>JACEFZ010008104.1:100000-115000 GCA_014155875.1 Cepaea nemoralis
TACATCATACATCAGGAAGCACTCTGTGGGAAAGACTTAGATAGTTCTTGTGTACTGATACTTGTCGTTTCTGTTGTGAACTTCATTCGGGGACATGCACTCAATCACCGTCAGTTCCAGGCTTTTCTAGAAGAAATTGATTCTGAATTCTGTGACTTGCCTTATCACACATCAGTGAGGTGGCTCTGCTGCTGTAAAGTCCTGTTTCGTTTTTACAAGCTCCGAAACGAAATAGATGTTTTCCTCACTGAAAAAAGATAGAGCTAATCCACAGCTGCCAGATCCTACCTGGTTGTCATTTTTGGTCGACATCACATCCCACATGAATGAACTGAATTTGAAACTTCAGGGAAAGGATAATCTGGTCTGTGATCTCTACATAATCATTAAAGGATTTCGGAGAAAGCTGTCATTGTCTGAAGCACAACTGGAAGGAGAAAACTTTTCTCATTTTCACAGTTTCAAATATTTTTGCGCTACAATCGCCGAAGATGTCAACCTTGATTTTCCGAAAAAAGAAAAAAATATTCGTGATTTGAAAAAGCAATTTTTGGAGAGATTTTAATATCTTAACAGAACTGAGAGTGACATTCTTCTGTTCCAGAATCCACTCGATTGTAACCTTGATGATATGCCTGTTGAACTACAGTTGGAACTCATTGATTTGCAAGCAAATGACTTGTTGAAAGAGAAACACGGAGAAGGAAAACGTGTTGAATTTTACCGCTGCTTACCTGATGTTGAGTTTCCGAAACTGAAGATATTTGCCGCTGGTATGGCAACAGTGTTTGGAACAATTTATGTCTGTGAGCAAACATGTTCAAAAATGAAGTATGTGAAGTCAATACATCGAACGAGATTGACTGATAAACATTTGAAAGCAATTCTCTTGATTGGATGCAGCAATTCAAAACCAAACATTGATGATATCGTGAAAGCCAAATATCAGTTTCACAAATCTCACTAACCTTTTTTGCTGCTTAGTTTGTGAGATTCGGATATATGCACACTAGGTCTGATGTAATTATCTTTTTGCTGACGTCGCCTCCTTTGATAATTTTTTAAAAATTAAATAAATATGTTGGTTGTCTTTGTTGTTGTTGTTTTTTATTTGCGCATTGCACGCCACTCACCAAAGATTAACTTAGTTTTTCGTCTTTTTTTTTAACCATAGCTGTCGTTCTGGCTTGCAAGTATTGTTAAAGTAGTTGCATGATGGATGGATGGATATCCTTTACATGATGTTTGCAGTCAACACAATCATTGTTTGCTGTGTTGATGTCTTGGCAAATTTACGTTCAGTAGTTTGCCATTGCTTTCTGAACCACCGGCATCCATACCAGTGCGTAAAAAACCAGCGCAACGCGGTTTGCTGCCAAATCACGCAGCTGTGTTTCAAACGTGGGTATACGGGATTACAAACCGCGTCCGTAAGACCTTTGCCACGGAGACCGGCGTAAGTATTGTACAGAATGAGTATCCGGCCCGCGCTCGTCATTTTAGTCAGTTATCCGGCCCGCCGTGAAAAAAGTTTGGTAATCCCTGCTATAGACCAATCGAAACATAAAGAAAGATATGGCAGCTATCACGCCGGCCTCCTTTGTTTCCTAGGGCAATGTTAAGTACCCCTGTCAGCTGGGTCCGCCTAGAATCCCTGATCAATTAACAATATTATATACCACCTGGGGAGGGTATTAGCACCGGACCGGCAGACAGTCTTTTTTTTTTCTTCCAAGCTGAATTTGTTTAATTTACAAACATAGGACTTAGTCCTTCTTTGCAGTTCGGGGCTTGCCCTTAATGACTACAGGCTTCCGGCTCTGGAGGATGGCACAGGCCATTCTAACGGCCGCGTTGAGCAAGTGTTTTGTTGTGCATATCCTTTACAGGACATCGCTGTCAACATCAGCATATTTCAGGTGATTGTTGATTTCTTGGCAAGATTACGCTCAGTAGTTTGCCATTGCTTTCTGAGCGACCGGCTCCATACTCTCATAAGTCACTGGCGCGACTCGAATCGCTTCCAATTCTCGTGCTCTCACGTCAACCATGAGAGTATTCGGGGGTTACGGAGAAAGCTGCTAACTCCTCGACCAGGGAGACCGGTCGTTGAGCAAGTCCTTGTGGTAATTGTTGTATCTGGGTGTTCTGTTGGTTGTGGTGATGGTGCTACGGGGATCCTTCTAAAGTTCAACGCGGGTCAGGGTTTTGAAGGGATTGCGAAGACCTCGACTTTTGCGGGTCACCAAGACAAGCCCCTGACCATCCTGAACTGATTCAACACCGATTGTCTTGCGGTAGATCAGACCATTGTAGCGGAAAGTGTTGCGACCTTTCCAATTGTTGGGATCCAGACTCCTGTTCTGCCTGCTCCTCATGAATAGTGTGGAGGAGTTGTTTCTGATGATCAGCCAGGTCAGAGCTGCGCTTGCCAGTTTGTTTTCTTTAAGTAACTGTATGACACAATTTTGCCAATATTTTGGAAGAATCAAAAACAATCTTAGATATTCTGATGATACCGTGTTACTAGTAGAAAGCGAGCAAGGGTTACAAAACCCAGTGGAGCAAGTAAGCAGGCATGGTGCAGAATAGATATTAAGTTTAAAAAATAAAACTATGACAATTAGTAGTGGAAAGGAAAGTTCAACAATGAACATCACGGTAAATAGGGAGATACTAGAAAATGTAACAAGTTTCTGCTATCTTAGACTTGTAATAACAGATGATGGCAGAGGTGAAACAGAAATCAAAAAGATAATAGGAATGGCCAGAATGCTTTCATAATGAAATCAGTATTACCATCTAGAGAGATAAACACAGCATTAAAAATGAGAATTGTCAAATGCTACGTATTTTCAACGCTACTGTATGGTGCGGAAGCCTAGACATTGAACAAGAAATTAGAAAGTCGAATAGAGGCCCCGGAGATGTGGATATACAGAAGAATATGGCGTATTTCATGGAAACAAAAAAAAAAACAATCAAATACAGAGGTTCTAGAAAACTGGGAATGAAAAAAGAGTTGATGAAAGAAATAAAAAAAAGAGGCAAGTGAATTATTTCGGTCACATTAAAAGACATAATACTCTCCTAAAAACCATATTAGAGGGCAAGGGTTAAGGCAAGCGAGCAAGAAGCAGACAACGATACAAGTAGGAAGATAACATCAAGACATGGACGAACATAACCTGGGCGAGAGACAGTGTCGGAGATCCATTGCAGCTAACATTCGTTGTGGAGAGGTCACCTGATTGAATGACTTATTTTGCTTTGTACAGTAAAATATGAAAGTATTTCGTGAGGCAGTCGTGCTAGCCATTGGACCAACTAAGGTCCAACGTCTTGGCAATAGGTTTAACATCACTGTATGTAGATTGTCTGTCTACATATCTAGGTCAGGGGCCGTATGATCTTCAGCTCTTGCAAAACCCTCCCTCAACTCCAGCAAGGTTCGAATACATTGATGGTGCTGTGTTACATATATGAAGGATTTCAGAGCGAATCTGGGATTAACGGAAAATTAACGCATGTATATCAGCTTTTGGAAAGTGGTATTCTTGATTTTAGGTGTTAATTTGGAAAGGGGCTTATGCTACAGACTGGGGAAGTAATTCATAAGGGAAGTTACTCTATGATCAAATAATGGAAATATAGGTGAGAGGTGGCGTCTCTTTATGAATACGGAAAGACAAATAAATAGAAAGACACACAGACACACACGCATGGCAGACAAACAAACGCACAGACAGACAGACACATAGACAGACAGAGAAAGAGACAGACACTATACAGACAGACATACAGACATAGACATACAAGCAGACATAACTGACACCCAGCCACACTGACAGGCAAAAAAGGCGGACACACATTCAACCAAACAGACAGGGATAATAGACAGTCAGCCACATCTACTTAATGACATACATAACATACACACACACATACTCTCAGACACACAGACAGATAGATCATAAATAAATACATACGTATTGTTTGGCGCTCAAAGAAGTAGAGAAAAGAATTAGAAACCAGAGGATGCACTAGACAACATAAAAATTTAAAGCTTATGTTATCGACCGGGATTCGAACCTGTCACCTCCAAATGACGACAGCTCCTCGACGCAGGAACAAGTGTAATTCGATGCATGATAAACTAGACACCCCTAAAACAGATGTCTTCATTAGCCAGGTCTAGCATCGGCATGACCCTCCCCCCCTCCCTCCCCTCTTCCCACCCCACCAACTTTGGAATATGGACATAATTCGTATCTAACCATTGTGATAGCACCACAATGAGCAGTCAAGCTGAAAAAAACATCTGATGGCTGTGGAAATGTGGTTTCTGAGGAAAATGCAAAGAATACCATGGAAAGCCAGAAAGATCAATAAACAAGTCTTTCAAGAAACAAATGAAGATCGTAAACTGATTAGAGACATTAGACGTAGACAGTCACAATTTTTTGGGCATGTTATAAGAAGAAATGAATTGGAGAACTTGGTGACAACTGGTAAGATCGAGGGGAACAGACCAAGGGGAAGACCTAGAAGCAAATACCTGGATGGCTTGGCCTCGTGGCATGGTCGAGACAGAAACACTGAGCTGATCCACGACTCTGGTGATCGAGTGAGATGGCAAAACATGACCGCCCACGCTTACCGGCATGGCACATGATGGATAGCACCACAAGTCCTTAGAATGCTATATTAAACCAGCATAGGTCAAATAACAAACACATCGGACCATAATGCTGTGTCCAGTATAGTAACGAACATTTAAAGAAGAGAAATGATTGGTCGGTTCCACTGTTGTACACGTATTACACATACATATCAATTAGGGAACCCTTTGAGGGCACTTAGATAGTTCATACATAAATACACACGTATTGTTTCGCGCTCATAGAAGTAGGGGACAGAATGAGAGACTAGAGGACGCACTAGACAACATAAACATTGAAAGGGTGTCTAGTTGGTCATGCATCGAAAAACACTTGCTCCTGCTGCGAGGTGCTGTCGTTATTTGGAGGTGATAGATTCAAATCTTCTTCTTCTTCTTCTTCGTTCATCCGGAGTTTTTTTTCGGATGTGATTTACAGCAGAGCTGCGTTCTTGCGCCGTTAGGCCGACACATCCGACTTCTGCGGGCATTTGTTGACCGGGTTAACCTTCCCGGGGGTTTCTTAGGACGTTTGACTCTCACTGTTGTGGTGTTATCCCCCATCCCAGATGGTCCCTATAGAACAGCCAAAGATCCTGGTCAGCCCTCAAGGGAAGGCAGGGGCAGACCATGGGCATTCCCCGCCATCCAAGGAGGCTTCCATACTTGCAGAGCCGATACATAGCGCTCTGGTACTGGGCTCACCCAAGGAATCGTCACGTCCTGCACATGGCTGCTTAGCCTCACTTCCGTATATTGAGCCTTCCGTTCACCATAGGCTGTTCTTCCGGAAACCAGAAGTATGCAGTCTGCAGATGACATCCACACAGTGAGCTTTCGATTCGGACTTTCCATGTAATGGATTTGCTAGCCAAGCAATGTTCCATTTCGTGCCACTAGGACACTTTTCCACCTTTTATGAAGCCCACACAGTGGGCTTTTGATTCAGACTTTCCACGTAATGGATTTGCTATCCAAGCAATATTCCATTTCGTGCCACTAGGACACTTTTCCACCTTTTATGAAGCCCACACAATGGGCTTTTGATTCGGACTTTCCACGTAATGGATTTGCTATCCAAGCAATATTCCATTTCGTGCCACTAGGACACTTTTCCACCTTTTATGAAGCCCACACAATGGGCTTTTGATTTGGACTTTCCACGTAATGGATTTGCTATCCAAGCAATATTCCATTTCATGCCTCTGGGTCTTCATGCACCTTTAAATGTCAACCTGTATATAGTTAAAGTAATCTGCGGTCAACTTTAGCTTGTTGATATCTCCATAGAGCTTGTCCTCAAATGAAGCAGGTGTGGGCCAAAATATCTTTCTCTGTTCTGCATACGTTGGGCAATCCTGCAGCAAATGTTTTGCTGTCATTTTTCCAGTTCTACAATTACATTCATCGGTATCTCCTATCTTTAGTTTATTGAACAAGTGGTATTTCAGCCTGTTATGTCCTGTGCGGAGTCTGAAGATTGCTACTTGTTCTCTTCGGTCGAGTTTGTAATATGCATCATCCTTCTGATGGCCTGGATGCTCTGATTCCCATTTGGTTCTATAAGTGCTTTTTATCAAACTCTTTGCCTCATTATAGGTTATGTCTATGTCAGGCTGTGGTAGTCGTCCGCCCTCTTTTGCCAGTCTGTCAGCCTCTTCGTTTCCAGGTATACTGCAATGTGATGGGATCCACTGTATTACAACTTTTTTGGATTTCTGGCATAGACCATGGAGTGCTGCTCTTAGGTCAGTTAGTTCTGTGCTGTTATTGCTCTTCAGTATTGAGACAGCTGACTTTGCATATGTGAAGATAGCTATTTGCTTCTCTTTATTTTCCTCCATCAGGAGCATTTCTGCTGCAGTTTTCAGAGCCTCTACCTCCGCTTTGAAGTTACTTGAAAATTTTCCAGTTGCCATTGAATGTGTTTTTTTCGCTCCATTTTTTAAATTTAGGAGAATTCCTCCTCCTCCATTCTCTATTGAATTTTTTGGCTGATCCATCTGTATATGCATGGGTCCAATTCCTGCTTGGGTAATGTTCTTTTATGTAGTTTAGGGTTATTTCTCTTCTTTCGGTTTCATGCTGAGTGTTCTTTTTCTCAATACCAGGAATGTTTTCTATCATCTCAGGCAGTTGCTGCTGTCTCCAAGCTGGGAACTTGTGTGCATTGTGTATGGGCTTGACTGTTGATATGTTAAGAATAGGATCTGACCTAATCCTTCGTTTTGCAGTTTCTACAAAGTTGCTACGCTTCAGTCTTCCCTTTCCAAAACCATTAAATCTGTTGTACATAGGGTGGTCTGTCAATCTTCTAAATTTTTCTGCTTGTTGCTGGGCTCTGCTATCTCTTCTATCCTGCATTGGTTGTAAACAAGTGATCTTTTCTAATTCATTAATAGGCGTTGTCTTCAGGCTTCCAGTTATGATTCGCATTCCTTGATTTTGGACTCTACTTATTTTGTTAAAGTTTGACTTAGCTGCTGTTGCCCAAGCTGCAATGCCATATTCCAGTACTGGCCTCACCCGTCCAGTATATAACTTCTTGAGAACTTTCTCATCTGCTCCCCATGTTGTACCAGCAAGCTTTTTCATGATTGCCATTCTTTGCCTTGCTCTTGTTCGATTTTTCTCAACCTGTGTCTTCCATGTCAGGCGACGATCAAAGGTGACTCCTAGATAGTTTGGATTTTCTTCATGGCGCAATATTTTTCCATTCAATACCAGCTTAGGTTGCTGAGTTTTAGTTGAGAGGGAGAACACTGTGCATGTTGTTTTCTCCTCACTTATCTTCACTAGCCATGATTTTGACCAGTGCTCTAGCGCTAATAGGGCTTGCTGTATTCTGCTGTTAGCTGTACTAATATATTCTTCAGATGTCCATATGGCTAGGTCATCTGCAAAGGATGATGTGTGTACTCTGGCTGGAAAATTTTCCGTGATGTCGTTTATATATGCTAGGAATAATGTTGGTGAAAGAACTCCTCCTTGGGGGACACCTTGCTCCAACAGCATCATTTTGCTGGTTTGTCCTTGTACTTTTGTCCTGGCAGTTCTGTTCTCAAGGTAGTGGCTGATCCATTTGTACATTTTCCCGCAAACATGCATTTTTTGCAGTTTTACTTTCAGTCCTTCCTTCCATACTTTATCAAATGCTTTTTCTAAATCTATCCAGACTGCTAGTGTGTGCTTTTTCTCTTGGAAGGCATCCTCTATTTCCTGAGCTATATAGGTTATTTGATCTTCAGTAGATCTGTACTTTCTGAATCCTGCTTGGTGAGGTGTTAAGAGTTGGTTTTCTTCCAGATGCCATGTTAGCCTGCCATTGATAATGCGTTCCATTTATTTTCCTACACAGCTAAGAAGACTGATAGGTCGATAGCCATTTGGTTCTTCCAGGTCTTTACCTTTCTTTGGGACTGGTATTAGTATAGCTTCCTTCCATGCCTGTGGGACTATTCCCCTCTTCCAGCTGTAATTTAGGACTGCTAGTAGTTTCTTTTTTGCCTTAGTGCCTAGTCCTATTAGCATTTCATTTGTGATTCCATCCTTTCCTGGTGATGTCTTCTTTTTTAGGGTATTCATTGCCTGTTCCATTTCTTCCATTGTTAGATTTGCCATCATATATTCTGCTGCTGTCTCTGTATATGTATGATGTATCTGTTTATCTTTGATTGCTTTCTTCTGTTCGGCTGTAATATCAATGTGGTTTGCACTGGCATAGTGTTCCATTAGTGCATTTGCAGCCTTTTTTCCTGTAAGCAAGGCATTTCCTTGTTTAATTGTTATTTGTTTGTTTCTAGGTCCTTCATTGTTCATGGCTTTCACTAGTTTCCATAGTTTGTTTCCATCCCTGTCAAAATTCAGGTTTTCTGTTTTTTTCCTCCAACAATCTCTTGTTGTTTGATTTACTGTTCTTTTATATTTTGCTGAGATGGCTTTGAGAGAGATGTTCGCTTCAGTTGTTTGTTCTCTCTCTGCGGTCTTCCTAGCATCTTCAACTTTGTCCTCCAAAAATTGTAGTTCTTCAGTCCAGTATGGTTTGTAATTTTTTCTTGCTCCTCTTGGAATAGACTCAGTGGCCGCCTGTATTATTGCTCTGTTTAGACTTTCCACCATTTGCTTCATGTTGCCATATCGTGTATTTATGTTTTCACAATATTTGTCTGTTAGTATGGCAAATCTGTCCCAATCTGCTCGTTTGTAATTCCAGCGGGGCAAAGGCTTTTGCTCCTGTGGAACATACTCCATATTCATTACAAGCTTGATTGGTCTGTGGTCACTACCTGCTAATTGGTCCAGCACATGGCGATCGATTTTGTGGAGGATGTCTCCTGTGCAGAAAGCTAAGTCTGGAGTAGAAGTGGTAATCCATCTTCTGAAGTAGAAGCTCGGTGTGTCATCCGCTTTGTTAAGTAGATGGAGATTTGAGTCTATTTCCCAGTCCGCCACTTCATCTCCTCTTTTGTCAGTATCTGGGTATCCCCATCTTTCTGAACGGCTATTAAAGTCTCCGACAACAATGCAATTTGTGTCAGTTATTTCCATGTTTGAGAGTGTAAGATCCTTACCTGCCGCGCTATATAGATTGTAAATTCTTATTTTCACGTCCTTTATCATTATATCAACACCTATAATTTCCGTTTGGTTGTCAGAGATCACAGATACTTCGCTGCAAGGTATTGTATTTCGTGTAAGTATTACAACTCCTCCTTTGTGTCCTTCGCGGTCGAAACGTGTGGCCTGATATCCCTCAACTGAAAATGTGCGATTGGCGTTGAGGTGTGTCTCTTGAATGCATGCCACATCTATTCTATCTTTATGAAGACGCTGTGTTTAGGGAGGCTTTCTTGTTATAAACTCCTTCTGCATTCCATTGTAGTATGTTGAGTGTCCGGGGTGTTTGGTCAATAGCTCTTAACCTACTCCTCTGTGCCTTGACTCCACAGCACAGGGGAAGGTGACCACCAGTAGTCATGGGTGGACCCCCTCGAGGCAGGGGGCCCGGCACTATCACCGCCTGATGGGACTTCACGGGATTAGCACCATAACGATTAATTTTCATCTGTGGCATCATGAAATGATAAAGTTACGTTGCACTTCTTTGTCAAGCCTGTGGCTCAGTACATCCGATTTCGACAAGCATTTGTTCGGGATGCTTTCCCTAGCCTTTGACTGTCCCCAGTCTACCTACAAGGCAGCAGGTTTGTGCGTCACTTCGTCTGGTCCCTCTCCCTTGACCTGTCCGACATGGGTGACCCTACCAGTAGCTGTGCTACCGTCGGCATAGCTCTTGGGGTCATTGGAACGCTCAAGCCCCTCTACCTCGTCAAGGTGGACGCACGGCAGAGGGGAGATTCAAATCTATCTTTAACAGTCGGGCAGACAGGACAGACAGACATGACAGGCAGATAGGACAGACAGACAGACAGACAGACCAGACGGACAAAGCAGACAGATAGACCAGACAGGCAGACACACAAACACATTACTGTGGGAGATGGCAGCACACACACACTACTGTGGGAGATGGCCACTCACACACTCACTCACACACACTACTGTGGGACATGGCCACACACAACTGTGGGATATGGCCACACACAACTGTGGGATATGGCCACACACACACACACACACACACACACACACACACACACACACACACACACACACACACACACACACACTACTGTGGGAGACAGTCACATACACATGCGACGACCACAAACACACATACAACTTTGGAAGACGGCCACACACACAAACGACTATGGAAGACGGCCACACACACACACGACTGTGGGAGACGACCACACACACATACGACTGTGGGAGACGACCACACACACAAACGACTATGGAAGACGGCCACACACACACACGACTGTGGGAGACGACCACACACACATACGACTGTGGGAGACGACCACACACACACACGACTGTGGGAGACGACCACACACACATACGACTGTGGGAGACGACCACACACACATACAACTGTGGAAGACGGCCACACACACAAACGACTATGGAAGACGGCCACACACACACGACTGTAGGAGACGACCACACACACATACAACTGTGGAAGACGGCCACAAACACACATACAACTGTGGGAGACGACCGCAAACACACATACAACTGTGGGAGACGGTCATGCACACATACTACTGGTAGAGACGACTACAAAAACATACAACTGTTGTAGACGATCATGCAAACACACAACTGTGGGAGATGACAACACATATACACACAACTGTGGGAGACGGTCACACATATACACACAACTGTGGGAGATGACAGCACATATACACACAACTGTGGGAGATGACAGCACATATACACACAACTGTGGGAGATGACAGCACATATACACACAACTGTGGGAGATGACAACACATATACACACAACTGTGGGAAATGACAGCACATATACACACAACTGTGGGAGATGACAGCACATATACACACAACTGTGGGAGATGACAACACAAATACACACAACTGTGGGAGATGACAGCACATATACACACAACTGTGGGAGATGACAGCACATATACACACAACTGTGGGAGATGACAGCACATATACACACAACTGTGGGAGATGACAGCACATATACACACAACTGTGGGAGATGACAACACATATACACACAACTGTGGGAGATGACAGCACATATACACACAACTGTGGGAGATGACAACACATATACACACAACTGTGGGAGACGGTCACACATATACACACAACAGTGGGAGATGACAGCACATATACACACAACTGTGGGAGATGACAGCACATATACACACAACTGTGCGAGACGGTCACGCATATACACACAACAGTGGGAGATGACAGCACATATACACACAACTGTGGGAGATGACAGCACATATACACACAACTGTGGGAGATGACAGCACATATATACACAACTGTGGGAGACGGTCACACATATACACACAACTGTGGGAGATGACAACACATATTCACACAACTGTGGGAGACAGTCACACATATACACACAACAGTGGGAGATGACAGCACAAATACACACAACTGTGGGAGATGACAGCACATATACACACAACTGTGGGATATGACAGCACATATACACACAACTGTGGGAGACGGTCACACATATACACACAACTGTGGGAGATGACAGCACATATACACACAACTGTGGGAGATGACAACACATATACACACAACTGTGGGAGACGGTCACACATATACACACAACTGTGGGAGACGGTCACACATATACACACAACTGTGGGAGATAACAGCACATATACAAACAACCGTGGGAGACGGCCACTCATATACGAACAACTCTGGGAGACAACCACACACACACAACTATGACAGACTTCATTGCCCTGGGTTTTATCCCATATGGCTCGGTTTCTTTCCACAGACCTGCCGAAAGCGTCGCACAAAGCACAAACTCCTTAGCTGTAGCAATGACCCCCAGAAGGAGCCGAGAAAATTGCACTCTGGAACCGAACGTCGTAGGCTGGACTCGAACTCACAACCTTCGGAGTGCGAGCCATACGATGCAACCACTTCGCTGTGAATGCTTCCCTGGATTAAGATTACAGGACGTAGCAGTCAACCCTAGGATTGTTTTACTATTAGTGATTCCTGGGCAAGTTTACGTTCAGTAGTTTGTCATTGCTTTCGGAACGACCCGCACTCATACCATTTCATGTAAAACCAACGTAAGGCGGCCTGCTGCCAAATCGCTCACAGCTGTGTTTCGCATACGGGTATGCGAGATTACGGACGCAGTTCGTAATCCCCTCGCAACGGAGCGGGTTTTACTAGGTACTTTAGTATATCTCTAGATGTGAGATGTATTAAAGAGGTTAAATGCAGAAAAGTCCAAGCCACAGAAGCATGTTGCAAGAAGAAGAAGAATATTCTCTGTAATATATCTTTGTCAAACTAAGTGAGGTATGAGGAAAACAGTTCTTAGGAGCTACACTGAGTTACGGTCGCAGATCGTAATCTTCCATCCCACTGTCGAGACACAGCTGTGGGCGATTTGGCAATCGCAGACTGCCTTACTTTGTTTTTGTTTTTTTAAATGATATGGTATGGGTGCCGGTCGTTCAGAAACCAATGACAAACTAGTTAACGTAAACTTGCCAAGGAGTCACGAACAGCCAAACAATTCTGGCGTGGATTGCTACGTCCTGTAAAGGATGTGCAACTAACTTTATTGGGTTAAGCGTTCTTTAAGAATACCAATCTGTGTACTCTAAGATGGTCAATCTATGATGTCTAAAATAGTCAAATTGTGTGCTCTAGGAGTGTTAGTCTGTGTACTTTAAGATGGTCAATCTATGATGTCTAAAATAGTCAAATTGTGTACTCTAGGAGTGTCAGTCTGTGTACTTTAAAAATGTCAGTCTGTGTACCCTAAGGTGGTCAGTCTGTGTACTCCTCTAAGGTGGTTAATCTGTGTACTCTTAGATTATCAATATGTGTACTTAAAGGTGGTTAGTCTGTGTACTCTTAGATTATCAATCTGTGTACTCTTAGATTGTCAATCTATGTACTATACGATTGCTAATTTATGTACTCTAAGATGGCTAACTAGTACACTCTAAGATGGCTAACTAGTACACTCTAAGATGGCTAACTAGTACACTCTAAGATGGCTAACTAGTACACTCTAAGATGGCTAACTAATACACTCTAAGATGGCTAACTAGTACACTCTAAGATGGCTAACTAGTACACTCTAAGATGGCTAACTAGTACACTCTAAGATGGCTAACTAGTACACTCTAAGATGGCTAACTAGTACACTCTAAGATGACTAACTAGTACACTCTAAGATGGCTAACTAGTACACTCTAAGATGGCTAACTAGTACACTCTAAGATGGCTAACTAGTACACTCTAAGATGGCTAACTAATACACTCTAAGATGGCTAACTAGTACACTCTAAGATGGCTAACTAGTACACTCTAAGATGGCTAACTAGTACACTCTAAGATGGCTAACTAGTACACTCTAAGATGGCTAACTAGTACACTCTAAGATGGCTAACTAGTACACTCTAAGATGGCTAACTAGTACACTCTAAGATGGCTAACTGGTACACTCTAAGATGGCTAACTAGTACACTCTAAGATGGCTAACTAATACACTCTAAGATGGCTAACTAGTACACTCTAAGATGGCTAACTAGTACACTCTAAGATGGCTAACTAGTACACTCTAAGATGGCTAACTAATACACTCTAAGATGGCTAACTAGTACACTCTAAGATGGCTAACTAGTACACTCTAAGATGGCTAACTAGTACACTCTAAGATGGCTAACTAGTACACTCTAAGATGGCTAACTAGTACACTCTAAGATGGCTAACTAGTACACTCTAAGATGGCTAACTAGTACACTCTAAGATGGCTAACTAGTACACTCTAAGATGGCTAACTAGTACACTCTAAGATGGCTAACTAGTACACTCTAAGATGGCTAACTAGTACACCCTAAGATGGCTAACTAGTACACTCTAAGATGGCTAACTAGTACACTCTAAGATGGCTAACTAGTACACTCTAAGATGGCTAACTAGTACACTCTAAGATGGCTAACTAGTACACTCTAAGATGGCTAACTAGTACACTCTAAGATGGCTAACTAGTACACTCTAAGATGGCTAACTAGTATACTCTAAGATGGCTAACTAGTACACTCTAAGATGGCTAACTAGTACACTCTAAGATGGCTAACTAGTACACTCTAAGATGGCTAACTAGTACACTCTAAGATTATCAATATGTACACTTTAAGTTGACTAATCTATGTACTTTATGATTGTTAACTTGTGTACTCTAATATGACCAATCTGTCTACTCAAAAATTGCCAATTTGTGTACTCTAAAATTATCAATCAGTATACTCCTTAATTGCCATCAATAGACTCTAAGATTGTCATCCTGTGTACAGCAAAGTATTGGTCGTTGTTTTGATGGGTGCACTGTACGTTGATTGATTGATTGATTTAGGAATCGACATCACAGCATTCGGGGCATTCCCATAAGTCCTCTGTCCCCATCCTCAGCAGCCAGCGAAGAGTTCCAACACTAATAGTACCAGTACGTTGTGTACGTACATTAATTTGTTCATGTGTGTGTTCATGTGTATGTCTGTATGTGTGTGCATGTGAGCGTGTAGACATGAAAGTTAGTCACGTTGAACAGATAATGGACAGCAATAACACGATAAGATAACAGAAACATGCTCGGCAGTTGAAACAACTGCATTACAGACATTTAATGTGAAAGTACGGCCTGGACT
>JACEFZ010008104.1:120000-140000 GCA_014155875.1 Cepaea nemoralis
TATGTTGTAAATAGGCACAACGCAGTTACGTCCAAAACAAACAGTCCGGACTAATGAAGAAGAAGAAGAAGAAGAAGAAGAAGAAGAAGAAGAAGAAGAAGAAGAAGAAGAAGAAGAAGAAGAAGAAGAAGAAGAAGAAGAAGAAGAAATGGCCAAGTAAATGAAAAACGTTGATGTTGATGTGGACATCCTTTAATGGACATGCAGGTATCTTAAACCCCGATCGACCCAGCCTAAAATAGGTCCCAGGAAATGTCCGAGGAAGACAAGGCCCCCGGCGAGGTACTGACCCCGCCACCCACCACAGAGACGCATTGTCTATACACAAATGACGCGAGCACCATATACCCTCTGCGCCTTAAAGCATATAGCAAGGGAGCCACCGTGGCCGAGTGGTTACACCGTCTGTCTCGCAAGTTCCGAAGGTCGTGGGTTCGATTCCGGGCTACGTTGTTCTGTTCACGTCTGCAATTTTCCCGAGATTCCCCCCCCCCCTCTCGGGGGGGGGGGGGGGGGGGTTGTCGACGCTGTCGCTACGGAGTTTTTGCTTTGTGCGATGCGTTCGGCAGGCCAACCTGCGGAAAGAGACCGAGCCATATGGGATAAAACTTGATGCAATGAAGTCGACCCTCTTGACTTTTGACCGCATCCCCCACTTCTTTTTTTTTTAAGTACAAAGAAGTGTCCTTGATTTCACAAAGACGATCCAACCCACGGCGAAGTGGTCAAGCCGTTTGACCCGGTTCGATTCCGGGCCGCGTCCTTCGGTTCACGAATTACAATTTTCGGAGACTCTTATGGGTCGTCACTAGACCTATGGAGTTCGTGCTTTGTGCGACGCTTTCCGCGCTGCGGAAAGAGACCGAGCCATACGGGATCAAAAACCGGTGCAATGAAGTCGACCCTGTCAACTTTTAAGGTTTTTCGACTTTTTCGACTATCCAACCCACGTTTGCCCAGTTAAGCGCTTGCACATTTCTGTGTCAATATATGTCATATTTTAACTGATTCAGTGCCCAAAAAAAATAAAAGCAGGTTCGGACCAAACAAATATGGATGGTTGAAAATAGAAACCAAGGGTGTGTCACAGTTATAATTTAAAAGTTGATAATATGGTAGCAGACATGTTGTATTATATATCAAATTAAAGGAGGTTGTTTAAGGAAAACCAGCTATAGTGCTATTTTAATTCAGACAACATTTCGTTATGACAACAATTCGGCAAAAAATGAACCCATTGCAGATATGGAAAGTCATTTAACATCCAGTGGCACTTAATCAGATAACATGATCGAGTGAACTGACACACCTGACGGCAAACACCGGCCTTAGTCTCTCAAATGAAGGAATGAGAGGGACGTAAATCCCAGACACGTGATTACTACGCAAGTTAAGTTCTGGGTTTGACCTCAAGATAACCAGTTGGACTATCTTGTCTGAGTCTGGCACACGTGGTTTCCTTTTCGTCTTCTTCTCTTCCTCCATTTAAAACCAGTGAGGTGTTGGGGTGGGGGAGGGGATGTAAAGATCGTTTATGCGCTCTTTGTAATTAATATTCTTTGTAAATTGGTATTAATTTCTCTAAAATTGAACCATGAACGCACTCGAGCACTTGATCCATGGACTTATACACCAGATTGTGTAAATCGCAGCCAGACAGCCAACCAGTCAACCAGCGACCCTACCAACCAGTCAATCACACAACCAACCAGACTGCTAACCGACTAACCAACTAACCAGCCAGCCGTGAAGCCAGTCATCCTGCCAACCAACCAACCAACCAATCAACCAACCAACCAGCCAACCAACAAATCATCCGGCCAACTAATCAGTCAACCACTCAACCAACCAACCAACCATCCAACCACTCAACCAACCAACCACTCAACCAACCAACCAACCATCCAACCACTCAACCAACCAACCAACCGCTCAACCAACCAACCAACCACTCAACCAACCAACCAACCAACCATCCAACCACTCAACCAACCAACCAACCATCCAACCACTCAACCAACCAACCAACCAACCACTCAACAAACCAACCAACCAACCACTCAATAAACCAACCAACCAACCAACCACTCAATAAACCAACCAACCAACCAACAAACCAACAAATCATCCGGCTAACTAATCAGTCAACCACTCAACCAACCAACCACTCAACCAACCAACCAACCAACAAATCAGCCGGCCAACTAATCAGTCAGCCACTCAACAGCAGGCAGCAGCAGCAGCAGCAGGCAAACACAAGCGTGCCAGTGACCTACCCAACAGCCTCGACAAACCACCATGTCCATAGATAAGGACTCGATAGCATACCTTAGTTTTATCTCTAACGTGTCTATCTTTTATCTTATTTTCATCGCATAAACACGATCTAACAACTACTGAACGTACACTTGCCAAGAGATCACCGCGGCAGAAATGCTGGTGTTGACTGCGATGTCCTGTAAAATGGATATGAAGAAAAAAAAAAACACACACGATCTAGGGAGCAGCGGTACAGTAATGATTAGACATTCATCCTCCAGCCCGGTTCGAATCATCAATGATGGAGAATTTTAAAATGGACATTATAGACACAGCCGGCGCTGTGGCGTATGGGTAGCGAATGTGTTTCACAATTCAACGTCATACCTAAATCTTGACATCAGCTGCAGGCGATTTAGAAGCAGCCCGCTTTGCGTTAATTTGGCTGGTATGAGGCGTCGGTCGTTCATAAAACAATGGCAAACTACTGAAAGTAAAAAGTGCCTAGATCCGGGAAGGTTAACCCGGTCAAAAAATGTCCGAAGAAGTCGAATGTGTCGGGCGAAAGGTGCAAATATCGCAGCTATGTTGTAAAGAGGCACAACGCAATTACGTCTAAATCAAACAGTCCGGACTAATGACGAAGAAGAAGAAGAAGAAGAAGAAGAAGAAGAAGAAGAAGAAGAAGAAGAAGAAGAAGAAGAAGAAGAAGAAGAAGAAGAAGAAGAAGAAGAAGAAGAAGAAGATGAAGAAGAAGAAGAAGAAGAAGAAGAAGAAGAAGAAGAAGAAGAAGAAGAAGAAGAAGAAGAAGAAGAAGAAGAAGAAGAAGAAGAAGAAGAAGAAGAAGAAGAAGAAGAAGAAATGGCCATGTAAATGAAAAAAAAACAGCCCTAAAACGTTGATGTTGATGTGGACATCCTTTCATGGACCTGCAGCTAACTTAAACCCCGATCGACCCAGCCTAAAACGGGTGCCGGGAAATGACTGAGGAAGACAAGGCCCCCGGCGAGGTACTGACCCCGCCACCCACACAGAGACCCATTGGCCTATACAAAAATGACGCTAGCACAATATACCCACTGCGCCCTAAAGCATATAGCAAGGGAGTCACCGTGGCCGAATGGTTACACGGCTTGCCTCGCAGGTTCCGAAGGTCGTGGGTTCGATTCCGGGCTACGTTGTTCTGTTCACGTCTGCAATTTTCCCGAGACTCACCGGGGGTCGCTGCTGTCGTTGCGGAAAGAGACCGAGCCATATGGGATAAAACTTGATGCAATGTAGTCGACCCTCTTGACTTTTGACCGCCCCCCCCCCTTCTTTTCTTTTTTTAAGCACAAAGAAGTGTCCTTGATTTCACAAAGACGACCCAACCCACGGCGAAGTGGTCAAGCCGTTTGATTCGGGCTACGAAGGTTGTGGGTTCGATTCCGGACCGCGTCCTTCGGTTTACGAGTTAAATGTTTCGGAGACTCCTGTGGGTCTTCGCTAGAGCTACGGAGTTCGTGCTTTGTGCGACGCTTTCCTAGCTGCGGAAAGAGACCGAGCCATATGGGATAAAAAAAAACAACCGGTGCAATGAAGTCGACCCTATCGACTTTTAAGCTTTTTCGACTTTTTCGACTATCCAACCCACGTTTGCCCAGTTGAGCGCTTGCACATTTCTATGTCAATATATGTCATATTTTAACTGATTCAGTGCCAAAAAAAATAAAAGCAGGTTCGGACCAAACAAAAATGGATTGCGGAAAATAGAAACCAAGGGTGTGTCACAGTTATAATTTAAAAGTTGATAATATGGTAGCAGACATGTTGTATTATTTATCAAACTAAAGGAGGTTGGTTAAGGAAAACCACTATAGTGCTATTTTAATTCAGACAACATTTCGTTATGACAAAACTTCGGCAAAAAATAAACACATGGCAGATATGGGAAGTCATTTAACATCCAATGGCACTTAATCAGATAATATGGTCGAGTGAACTGACACACCTGACGGCAAACACCGGCCTTAGTCTCTCAAATGAAGGAATGAGAGGGACGTATATCCCAGACACGTGATTACTACGCAAGTTAAGTTCTGGGTTTGACCTCAAGATAACCAGTTGGACTATCTTGTCTGAGTCTGGCACATGTGGTTTCCTTGGGAGATGGGAGTTTGAACACTGTCTCTCGCTGTCTTTACCACCAGTGAGTTGAATGTATACTTTTCTTCTTTGGTGAATATTAACTTTTCTAGTGAGTTGAATGTATACTTTTCTTTTTTGGTGAATATTTACTTTTCTAGTGAGTAGAGTGTATTCTTTTCTTGTTGGTGAATATTTATTTTCTTTTCTTCTTTGGTGAATATTTACTTTTCTAGTGAGTAGAGTGTATACTTTTCTTGTTGGTGAATATTTATTTTTCTAGTGAGTTGAATGTATACTTGTCTTGTTAGGTGAATGTTTACTTTTCTAGTGAATTGAATGTATACTGTTCTTGTTAGGTAATGCTTACTTTTCTAGTGAGTTGAATAATTGTCTTGTTAGGTGAATGTTTACTGTTCTACTGAGTTGAATACATACTTGTCTTGTTAGGTGAATATTTACTTTTCTAGTTAGTTAAATATATACTTGTCTTGTTAGGTGAATGTTTATTGTTCTAGTGAGTTGAATGTATACTTTTCTTGTTAGGTGAATGTTTACCCTTTTTGTGAGGTGAATGAATACTTTTCAACCAGTGTGTTGAATATATACTTTTATAGTGATTTGAATGTTTTCTTTTCTAGGGAGTAGGATGTATACTTTCATTGTTAGGTGAATGTTTACTTGTCTAGTGAGTTGAATGTATACCTCATAAGCAGACAGCTAAATATATACTTTTATAGTGAATGGCACTTTTACTTTTCTCGGGAGTTGAGTGTGTTCGTTACAACCAGTGACTTGAATATGTACTTTTCGTGTTTGGGGAATGTTTCATGTCTAATGACTTGAATGTATACTTTACAACCTTACCACCAGAGAGTTGAAGGTATACTTTTCTTCTTAGGTGAATATTTACTTTTGTAGTGAGTTTATGGATACTTTGCAATAAGTAAGTTGAATGTATATTTTTCTTATTAGATGAATGTTTCTATTTCTAGGGAGTTGAATGTACACTTCTCAACCAGTTTGTTGAATGTATACTTTTCTAGAAAGATATATGTATGCTTTAAAATCAGGGAGTTGAATATATATTTTACAACCAGTGAGCTAAATGCATACTTTCAAAACCAGTAAGCAAAATATATACTTTACAATCAGTGAATGAATGTATACTTTTCTAATTAGTTTAATTTTTACTATTCTAGTGAGTTTAATGTGTACATTATAAACAGTAAGTTGAATATATGCTTTACAACAAGTGAGTTGGATGTGTACTTTTCAACCAGTGAATTGGATATATACTTTTTCTAGTTAGATGAACTGACTACTCTAGTGAGTTGGATGGATACTTTACAACTAATGAGTTTAATATATAGTTTTCTGTGGATGTTAATATGTTATTTCTTCAACTCTTTTAATCCATATATTCAGTCACCTAACCACACAACCCATCTGTCCAAGCCTGCATCCTCACATTAAGAACGTGTCTGTAAATCAATCTTTCCAGCCAGGCAATCTATCGAACTATCAAGTGTCGCACCGGTTGGCTCCCCCCGCCTACAGCCATGGCCAGAAAGACTGAAGTCGTGACGTGTTGGTGTCGGTTGCTGATTGTTGCGACCCTAGTCCAGTTGATGTGTGCGGCGCCGTTGGATGTGAGTATAGAGAACGTCGATGTTTAGTGTCTCTAAGACTATAGAATAGTGAATGTTTACTTTCTCCAAGACTATAGAACAATATGATGTCTGGTTTCTCTAGTTTAGCTTAGTTTAGTTTAGTTTAGTTTAGTTTAGTTTAGTTAGTTTAGTTTAGTGTAGTGTAGTCGACGGATCGACATCACGGCACACGGGTGTAACCCATAAGCGCTCCGTTCTACGCCTAACTCAAGCCTGAGTCCGGAGAATCTCAGCCCAGTACATGAACTCTGAGCACCGGAGAGGATCCTGAAATACTTTGGGTAGATTTTTAACTCGAAATTTTGCCTGGGCAGCGCCGTTAGGCTACTTTTTTTTTCGATTTCCAACTGCCAAGGGATTGTTTACGTGCGCAGCAGTACACACGGGCGTCCGATCTCACTACCCAGAGACCAGGGGACATTCTGTTACTAGAAGTCCGCGTGAAAAAAAATCTCGGCCCTCACCGGGGCTTGAACCCGGGACCTCCAGTTAATGATTAGTTTCTCCACGAATACAGAACAAAATATGTTTACTTTCTCCAAGAATACAGAACAGTGAATGTTTGGCTTCTATAAAACAATAGAACAGTGAATGGTTAGTTTCTCTAAGACTATAGAAAAGTGGATGTGTAGTTTCTCTAAGACTAAAAGATAATGAACGTCTAGTTTCTCTAAGACTGTGTAAGAGCGGATGTTTAATGTTTATAAGAGAGAACAGTAGATGTTTAGTTTCTTTATAACAATGGGACAGTGAACGATTCATTTTTATCTTCTCTACAATATTGCATGTTTAATTTCTCTGAGTCTCTGCAACAGTGAGTGTTTAAATTCTTTAAGAAGTCCAACTGTAAATGTTTAATTTCTCCGAGACTCCCTCTACAGACGTGAATATTTAATATCCATAAGATTTTACACAGTCATCATGTTGAGTTTCTTTAAGACACTAGATGTTTAGATTTAATGTACCACTAGCCAGGGATACAAACAGACCACTGATTATAAACTCTCTAACGCACCATAAATCACATGCACTGGCAGACCACTGATTATAAACTCTCTAACGTACCTTAAATCACATATATCAACTGACCGATGATTATAAACTCTCTAACGTACCATAAATTACATGTACTGAGAGACCAATGATTATAACTAGCTAACGTAATATAACGCATATATACAAACAGATCACCAATTATTAAACTATCTAACATATCATAAATCACAAATACGAACAGACTAGGGCTGCGACCGATTAATTGAAATTTGATAGTTAACTTTTGAAAAATTAACGATTAATTAATCGTTAATTTCGATTAAAGCAAAACATTTATAGTCACATAACTCACATTATAGTCGTATTTGTCAAAAATCGAAATAACACTGGATTGTCTTGTTCATATGTCATCTAATTACCAACTATGCAAACAGACGAGTATGTTGACAGTATTTGGTTTAAGTGACGAGCGCGTCTTATTAACAATATAACCAGCAGAGCTGAACAATCGTTCACATGGAACTGAGGTAGCCGGTATGCTCAGAATGGTCTTGGCAAGGAATGCAAATTTTGGATATCAATGTTCATTAAGTTTCTACCATTGTAAAGGGTCAACCGATTCAGCAACTTTCTTATCCATTTCAGACTCCATTAGCTTAATACTCTCTTCATTTGGTTCACATATAGTTTCATTGTCAATGTCAGTATCATTCGTTGCAGCAGTCTCCATCTGCTCATCATGAACATTAACTGTTATTTGTTGTTCGATACGTGACCAAGTTCGTTCTTTTGCATCTGTTGACAAACACTTCAGATATTTGTAGCGTGGATCAAGTGCTGTTGCAATCTGTAGTATTTAAATACTTGTCATATTAACTACACGTTCACTGAAGTCATTAATACATGCTGCCTTAAATTTAGCTATGTAGCCCGGATCATCATCGTGTACAGTCATATGCTTTGTCAACGATGATAGCAGTGGCAATACACAGCTACATGAAACATAATCTTGGCCGCCAAGCAGGACCGTGGTCTGACAGAATAAGTCCAAAACTTTGACATATTTCGAAATATTCTCCCAATCTGAATCTGACAGTTTTGGACCTTTGTATTGCTTCTTTTCATCTGACATGTAGACAGTTAATGCTTCTCTGACCTGTAGAAGACTCTGTAGCATAATAAACATACTGTTTCATCTTGTTGGTACATCTTGCTGCAGCTTACACAATGGTGACTCAGTACAATTTTTCAACTCGGTTGTGTTTTAAAATGTCCGACAATTTTTCGACATCCCGTTCATTTGTATAAGTGATGGGAGAAAAGTTTTCGATTAATCGTGAAAAAAAAAAAAAAAAAAAAAAAAATTAATCGTTAAAAGTAATTAACGATTAATCGATTAATTAATCGTTAACTTCCGCAGCTTTAGAACAGACCAATGATTATAAACTCTCTAACGTACCATAAACCACATATACAAACATACCAATGATTATAAACTCTCTAACGTATCATAAATCACATATACAAACCGACCTATGATTATAAACTCTCTAACGTACCATAAATCACATATATCAACAGACCAATGATTATAAACTATCCAAGGTACCATAAATCACATAAACAAACATACCAATGATTATAAACTCTCTAACGTATCATAAATCACATATAAAAACCGACCTATGATTATAAACTCTCTAACGTACCATAAATCACATATATCAACAGACCAATGATTATAAACTATCCAAGGTACCATAAATCACATAAACAAACAGACCAATGATTATAAACTATCTAACATACCAACAATCACATGTATTGACAGAGCAATGATTATATACTATCCAACGTACCATAAATCACGTTTATTGGCAGAACAATGATTACACACTCTCTAACGTCTCATAGCCGGTCTCCCTGGCCTAAGGATTTAACGTCTTTCTCAGTAATCTCGTATAATCTCATGAGTAACGTGACGTGCGCTAGAATCAGTAGCGGTTCTCACCGCGTCGGTAACTTACGGGGTATGTGAGAGGGTCGCTCAGAACGCAATGGTAAACTACTGAGCGTAATCTTGCCAAGAATTCAACAATCAGCTGAACGATGCTGATGTTGACAGCGATGTCCTGTAAAGGATATGCGAACAAAAAACAAACGTCTCATAAATCACATATATTGGCAGACCAATGATTATAAACTCTCCAACATCCCACAAATCACATGTACTGACAAAGCACAATTGTAGGCACTCTTACAAGCGTTAGAAACACAGCTGCGACCGATTTGGCAGCAGACCGCGTCGCGCTGGGTCTTAACGTGTTGGTATGGGAGCCGGTCGTTCAGAAAGCAATGGCAAACTACTGAACGTAATCTTGCCAAGACATCAACAACAGCAGTGCTGGTGTTGACTGCGATGTTCTGTAAATAGGATATAAAAAAACACACACACACACACACACGCGCGCGCACACACACACGCACACACGCACACACATGCACCATGACCTCGACGTCGCCGAAGAGATAAAAGCGCTCTGGCTCTTAAACTTCCGGTACCCTGGTGACGTGTAGCTGGATCGTTTCCTACATGCGTCAGTTTGGACTTAAACATTGACTTCTGTTTCAGAAAGCAATGGCAAACTACAGAACGTAAAAATTCCTCGCAAATTAACCTCTAGAGAACATGCAATTGTAAAATTGTACCATAAACTAGAGATACTGACACAATTGTGAATTTAGAATCGCGTTAGGGAAGTTGATAGCATACTGCTCAGATAATGCCATGAGCTGGGTGGGGTGCGGGTACGACACCACCTCTCGTCGCTTGCGAAAGTGAGGGAGCTTCGTGCATTCAGGCCGATAACATGTGATGACGCTATCATAACCACAGACAGGAAGCAGTAAATTGATTGGGGGTAAATTAAGTTTATTAAGATTGCCATAAATTGCTGGTTTTTCTTTTGTTTATTAAGATTGGCATAAATTGCTAGTTTTTTGTTTTGTTTATTAAGGTTGCCATAAATTGCTAGGTTTTCTTTTGCTTATTAAGATTGCCATAAATTACTAGTTTTTTTTGGTTTTGTTTCATCTGCAGACCCCTGACGAAGAGTATGTGTACACGACATTAAATGGGTAAATATTTCACTCCTCATTTATTTTCATCTACAATGTTCTCTGTCTTGTCGCTTTCCTTCCTTAGTCGAATATTTTTCACATATATAATTTTAATGTCTTCTGTTGTTACAATTTATGTATATAAATTTATTTTGTTTTCTCACTATAGTGTCGCTGTGGCTAAGGGGTAACGAACGAAGTTCACAACTCCGGGAAGTCGTTAGTTACTCTGACAGGCCTCCAAGATCTTCCGAATTGGTTCAATTACATTCCAAGATTCACTTCCATACAGAAAAACCGGTTCTATATAGCATTTAACCACTATCTTACAGACATTCAGTGATAGTGTCTTTTCGCACAAGATATTTATCATTTTCTGAATTTCATCTTTTGTTTCCACTATTTCGCTCCTAATCTCTGCTATGCATCTTCCATCTGATGTTATAATGTATCCCAGGTATCTACATTACAACACTAGCCAACACATGGACAACACTAGCCAACACATGAACAACACTAGCCAACACATGGACAACACTAGCCAACACATGGACAACACTAGCCAACACATGGACAACACTAGCCAACACATGGACAACACTAGTCAACACATGGACTACACTAGCCAACACATGGACAACACTAGCCAACACAATGACAACACTAGTCAACACATGGACAACACTAGCCAACACATGGACAACACTAGCCAACACATGGACAACACTAGTCAACACATGGACAACACTAGCCAACACATGGACAACACTAGCCAACACATGGACAACACTAGCCAACACATGGACAACAATAGCCAACACATGGACAACACAAGCCAACACATGGACAACACTAGACAACACATGGACAACACTAGCCAACACATGGACAAGACTGCCAACACATGGACAACACTAGACAACACATGGACAAGACTGGCCAACACATTGACACGACTAGACAACACATGGACAACACTAGCCAACACATGGACAACACTAGCCAACACTTGGACAACACTAGTCAACACATGGACAATACTAGCCAACACATGGACAACACTAGCCAACACATGGACAAGACTGCCAACACATGGACAAGACTGGTCAACACATGGACAACACTAGCCAACACATGGACAAGACTGCCAACACATGGACAAGACTGGTCAACACATGGACAACACTAGCCAACACATGGACAACACCAGCCAACACATGTACAAGACTGGTCAACACATGGACAAGACTGACCAATACATGGACAACAGTAGCTAACACATGGACAAGACTGGCTAACACATGGACAACACTAGCCAACACATGGACAAGACTGGCCAACACATGGACAACACTAGCCAACACATGGACAAGACTGGCCAACACATGGACAACACTAGCCAACACATGGACAACACTAGCCAACACATGGACAAGACTGCCAACAGATGGACAAGACTGGTCAACACATGGACAAGACTGGCCAATACATGGACAACAGTAGCTAACACATGGACAAGACTGGCCAATACATGGACAACACTAGCCAACACATGGACAAGACTGGCCAACACATGGACAACACTAGCCAACACATGGACATGACTGGCCAACACATAGACAACACTAGCCAACACATGGACAACACTAGCCAACACATGGACAAGACTAGCCAACACATGAACAACACTAGCCAACACATGGACAACACTAGCCAACACATGGACAACACTAGCCAACACACGGACAACACTAGCCAATACATTTACAACACTAGCCAACACATGGACAACACTAGCCAACACATGGACAACACTAGACAACACATGGACAACACTAGCCTAACACATGGACAAGACTGGCCAACACATGGACAACACTAGCCAACACATGGACAACACTAGCTAACACATGGACAAGACTGCTAACACATGGACAAGACTGGCCAACACATGGACAACACTAGCCAACACATGGACAACACTAGCCAACACATGGACAAGACTGCTAACACATGGACAAGACTGGTCAACACATGGACAAGACTGGCCAATACATGGACAACAGTAGCTAACACATGGACAAGACTGGCCAATACATGGACAACACTAGCCAACACATGGACAAGACTAGCCAACACATGGCACAACACTAGCCAACACATGGACAACACTAGCCAACACATGGACAACACTAGCCAACACATGGACAAGACTGGCCAATACATGGACAACACTAGCCAACACATGGACAAGACTGGCCAACACATGGACAACACTAGCCAACACATGGACAACACTAGCCAACACATGGACAACACTAGCCAACACATGGACAACACTAGCCAACACATGGACAACACTAGCCAACACATGGACAAGACTGGCCAACACATGGACAACACTAGCCAACACATGGACAAGACTGGCCAATACATGGACAACACTAGCCAACACATGGACTAAGATTGGCCAACACATGGACAACACTAGCACACACATGGACAAGACTGGCCAACACACGGACAACACTAGCCAACACACGGACAAGACTTGGCTAACATGTTATATCCAGACCTTACCAGAAACTCACTCCTGACAAAGTATTGCTTATACTGCAGACCTGACAGCCCCATTGGTATCAAGCGAGTGGACATCATCAGTGGACAGCGGGATCAGCGAGGGGTCAAGAATGAGCCCAATCCTTGGTCACACCACATTCCCTACGTACTGGACCCTACCTATTTGGTTCGTGGTCAGTATCGAGACACCATTGACGTTCTTTCTCTAGTGGTGGCAGTGGGGTTGTGGTGGTGTTAGCGATGGTAGTGGTGATGGCGGTGGTGGGGTGGTGATGCTGGTGGAGTTGGTAGTAGTAGTAGTGGTGGTGGTGAAGGTGGTGGGGTATGTGGTAGTGGAAGTTGGTGTATTGTGTGATGATAGTGGTAGTGGTGGGGTATGGGGTGGTGGAGTTGATGAAGGGTGGTGGTGGTGATAGTGTTGTGGTGGAGGTAGTGGGGGTGGGGATGGTGTTTTGATGGAGGTAGTGGTGGTGGTGGTGGTGGTGGTGGTGATGGTGGTGGGATGGTGGTGATGGTGGTAGTGGGGTGGTAGTGGCAATGGTGTTGTGGTGGTGGTGGTGATGGAGTGTGGTGGTGGTGATGGTGGTGGGATGGTGGTGATGGTGGTAGTGGGGTGGTAGTGGCAATGGTGTTGTGGTGGAGGTAGTGATGGTGGTGGTGGTGGTGATGGAGTGTGGTGGTGGTGATGGTGGTGGGGTGGTGTGGTGATGTTGGTAGTGGGGTGGTAGTGGCAATGGTGTTGTGGTGGAGGTAGTGGTGGTGGTGGTGATGGAGTGTGGTGGTGGTGATGGTGGTGAGGTGGTGATGGTAGTGGTAGTGGGGTGGTAGTGGCAATGGTGTTGTGGTGGAGGTAGTGGTGGTGGTGGTGATGGAGTGTGGTGGTGGTGATGGTGGTGAGGTGGTGATGGTAGTGGTAGTGGGGTGGTAGTGGCAATGGTGTTGTGGTGGAGGTAGTGGTGGTGGTGGTGGTGGGGTGGTGATGCTGGTGGAGGTGGTGTAATGTGTGATGGTAGTGGTAGTGGTGGGGTGTGGTGTGGAGGTGGTGATGGAGTGTGGTGGTGTTGGTGGTGGTGGGCTGGTGGCGGTGGAGATGGTGTTGTGCTGGTGGTAGTGGAGGAAGAGGTGGTGGTGGGGTGATGGGGATGGTGTTGTGGTGGAGGTAGTGGAGGTGGTGGCGCTGTTAGGGTTGGAATGTGATGGCTGACGTGGTGGTTTTGATTGTTATGGTGGCATTGATAGTGATAGTTGTGGCTGAAGTGGTAGTGGTGGTGTGTGTGTGCGCGAGTGAGCTGGTTGAGGACGGGTGCTTAGTTGTCTAGTCCACTCAGTGTCAGCTGTCTATGTTTGTGTCTAGATTACTCAGTGTCAGCTGTCTATGTTTGTGTCTAGATTACTCAGTGTCAGCTGTCTATGTCTGTGTCTAGATTACTCAATATCAACTGTCTATGTTTGTGTCTAGATTACTCAGTGTCAACTGTCTATGTTTGTGTCTAGATTAATAAGTGTCAGCTGTCTATGTCTGTGTCTAGATTACTCAGTGTCAGCTGTCTATGTTTGTGTCTATATTACTCAGTGTCAACTGTCTATGTTGTCTAGATTAATAAGTGTCAGCTGTCTATGTTTGTGTCTAGATTACTCAGTGTCAGCTGTCTATGTTTGTGTCTAGATTACTCAGTGTCAGCTGTTTATGTTTGTGTCTAGATTACTCAGTGTCAGCTGTCTATGTTTGTGTCTAGATTACTCAGTGTCAGCTATCTATGTTTGTGTCTAGATTACTCAGTGTCAACTGTCTATGTTGTCTAGATTAATAAGTGTCAGCTGTCTATGTCTGCGTCTAGATTACTCAGTTTCAGCTGTCTATGTTTGTGTCTAGATTACTCAGTGTCAGCTGTCTATGTTTGTGTCTAGATCACATTGTGTGAGCTGTCTATGTTTGTGTCTAGATTACTCAGTGTCAGCTATCTATGTTTGTGTCTAGATTACTCAGTGTCAACTGTCTATGTTGTCTAGATTAATAAGTGTCAGCTGTCTATGTCTGCGTCTAGATTACTCAGTTTCAGCTGTCTATGTTTGTGTCTAGATTACTCAGTGTCAGCTGTCTATGTTTATGTCCAGATCACATTGTGTGAGCTGTCAATCTTTCGTCAATGGTTTAGTCTATATAATTTTATGTTAGCTGATGCTTGTGTCTAGATCCCCTAGTTTCAACTGTCTATGTTTGTCTATAGGTAAGTCTATTCCAACTATCTATGCTTGTGTCCATACCCCCTCAATGTCAACTGTCAATGCTTGTGTCCAGACCCCCTCAATGTCAACTGTCTATGCTTGTGTCCAGACCCCTATTAATGTCAACTGTCTATGTTTGTGTCCAGACCCCTATTAATGTCAACTGTCTATGCTTGTGTCCAGAACCTTATTAATGTCAACTGTCTATGCTTGTGTCCAGACCCCTATTAATGTCAACTGTCTATGCTTGTGTCCAGACCCCTATTAATGTCAACTGTCTATGCCTGTGTCCAGACCCCTATTAATGTCAACTGTCTATGTTTGTGTCCAGACCCCTATTAATGTCAACTGTCTATGTTTGTGTCCAGACCCCTATTAATGTCAACTGTCTATGCTTGTGTCCAGACCCCTATTAATGTCAACTGTCTATGCTTGTGTCCAGACCCCTATTAATGTCAACTGTCTATGCTTGTGTCCAGACCCCTATTAATGTCAACTGTCTATGTTTGTGTCCAGACCCCTATTAATGTCAACTGTCTATGTTTGTGTCCAGACCCCTATTAATGTCAACTGTCTATGCTTGTGTCCAGACCCCTATTAATGTCAACTGTCTATGCTTGTGTCCAGACCCCTATTAATGTCAACTGTCTATGTTTGTGTCCAGACCCCTATTAATGTCAACTGTCTATGCTTGTGTCCAGACCCCTATTAATGTCAACTGTCTATGCTTGTGTCCAGACCCCTATTAATGTCAACTGTCTATGCTTGTGTCCAGACCCCTATTAATGTCAACTGTCTATGTTTGTGTCCAGACCCCTATTAATGTCAACTGTCTATGCCTGTGTCCAGACCCCTATTAATGTCAACTGTCTATGCTTGTGTCCAGACCCCTATTAATGTCAACTGTCTATGCTTGTGTCCAGACCCCTATTAATGTCAACTGTCTATGCTTGTGTCCAGACCCCTATTAATGTCAACTGTCTATGCTTGTGTCCAGACCCCTATTAATGTCAACTGTCTATGCTGTGTCCAGACCCCTATTAATGTCAACTGTCTATGTTTGTGTCCAGACCCCTATTAATGTCAACTGTCTATGTTTGTGTCCAGACCCCTATTAATGTCAACTGTCTATGTTTGTGTCCAGACCCCTATTAATGTCAACTGTCTATGTTTGTGTCCAGACCCCTATTAATGTCAACTGTCTATGTTTGTGTCCAGACCCCTATTAATGTCAACTGTCTATGCTTGTGTCCAGACCCCTATTAATGTCAACTGTCTATGCTTGTGTCCAGACCCCTATTAATGTCAACTGTCTATGCTTGTGTCCAGACCACTGTTAATGTCAACTATCAATGCGTGTGTCCAGGTGAGCGCACTATCTACACCCTGAAGCGAGCCATCCAGCGAATCATGGACAAAGTCTGCGTCACATACACTGATGTCACAGACACGTGGAACAAGACCAACCCCCATTGGTTCACGGACAATGGTTTCCAGAGCAACTCATACATCCTGTTTCTGGTGGGAACATCCGGGTGGGTGTTGTCTGTTGATGTCCATGGTGTCTGCTCCAATTTTACTCTTAGAATACTCCTCACTGAAAGATACGCTGAAAGATACACTCAAGGATGGTTTCGCTCAGATGCACGAACTCCGTAGCACCGGCGAAAATCTTGAGAAGAAAAGAGACTCCTGGTTTACACCCTGGAACAAATAATTAGAGATGAAACTATCCATCGTTGACTTGAAAAGAAGCGGTTACGAAAAATCACAACCTTCCGCCGCTATTTGACCGGATGTCTTAGCTGAGCTCGTTAGACCTCGCGGCCCCTAAGAGGAGTTCCTGCATAGACTCATGAGAGCTATGAATTATGCACAGATACCCTATGTTAGAACACTACGCAGGAAGCCAAAGATAACTAACATACTCCTTGCACATTCAGGAGACATACAGTTTCTGGTGGGGACCGGATGGGTGTTGTCTATTGATGTCCACATTTATGCCCTGTTACTCTTAGAATACTCCTCCTACAGTCAGAGGACATCAAGTTTCTGGTGGGGACCGGATGGATGTAATTTTTTTGATGTCCCCAAGTTATGTCCTTTTACGGAGGTGAACATGGTCGAATAGATAAACGATTAAACATCCGGTGTGCTGATGCCGAGGTAGCGGGTTCAACCCCTACACCGGTCAGTTGGACTAAAATGTTAACTTCTCGTCCTTGACATGGGGACGAACGAACGAACTTTATTATCAATGTCACAAATTGGACACGCAGGCCCGTCTACATTCGACCCTTCTAATCACAAATCTTTCGTACATCAATTACCTATTCTATATGCTTTATTCACACAGAAAAAGCAAGTACCTCTGAAGTCAGAGTGGGTTCGCATGATGGCGGGGGACACTGGTAATAGGGAAAGCTAATCCACATGCAAAAATCAGTCTAGTGCACTAGAAGTGGTAGCATATGTATGGTCTATGCTTGAGTTTAAAGCGAGCGAGTAAGAAAATGCCCTTTTACTGTAACAATACTCTCGGCACGTTCAGGGCATGCAGTTTCAAGAAACAATATGAGATACCCTAGCTTGCTTGTTCAACTATCATATTATAACTGTCATCTCGTCCGTGTGTTGCTGGGGCCCATACGGGGAAGCAATGAATAGTAAAACTGTTGCCTACCATGCATGTCGTAAGAGGCGACTAAGGAGGCTATGGTTCCGTCGCTCTGCTACTGAGTGAGTGCGTGGCGCGACACTGTGAGCTGAGAGTTTCGCGTGGAATGCGTTTACATCTGTCGGTGGTTGTTTTTAGTGTGAACTGCATGTTCGGAACGATGGCGGCCGGCTGTTGCTGGATTGACTGGTTTGCCTTTTCGGCTCACGGGTGCATTTTTAAGGAGACTCCTGGGAGTCACCGCTGGAGCTACGGAGTTCGTGCTTTGTGCGGCGCTTTCGGTGCGTCGTCCTGCGGAAAGAGACCAAGCCATATGGGATAAAACCCAGGTCTATGAAGTCTTTCTGGTGACTGCCGTTTCCATCGACGATGAACTGAATTTTTCATGGAGGACTTTTGTGTTGGCATTCTGGCGGCGGCATTATGCACAGTGTATCTGTGCGGGCTGTTGGCTTCCTGATAATCCTGTCTATTCCATTGTTCACATTGGGCAGTGAGGAGCATTTTATGTGATATTCACTGGCACAGGAACGGAGCAATATGGGGACAACCCGTTGCCGTGAAGTTGGAACCACGACTAACTAACTAACTAACTAACTGTCATCTGTCATAACTGCCTATATTAACTTGCGTTGTAAGACAGGGAGATCTTCAGCCTGAGGTATTAAGTCATTTTTCAGCTGTTGTTGATGTTCGTGGCAAGATGATCAGTAGTTTGCCATTGCTTTCTGAGCGACCGGTTCACATACCCCGTAAGTAACCAACGCGACGCGATTCGCTGCCAAATCTCGCGAAGCTGTGTTCCTCACGTGGATATACGGGATTACGGAGAAAGTCGTTAACGCTTTCGCCAGGGAGACCGGTTAGGGTTAAATTATTGCCTCCGACAGAAAAAAATCCACAACTTAATGAGGATTTGAATCCAGGTCTCGTGAATTAAAACTCGGCATACAAACCACTCGGTCAGCCGTTCTTCCATATTTTAACTATTCTACTCACAAATTGACCGTGCTCCCTGGCGAAGGCGTTATTGACTTTCTCCGTAATCCCGTATATTCACGTAGGGTAACGCAGCTGTGCGAGATTCGGTAGCGAATTCGCGCCGCGTTGGTTACTTAGGGGTATGTGAGGCTGTCGCTCAGAAAGCAATGGCAAACTACTGAGCTTAATCTTGCCAAGATATCAATAACAACGGTAAAATGCTGGGGTTCACAGCGATGTCCTGTAAATAGAATATGCGAAAAAAAAAACCCACTAATAAATTACGTATAATTCTGCTCTTTCGCCTCCTTACTAACTCTCCTCTGAAGGGCATGAGAGTGGGTCTTACAAGACCCGTCAGTATGTCCTTCAGACTCCGGGGTTGAGTTGAGTCAAAAGCCGACGTCTCAGCACTAGGGTCATTCCCATACGTGCTCCGTCCTCATCTTCAACAACCAGCGATGAGCCTTAATACTGCTGGTACCAGCAGTCTGATTATGTGTCCAGCTGATCTTTCCTCGGAGTCCTGAGTGTCGGCCAGATCGCCAGGTCACGCCCTGTGGCACTATTCTTTCCATGTCGTGATGATCTATCTTTTCTTCTGCACTACACAAACTATTCCAAACGGCCCTGACCCCGTCTCCCTTATCATGAACCCCACCGAGCGTTGCAGATCCGGCTTGTCTGTCCTGCTGCTCATTTCCCAGCATACTCTGAGGGTAGCATTCATGCCACTTCTTCCATCAGGGAGGAGCTCTTTCGTAGCGAGTCGAAGTGTCATTTATGTCACCATCTGCAAACAATAGGAATCGACATAGAACATAAGGATATAAGACATTAGGACACGGAACATCAGGACATAGAACATCAGGACATAGAACATCAGGACATAGAACATCAGAACATAGAACATCAGGACATAGAACATCAGGACATAGAACATCAGAACATAGAACATCAGGACTTAGAACATTAAGGCATAGAACATAATGACCTAGAACATCAGGACATAGAACATCAGAACATAGAACATCAGGACTTAGAACATCAAGACATAGAACATAATGACCTAGAACATCAGGACATATAACATCAGGACATAGAACTTCAGGACATAGAACATCAGGACCTAGAACATCAGGACATAGAACATCAGGACATAGAACATCAGAACATAGAACAGTCAGGACTTAGAACATCAAGACATAGAACATAATGACCTAGAACATCAGGACATAGAACATCAGAACATAGAACATCAGGACTTAGAACATCAAGACATAGAACATCATGACCTAGAACATCAGGACATAGAACTTCAGGACATAGAACATGAGGATATAGAACATAATGACCTAGAACAT
>JACEFZ010008104.1:145000-150000 GCA_014155875.1 Cepaea nemoralis
GAAGAGGAAGGCCAAAGAGAAGATGGGTGCAGGATGTGGCGGATGGTCTCCAGATGGGTGTATCAGACGCGGGACATCTTGCTAGTGTTCGAAATTTTTTTAGGAAGGTTGTTATGGGAGTGAGGTTCTGCAAAAGACATGCTACTGAATGAATGAATGAATATATATATATATATATATATATATATATATATATATATATATATATATATATATATATATATATATATATATTCATTCATTCATTCATTCATTCAGTAGCATAAAGAGATTCACAGGAAAATTAGGAAGCTATGCAAAGAGGCAAATGAAATATGGCTTGAGGAAAATTGCAAGGAAATTTGAAACCAACACACCTGGCATACCAAATTAATGCACAAAAGAATTAATGGCATCACTAACAAAAGAACACACACATCAGCGGGTTGTCTAAAGACAAAAGATGGCCAAATTATAATAGAAAAATATCAGATTTTACATGCGTAGTCAGATTATGTGAAAGACCTTTATGATGATACAAGAGAAGAACAATATGATCATCGGAATAATAATGAAGATCCCGGGTACAGATAATATCACAATATAAATGATTAAAATTTAGTGGAACTGCGGTAAAGCTGTGAAAATGTAAACAAAATAAATTAACACAAAGTAGTGCAGCTTTACATAACAATAAGACGTGACGACAGAATGAGAAGAATAAAAAGATGAAAAAATGAAAGCAATGAAGAGAAAATAAAAATTGGAAAAAATGTTCCTAATTACCTCAGAATCCCAAGCTGTGTATATCCATAGGATATACTTGTGGTCTCAACAAAATCACCAGAGTCCTCCATCGCAATTCTCCCTCCGGCCCGCGCCGTGAAGGCCCACGAGCTTCTCACATGTCGGACGACCGACCCATCTGTGTAGATGACAGCATCATCGTCTAACGAATTCTCGAAAATCAACGCTTGTACTTCCGCCTCCACAGCTGCCGGGTTTTCATGTCTGCATTTTCTGAGAGACAAATGGAGACGGATTGTATTTGCAGCAAAGAACCTCAATGGCTCGGAATGCTGAAGAAGAAGAAGAATTTTCTGTTTAGTTGGATGCAAATTGAAAAGGAGGTACAGAAATCTGTTGGCACTTGTATCCACTCCTCGCCAGGTTCTAAGTCCTCCAGTGAACACATGTTGAAGAATGTATTTGGCTTGACCTATCCACGACCTTCCTCTTTTTAACCTGCTGCCCTTCACCTTCCTAATTTCACAATGCAGTGGATGTTGTGTGTTTGCGTTAACTCTGAGGTAGGCACGTGCTCTGCAAATTTGTAGTCTGTCTTCAATGGTTGGAAAATCAAGAAGGTAGCGCATCGCCCTGCATGCTGTATCTCTTGTACATCCAAGAATAATGCGTATAGCTTCGTTTTGTATCCTTTCCATCCTTTCTATCTGCTTACGGCTGAGAGTCAGGATTGTCATCGCATACTCAAAAAACAGACATGACCAGCCCTTCATATAGGGGGCATAGATGGCGCTGCTCACAGTTTGCTGCCGCTATCACCGCATCGCAGCCAGACCCCGCTTGGCCTTTGTTATCACCTGGTCTATGTGCTCATTATAAGCAAGCTTCAATCAAAACGTATCCCCATGTAATTCATTGCCTGCATTCTTTCCACCGTCTCTGAACCCAGATTTACAGCTGGTGGTGGAGTATTGACAATATGGTTATTCAACGAGAACCAAGTCACTGCTGCCTTTGTAGGGTTTACCATTGCCTCAGCTTCAGCGCACCAAGTACTTATGCGATTGAGTTCGGTTTGCAGTTCCACAGCAACCTGATCTCTATCCTTACCCTGATGATACACTAAAACATCGTCGGCACATGACAATGTTCTCCCCAGTCCAGTGATCTGCTCACTGGTTATTCTCACTGTGTAGGCGTTGAACAGTACCGGAGATAATGGTGATCCCTGTGGTAGGCCAGGATATATTTTTGTTGGTTCCGAAGTCCAACTGCCACATCTAAAAACTACTTTCTTTTGGAAGAGGGCTGCAGCGATCCAACTAAGGAGGAACGGACTTATCTTGAGTTCAAGAAGCTGAATCATTAGAAAATCCAATGGTAGTCTGTTGTACACGTCTCCAAGATCAATCGTTGCAGCAAAGGTTTCAATGCCTGAGTGGAAACCTTCATAAACATCATGGGCAAAGACTGCTGCATTGGTCCAGGTTTCTCTTTTTGGACGGTACCCACCCAGAGTAGGCGGGAAAACACCTTGCTTCTCTAATTGGCTTGATATGTTCATGGCAATTAACTTATCCAGCAGCTTGCCTATTGTTTTCTGCATGGTGATTATTCGATATCCCTGAATTTGTGTGTGATCTTTGCCAGGCTTCGGTAAGGGAATCAGATACTGTGTAACCACTCCTCCTTGATGCTAGCACTCCCTATGCTGTTGTTGTACATGTCTGCTAGTTTCTTTAGCTCGTTGTCGGAACACCTATTGATGTCGTTATATCTTATGCCATCTGTCCCTGGAGCGCTGTTTTTTGATCGTCGAAGCACAGCCTTGATTTCTTTCACTGTCACTGTGTCTTCATCCGAAATGTTCTGGGCCTTACACCTATCTGAGGTGACCTCCTTGGCAAGATTTCGGCCTCTCATGTCCGTCCGGTTGCTCTGCTCTAGATAGCGTTCGAAAAGTGCTTTGCCCTTGTTCTCGTCAGTCCTCTGCCAGATGAGGTCAGCACCTTGGAAGTCAGACATTCTCTTATTCTTGACTCATGCTTTTATGTAGTCGCCAGAACAATTTCAGTGACTTGTTTGTGCTTACTCTTTGACATACATCTGCCCATTTTTCACCTTTAACCACCTTAATCAGTTTTTTTTTAAAAAATAGCTTGCTTTTGTGTGCATCTCTTTTTCTAAGTCCATGCAGGGACCAGGATGGGCAACTGTGTACTTCTTGGCGTTTTGCCATTTCCTTACAGCACTGCGCTTATCCATCCAGGTCTTCTCCACCTCAGAACTCCACCAAGGTTGCTGCTTCCAGCTGTTTTTCCTGCCCTGAAACTTTCTGCGCTTGTCTCGCCTCATTTTACTCACCACATCTTGCCCTGCACTGTCATACTGGAAAGTCTTGACCGTTGACTTGTGCTGTCTGGTTCTGCCTTTCTCCACCAATATGCTGCACGGGTGGTGGTCGCTGCCGTGGTACCCTAGGACATCCCATCTACACACTGTAGTGAGTGAAGGAGGAAACAGCGCCAGATCAATAGCACTATCCTCATCACCTGGGCGGCTGGCTGTCCTGATGACACCACAGCCACTGTTGATACAAACTAGGTCAATGGTTTCAAGTGCAGTCTCGAGCTCCTCCTCCTGCGTGTTGGAGGAAATGTTTCCCCATGATCAGCCTTTAGCGTTGAAATCGCCACAGAAAATGACATTTTTTTCATGACCTAATATGTCACTTAAGCACTGTCACTTCTGGGAATCCACACGCGCGTTACAGGCATAAACATCAACCAACACTAATGGTATACCGGACTGAACGCTGACCTACTGTATTTGTATGTCGTCATTGTCCCAGCTGGACATGTCTAGCTCTGAAGCAACCATACTATTGCGGATGAGAATCGCCATTCCCAGGTGTCGCCTGTTGTAGAAACATTTGAAGCCAGCTATTTTGAGTAACTGATCACCCAGTGTCGTTTCCTGGAGTGCTACAATGTCGTTCCTGTAAACCAGATTGTCGAGAACAGGGCCCCGTTGTTTTACGCTGGCGCAGTTCCAATATAGGATGCGAGTATACCTGAGGCCCAGACGGTTACACTTAAGGCTAAAACGCCTTACCCCTCCACGCTTGCGTCGCTTGCGCCCACCACGTTGGCCCCGTCGTCTTGGTTTGTTGACTGCCGTCCTCAAGGAACACACAAATTGATCCGCCATGTTGAAAAAACCGAACACGACCCGACAGAACCACCCACGCTGCGAAAAATTCACTCAAGGATTGCTTCGCTCAATACACGAAACTCTGTAGCATCGGCGCAGATCTTGAGAAGAATCTCCTGGTTTTACATCCTGGCACACAAATTACACGGAGGAGATGAAAATATCCATCTCCTACGTGAAAAGGTAGCGGTCTGAAAAACAACACCCTTAGAAGAATATGGAATAGACCAGGTCACCAGACTGCTGAACGCAATATATGATACTGGAGATATGCCTCCTGAATCATGTAATGCTTGCTTGTGTTCGTTGGCTTGAGCTCCAACGCGAGGTCCTGTATGTCGGATGAAGGCATCCTGTTGTCCAACATCAGTGTGATGTCATACAGGACCTGAGGTTTGCGTGAGTATCCGTTGTCCCATGTCTGGCTTATTGGTGTGCAGACTGGTGGTTCCTCGCCGTACAGGCAGACACTCTCCGACTTCGGAGGAATCGGCGATCCCATTGACTTTAGCCAGGACCCCGAAGGGACCTGTTGCCCAGGACGCTCGACGAGGACGAGTCAATAGGTCTTGGCCAGTATATAACCCGGCCCTGGTGCCTTGGAAACACCTCTGCGTCCCAATCATGTAATTATATATTTCTTGCAATCCTGAAGAAATCAGGGGCCTTCGAATGTGATCAACCTCGAACAATTAGTATAATGAGCCACATCACGAAGATTTTGCTGAGAATTATCGTGCAAAGGTTTAGGAAGAATATACTACCCGAAATAGGAGAAGAACAATGTGGGTTTGTAGAAGGCAAGGATACAGTAAATGCTGTGTATATACTGAGAACAGTAATTGAACGTTCTATAGGAGTAAACAAAGATCTATATCTTTGCTTTATTGACTACACAAAAGCTTTCGATACAGTGAGACATGTTGACATAATAAGGATGCTTGAAGATCTACAAATTGATGGAAAAGACCTTAGACTTTAAAAAAAACACATATTGGAAACAACAAACTGCCATCACAATTGATAATGAAGCAGGTCAATATCAGCCAATTAAAATAAGT
>JACEFZ010008104.1:155000-215000 GCA_014155875.1 Cepaea nemoralis
CTCGACGAGGACGGTCAGTAGGTCTTGGCCAGTATATAACCCGGCCCTGGTGCCTTGGAAACACCTCTGCGTCCCATGACCATTCATGAACTGTGAGAACCAAACAGATGACACTTAGATAATAGTACTGTAGATAACAATGAACATACATTTATGTTGGTAGTTTGCATACACATTACTATATCGGGGTACACATACACACAATACAAACATGTAAGTTATACATTCATCAGGATAGGGAAAAAGGGGTACAATCCTAAAACTATAGATATACAAGGGGAGATAATGGACTTTAAAAGGGACAACACTTGATTCTACATAAGAGATCCTACCAACAAGCGGGAGCTAAAGGCTTAGATCAATGTGTACATACTTATTCGACTTTAAATGTTGGATAATTGCCACTTTGCGGGGACCTTGGGAAAATATCTTTCCCTTGATGATGCCTGATCTTAGATCGAGCACATTGACCGTGGCATGGATTGCAGTTTGAGGTTCATACCATGAGAACAAAAGTCAACGTTACCCTCGGACCGGGACAGTCCCCTATAGCGAAGCGAGTATGGGTATGAGACTCGAGAGACCAACAGATCGAGATATTACCATTAAAGAAACACGAGGGGGTATCAGTTTCAAATGTAGAAAAGATCCTTTTAGGTTACCACAACTTACAGAGACCAAGACTAAGTAGCGACTCTTTGTAGGCCTCTGACGAATTAGTTCAGACTAATTAGAACACATGAAAGCGTGTCACTTACTATAAAGAGATAAGTGACACAGGGGAAGCAGGGGAGCGTGTCAGAGTCCTACTGTCATCAGATCTCGGAGCAGGACAAGGGCTGGCATGAGACAGGGCAAGGGCTGGCATGAGACAGGACAATAAGCCCAGGGACAGACAAGGACGACATGGGACTAGATGGACAGCTATTGGCGACGGACGGACTAACCCCTGGGTGAAGGACAGGACAGCGTAATTCTAAGACGCATTACCCACCACGGACTACTTGAGAGACACCCAGAGCGCAAGCTCGGGCAGACGAGGCTGGGATTTGAATGCGAACGGTTGTGTGTGGACATTTGCTGAGCGAGTGAACAGCTGACAGAGATGAGCGCTAGTTCGAGCTGCGAGTGACTGATATGGTTGTGTGTGCGTTAGCGGCGAGAGCGAATATATATATATATATATATATATATATATAATATATATATATATACACACACACACACACACACACACACACACACATACATTGTTAGATTATATTTGTGATGTGATATTATATTGAAATGATTGATTGATTGATTGATTTAGGAATCGACATCACAGCATTCGGGGCATTCCCATAAGTGCTCCGTCCCCATCCTCAGCAGCCAGCGAAGAGTTCCAACACTAATAGTACCAGTAGCAATCTGATTATAAGTCCGTCTCGCCTTTCCTTTGAGCGTTGAGCGTCGGCAAGATCCCTTTGTCACTCCTCGTTGTCTCATTCTTGCCAGACCATGGTAATCCATTTGCTCCTCCGAGGTGTGCACGTGCTCCCACAAGGCCGCAACCACGTCTGCCTTGTCATGTATCAATACTCCACCAAGTTCTGCAGAGCCAGCCAATCTGTCCGCCTGTTCATTTCCCAGCACACCTGCATGCCCCGGAGAAAAGATCCAGGCGATGCTTGTCACCTGTGACCTCCGAAGCGAAGCAAGCCACTCCGCACGAAGTCTGCCCGTCCTCACCCTCGTCAGCATGCTTTCTGAGTCAGTTACAATCACGATGTGTGTGTGTGTCGTATTCTCCATCCAGCGGAGAGCCGCAGTGACTGCCTCCACTTCCATTCTTAAGCTGGATGTTGTGGTATCATATGCCAGGCTCTCCTGCCCCAAACATCGACCATTAGCTTTGGCTATGAACCCCCAGCCACTTCTCTCACCTCTTGACACCGAACCATCTGTGTAGATAATCACATCACTCGAGTGAGCATTGTCCTGAATTAGTTGCTGGATTTCCACTTCCGTGGCCCCTGCTGGCCACTCCCTGCACTCCCGGCTTAATGTGATTATAACTCTGCACAAGTCTGACTGCTCCGCTGGCACTCTGATCCACTCCTCTCCATGCCTAATGTTCTCCAAGGGGCACACCTGTCTGATCGTATCCTCCGCCTGAGCCATCCATGATTTCCCTCTTATCAGTCGCTGACCCTTAACTGCGTCCAGCGCCTCATGCAGTGGGTGGTCTGTGTCTGCAGCTACTCTGAGGTATGTCTTTGCCTGCATCACCTTGAGCCTACCAGCAACAGTCGGCAGACCAAGGATGTAACGCATACACACTACTGGGGTGTCTCTAGTGCATCCCAGAATGACCCGCATAGCTTCGTTCTGTATGCGCTCTAACTTCACCAGCTGACTCTCTGAGACAGTGAGCAGACCTAATCCATAATCAATTACTGAGAGGATCAAGTGCTGGTATAGTGTGAAAAGCATTCTCTGCTCTATGTCCATTGCAGCCATAGTTTTAAGTGCATTGAGTCCCATTTGAGTTCTTGTCACGACCGTCTCCACATGGTCCTTGAAGGATAGGCTCCTGTCAAATGTGATCCCCAGATACTTCAGTTTGTTCTCTCTGCTGACATTTCTACCATCTATCGCGAGGCTTGGGACATCAGCTCTTACAATCCTGTTGTCCAGAGAGCACCACAAAACAGCCGCCTTTTCCGGGTGGATGACAGCACTCATTTCTGTGCACCAGTCAATCACTTTAGTCTACTGTCGCCTGTAACTCCTGGGCTGTTTGCTCCCTATCTCTCCCCTGCCTATATGCAAGAATATCATCTGCAAATGTTAGTATTCTTCCAACCCCTGGTGCTTCTAGGTTTGCAATCTTGCTCGTATACACATTAAAGAGCACCGGTGAGACTGCAGATCCCTGTGGCAGTCCCGGGGTTAACATATGTGGCTCTGAGGTCCATGCGCCCAGACGGAGAGCAACCCGACGAGAGTGCAGGACGGCTGCTATCCAGTTCACCAACCAGGGATTGACCCCCTTCTCCATCAGTGCGGTCATCAAAATATATTTTATATATTATATTGAAATGTCCTTTTCTAATTTAAGTCTTTACAAATGTTTACCAACTGAGACTGACATTCATGAACATGTCAATCACCTGTCAAGGACACAGACCGGGTTATGAACTAGAACCCTGACATATACACATAACCTAGAATGGCGATATATCGTTCTTTGGAATAGGAAATCACATTTGGTGATATAGTATCCTTCATCGATGAATCAATTTAAATTTCTGTGGTATACAATTCAAATTACTGTGTGAATATGTGTGTTGTATATTTCAGCAGATTTATCTAATGTCTTTAGTTTATGGTGTGTGATTTCTACAAGATTACAAGATGCAGCGAAATATACCAGGCATTAAATCATACAATCTATTGTTTGGGTCTTATTCAAACTCATTATTTAGTCTGACTGTCCTAGATACTCGCAACATTCGTCTCAGCGATCACATCTCTTTTGTCTGCAAGCTTTTTCCAGCTTGATCATTCACGCACCATGATTTAGGTTCTGTATAATATTTCAGCCGGCTTCGTGGCTTAGGAGTTAGCGACTTTTCTCCGTAATCTCTAATACTCTCGTAGGTGACGTGATGACGGTGAGAATAAGCAGTGGTTCGAATAGCATCGGTAACTTACGGGGTATGTGAGCCGGCCGCTCAGAAAGCAATGGCAAACTACTGAGCGTAATCTTGCCAAGAAATCAACATATAGCTGAAATATGCTGGTGTTGACAGCAATGTCCTGTAAAGGATATGCAAAAAAAAAATAAAATAATATTTAAACAATCCGGTTTAGCGCTTCTAGAACAACTGGGAATAAAAAGAGAGTTGATGGAAGAAATAAAATAGAGGCAAGTAAAATATTTCGATCACGTTAAAAGACATATCACTCTTATAAATCAATACTGGAGGGTAAGGTTAAAGGCAAGCGAGCAAGAGGTAAACATCGATACACGGGCGAAGATAACAATAAGAGATGGATGAAAAGGAATCTGACAGAATGTTGTTAAGTTAAGGCGAGAGACAGACAGTGTTGGAGATCGATTACAGCTAATCTTCATTGTGGAGACGGCATCTGATTGATTGATTGATAATATGTCAGTATTCTTTTTCTGACATTCAATTAAACTGACTTGTTGCATAATGTACTTTTTGTTTTCTGAAATGCAGGCTTTGCTTGACCTATTCTGCGATTATTCTCTCTCTCTCTCTCTCTCTCTCTCTCTCTCTCTCTCTCTCTCTCTCTCTCTCTCTCTCTCTCTCTCTCTCTCTCTCTCTCTCTCTCATATTCTGCATTTCTCCCTCTTCTTCTATTGCTCTCAACCATCTCACGCTAAGCCGTCGTGTCTTTTGCTGTCCCCTGCATTCTGTCCACCTTCTTCCAGTTTTATTCATCACTGTCTGTCATTCTCTTCTTCGTTTGTTGTTAGGTCTCCCACTGTTTCGTTCACCTTGCGGTCTCCAGACAAGAGAGTGTCTAGTGATATTGTCCTCATGTGTTCTCTGTGTGTTTCCTGTGTATCGCCAGCAACGATTCCTCATCTCTTTATTCACTGGAATTTTAGTTCTCGCGGTAATCTGCATGTTCACTACATTCATTAGACAGTGTTATTTTTCTATGTGAATGTAACAGGCAAAATAGGTAATTGATGAATGAAAGATGAGTGATTGGACGGGTCGAACGTAAGACAGGTCTGCGTGCCCAAATTGTCATCCTTTAAAAACAAAGTTTCGTTCGTTCTCTCCATGAGCTCTACATTGGTGATTCTTCCATACAATTTTATTGCCACTATTCTGCGCAGGCGCCAATTAGTGACTTTGTAGTTTATGTATTGTTCCTTGAGTCTTTCTCCAAGTTTCTAATTCATACGGCAGGCAGACAAATAGACAGAGAGACAGACAGTCAGACAAGCAGGCAAGTAGGTATGCTGACAAAGAGAAAAACTGCCAGGCAGGCAGATAATTTGGCAGACAGACATACAGGTAAGTATACCGACAGACAGATAGCTAGTTTAACAGACATACATACGTACATGTTGGCACTTATATTTTAATGACGTTATTCTCAGAGCTTCAATCGCAACGGCTTGCAGACATACACAGCCAATCAGGGATGACATATTCGAGGGCGGAGTCTACGAATACTCGGACGATGTTCTCTTCCGAGAGTTGAACCTGCGTTTTCGTTGTAACGGTAAACATAATTAGCATCATCGTCATCATCATCATGATCACATCCGTTATCATCTTCATAATCACTTCCATTATCTTCATCATAATCACTTCCATCATCATCATCATCATCATCATCATCATCATCATCATCATCATCATCATCATCATCATCATCATCATCATCATCATCATCATCATCATCATCATCATCATCATCATCATCATCATCATCATCATCATCATTATCATCATCATCATTATCATCATCATCATCATCATCATCATCATCATCACCATCATCATCATCATCATCATCATCATCATCATCATCATCATCATCATCATCATCATCATCGTCATCATCATCATCATCATCATCATCATCATCATCATCATCATCATCATCATCATCATCATCACCATCATCATCATCATCATCATCATCATCATCATCATCATTATCACCTTCATTACCTTCATTATCATCCTTTCTATTACCATATGTAGCATTATCATCACCATCTTCATTATCATCACCTCCATTATCAGCATCGTCATCGTCATCATCATCATCACCATCATCATAATCATCACCATCACCATCATCAGTAATCACCCCCATCACCATCAGTCATCATTATCACCTCCATCGTCATTATCACCCTCATCACATCATATATTCGATTACCATTATCATCAAAGTCACCTCAATCATCATCGTCAAGCATCATTACGTCTATTACCATTATTATCCTTGATCATCACAACCACAGAAGCAGCACATGCTCCTCTCATTGGCCTTCTTTGTGCATTGTCCTGGGCGACATCCTGACACCATATCATGGTATTAGTCTGTCAATTTATATCTTACACACCTCTAACTTTCTTGCCCTCAACATTTCCCCTTCATTATGGTTGTTATTAAATTGCTTTTTGTTTTAAATTGCGTTCACTGGCTTTAAACTCAAGCATAACCCATACTCGTGATACTGCTTCTAGTGCACCGGGCCTATTTTTGCGTGTGAATTAGCTTCCCTATTACCAGTGTCCCTCGTCATTAGGCGAACCCACTCCGACTTTAGGGATACTTGTAATTTACGTCCCCAATTCAAGGACGAGAAGACAAGATTTTAGTCCAACCGACCGGTGTAAAGGTTGAACCTGTTATCTCGGCATCAACACATCGGATGTATAAGAGCGACCTTTATTATCCATTCGACCTTGCTGACCTTCAGTAGACTGATATGTCGATTGATGCGACTAAACAACCTCTACTTCCTCATTTCGTCTTTCTCCAGTAAAGTCCGTTTTAAATTCAATGGTTCTAGAATCCCCTTGTTAGTTTTATTTCCATCTAAGCGCAGAAGCCACGAACAATATACTGCACTATTTATTGCCTGGCATATTTCGCTGCATCTCCTCGGGTGCATACTGCAGAGTTATATAAATCTGAAGTGAATAAATGAATGATACTTAAGTGGAACAATTAAAACACATAGTCACAGGTATTCTTCGTCCAATACAGGCCTCGAAACGACGAACAATAAACAATTGCTCAAATATAATGAGGAGTTAGCAATTAGGCGGTTCTAGTCGATTTTGTGCAATCAGAAAGAGTTCGTTGTAAATGTGAAATTACCGTGGAGATAACAGATGTTCCACATTCAAACAATACCATGTTTCAGCTGAAGTATTAAACATTTATTCACTATATATGATATATAACTCTGCAATATGTACCTGACGAGAGGCAGCGAAATATGCCAGACAATAAATCGTGCAACATATTATTTGCAGCTTCTGTATTAAAATTCACTAAGGGAATACTTTATTTTGAATTTATTTCAATTCACAGTTCTTTCCCACCTCAACCCATAAAAAAAGTTATTTGCATACCCTTTTATAGGACGTCGCACCAACCGCAGCATTTTTGGTATTTATGATTTCTGGGAAAGTTCAGCAGCTTGCCATTGCTTTCTGAGCGACCATTGTATGACAATCAGTGCAAGGCGGTCTGTTTTCAAATCACACGCAGCTGTATTTCGAACGCAGTATGCGGGAGTACGTATTACCAAAAAGGGCAATCGGGACGTTTTACGGGAGGCGGCGTCGCAAAGACAGCTTATCACAAACACCAGAAAGAGCCAGTCCTGGTTTCTTTAAACAAAAACTAGAACATGTTGTGACAACCGGAAAGATTGCGGAAAGAGAGATAGAGGAAGACAGCGTGAAAAGATTATTGACATTCTTGTGTCATGGCACGGAAGGGAGTCAACACACGAATTATATCCATGACGTTGGAGATCGTAATTTATGGAGAAGCATGATTGCCCACGCCAGCCGGCAAGGCTCTGGATGATGATGATGACCCAACCCAATTAAAATACACCAGTAAAGATGTGTTTTAAGTGCTCTATTCGCGTTCGCTATATTGTACTAGACCAGTGGTTCTCAAACTTTTTTGGCCCATGCACCCCTTTATCATATGCTCAGAACGCCATCCTCCCCTCCCACCCCCCTCTTTCGTATTTCCTCGCTATAAATTCCACCCCTTCCCCTCCGCCTCTGCACGGTATACATAAAAATGGAAGCTTAATTTAATTTAATTCCCTGGCTGAGGGGTTAGCAGCTTTCTCCGTAACCCCGCATACTCTCGTGGTTGCCGTGAGCGCACGAGAACTTGAAGGGGTTCGAGTCGCGCCAGTGACTTACGAGAGTATGGAGCCGGTCGCTCAGAAAGTCGTGGCGTGCTGATGAGCGTAATCTAGCCTAGGAATCAACATACAGCTGAAAGATGCTGGTGTTGACCTGCATTATCCTGAAACAGGATGGAAACGCGGGAAAAAAAAATATACCAGAACAAGTCTAGTCGTCTACATAAAACGTGATTTGCGGATCTACTTACGTTATAAAACACATTTCAGAAGGGCGAGAAGTACAGAACCGTAAAGTTTGGAGGGAAAAACAATATCAAGTAATTGGTTCTTGTATTAACGCGATCTTGAAATAATCTTAATCTCCCCCCTTCCCCCCTCAGGAAACCCTAAATTCCCCCTGGGGGGGGGGGGGAATATCCCATCCGGTTGAGTACCACTGTGCTAGACCCATATTTTTTATAAACCAATCAGCATTCGGTGAGTGATGTGGTCAGTCGCTTTTACATCCCAAGATATATCCAGGTACACGTTGTAGAGCTAGGATGTCTTGGGAGCCGGGGTCAATTTTAATGATCCGTCTCGTTGCGGATTCGAACTCATGACCACCCGGGTCATCGACGTGTATCTCCAAAACTGCCGCTGCTTCCCAATTCTAGACCCTGCGGCAACTTTGTCAAAGTATCAGCTGTCATCTCATACAGGAAGCCAACTCACCAAATGACCATTGCAAGTCTCCTTGGTGAAGTAGTTAAGCCGCCTCCCTCGCGCTTCGAAGTTAGGGGGTTCCAATCCGAGCCCTGTCATTCGGTTCACGAGTGCAGTATTTTCAGAGATTCCCGTGGCTCGTCACTGGAGCAACGGACCTCGTGTTCTGTGGGACGCTTTCATTAGACCGCTCTGCGGAAAGAGACCGAGCCATGTGGAATAAAATCGAAATGCAACGAAGTAGATCTTCTCGTCCTTAGACCACTTTTGAAATTCAATGCAATTCAGGTTTACATAATGATTGTCCTAGCTCTTACACCTGCCGATTCTGTGGCAACGGACTTACGAACGCTATTCGTAATCTCGCATACCGCGTTCGAAACACTGTGGGCGATTTAGAAGTAGACCGTTTTCAGTTGGTTTTTATTCAATGGTGTGGGTGCCTGTCGTTCAGAAAGCAATAGCAAACTTACTGAACGTAAACTTTCCAGGAACACCCAAAAATTCAAACACCCAACAATTGCTAGGGTGCACTGCGACGTCCTGTAAAGTAACTAACCTTTTACACAACACTGTAGTGTCTTTCCCGTGTTTATATGCTGTGTTTTGTGTAGTTGTTTGCTGATGAAGGCTAGTCGCCGCAACGTCCTATGTTTTCTGTTATCGTGTTCTGTAAAGTTGCATTACTTGGTGATGTCTCATTTTGTCCCGTTTACACAGAACTTTACTGCGGCAACAGCCAGAAAGACTGCGGACCTGGCTATCACACGCTGATCAAGGGTGTCTGTCGGTGTAGTCTGTCCCGGCCGAGCTGAACCCCGAGACAGACTGCAAGACACTCATCAATGGCTGTAAGTCTCGAGACACCTTCTCATCAAAAATTGCATGTAATAGTAATAAAATTAAAAATAAGTTAGTCGCATATCTTTTACAGGATTTCGCAGTCAATCCCAGTATTGTTTGACTATGGTTAATTTGTTGGTAAGTTTACTTTCAGTAGTTTGTCATTGCTGTCTGAACAACCGGCACTTCATACCATTGTGTGGGCACCCACGCAATGTTGTCTGCTTCCAAATCTCCCGCAGCTGTGTTTCGAATTGCGTCCGTAACTGCTTTGGCACAGAGCAATGTAATTATATTGCGGTTAACTTTCCTTATCTTTTCGTGTGTTGTTTAACACACAAAGTGGACGAATGTTAAAGTTTGCAGAAGCTACTGCTATTTATAATGAAAAGCCAACTTTGTGCAAACAAAACGATATTATAGCCAGTTAAACATTACCGTGGTAGATAATTTAAATTCTGTAGAAATATTTGTGTTGTATATTTCAGCTTGAGGGATTTATCTCATTCTTTTAATTTATGTTGTGTGAATTCTGCAGTATGTACATGACAAGATAAATCGTGCAATTTGATGCTGGTATCGTCATTGTTCAAATTCACTACGTGAAAACATTGTTTTGAATTGCAGATAAGCACTTTTCTCTTATCATGACATGCCCAAAAACTATGCACGTGTCTTCTTCTGATGCGAGTAACCAGTTCTCGTTGTGAGTTAACTTCTTTCAGGATATTTTCATTGTTTTTTTCTATCCGTCTACGATGTTCTCACCATTCTTCAATAAAACCACATCCCCGCAGCTTCCATTTATACTTAAATAAACTAAATATTACCCCGTTCTATTTATCTTAGCAATATAACAAATGCATTTAATCCATCTATTGATCATAGACCAGCTCTGTGGGGAAGGGATAACGAACGCAGTTCGTAATCCCGCATACCCGTGTTCGAAACACAGCTGCGGGAGATTTGGCAGAAGATCACCTTGCGTTGATTTGTTTTTACGACATGGTATGTGTGCCGGTCGTTCAGAAAGCAATGGCAAACTGCTGAACGTAAACTTGCCAAGACATCACAACATCAAAAAATGCTGGTGTTGACAGCGACGTCCTGTAAAGAACATGGAACTAACTTTAACTTAATTAATCATAGATTTGTAGCAAATGTATTTAATTTGTCTATTTATCGCAGCGTTATAACAAATGTATTTAATCCATCTATTTGTTATACAATATAACTCACGTATTTAATCCATCTACTTATCAAAGCGTTAAAATAGACGTATTTAATCCATCTATTTGTTACACATATAGCACACATATTCAATTCATCTATTGAACACAACATGATAACGAAGGTATTCAATGATATGTCCAGTTTCTGGCTCTGCCCATTGGCCGGACACCCCAATGGTGGTGTTCACCGCTGGGGCAGACAACAGATGCCCCATGGGATTCGACTACAACGTAGGCTGGTATACCTTCGACGGTAAATGGGCAATCCTCCAGAAACCACTACCTGTGCTCTTCCCGAAGAACGACAAAACCATCTACATCTCAACCTGCACCAAAAATACGCCCCAAAATCCATCTGAAATCAATTGGGAGTCCTGGCCGAATGGCGGTACCTTCTGTTTCATCAAGCCTGTCGACGTTGATTGCGGCGGGGGTAAGTGATCCTCACGCACTTTCATACGAAGTCACTTTTACATAACTTGTCTGATTTCCCCCCGCCCCCGCCTTCTTTTCCCTTTTTGTGAGTGGATTAATGTAGTAATGAGCAGGTACATATATGAAGTTTATACAATTGTGGGCAAGTATTGAGGGAAAATTAGGTGCTGACACATACTGAGAAAAAGCGAGCGACAAGAAGGACTCCCATTATAAATACAGGTACCATTGTGTATATATGACATCAGCATTCTTCATTACACGACCTTCCAATCAATGACCATCTCCTGTATTGCTCCACTCTAATGGGTATACCCTCTATGAATTCCTGCATTGCTACATTCCCTCAGCAAGGTGAGGTCTTGCATTGCTACATTCCTCCAGCACGACCATCTCCTGTATTGCTGAATACCCCAGCACAATGATCTCTTGCATTGTTACATTCACTTGTGGATCAGTAAGACGATCTCTTGCATTACTAAATTCAATTGTGGACCTCATGACGATCTCTAGCATTGCTACACTCCCCCTGCATAATGATCTCTTGCACTACAACATTCATTCGGTGACATGCATGACGATTTCTTGCATTGCTACATTCATTGGGGACCAGCATGACTATGTCGTGCATTGCTACATTCCCCAGCATGATAATCTCCTGCATTGCTACAACCCAGCGGGGAACAGAATGACGATCTCCTACGCTGCTGCATTCCAACAGCATGTCGATCTTCCATCATATATTGGATATATCGGATATTCCACCCAAGCCTTCTCCACCTCGATCTTCCATCGGGGAGCAGCAAGGTGATGTCCTACACTGCTACATTCCAATAAAGACACGAATGACAGTGCCCCGCATTGTTACATCCCATTGGAGACCAACATAACGATCTCATGCATTGATACATTTCTATGTGTACCAAGGCGATACTCTCCCGCTTTCCCCCGTCGCTGTACTGCCGATGTGTTTATGCCTTTGGTTAGTGTATGTCTGCTTTTTCTTCTTAATTCTTCCAGTGTTTCCCAACCTTTTTTGTGCCATGCCCCACTTAAGCCTTTCTAAAATTCATATTGCCCCCCTCCCCCGCCCCCCCCCGCCCCCCCCCCTCAACATATACATTATTTTTAATATTCAAAAATTGAAATGTTCACTAAAGAAACTTGAATGATAGGTTTTAGGAAGAAATCACTAGGTAATTATTGAGCAAAAACAGTAAGTAAATTTTCAAAACATATAATGGAGAACTGAAATTCAAGTACAAAATAATTTTAATGAAAGATTTATCAATATTATTTTAATTATTAGTAATTATTTATTATTTAAATTTAGTGAGATCCTTGCACTTGATGCTTGCTGCAAAGAGATCTTATGTCAGGTTCCAATTTAGTTAACTTCAGTCTCCAAGTCTGCCCGTTTTGTTATATTCAGCCGATTTCTTCCATTTTCGAATTGCCCCCCTTAACAGTCAAACTGCCCCCCTGTGGGGCGTGGGCCCCACGTTGGGAAACACTGCTCTAGACATTGGGCTGGAGTCTGTTGACAACGAGACACATAAACCTTGTGGTGATAACATGACATACCCAGACATAATTAATCCCTGCCAGTCTGTATGTGCTATGCTGGATAATTAATTGATTACATTCGATGCTATCCGTAGATGTGACGTTCCAGGACTGGTCTTGCACGGCCCGCTAGTCTCTGAGCTCGGAGAGGTGCTGGATCCCCGTGGATATGATACTTTGGTACAGGCTCGGTAGACAAGTCTCTAATTCAACTTCACCATACCCGATCTGCAGAGCATTCAACTGAAGGTTCACACTCAAAGTCTTCCAAAGTATTCAAAACTAAACGACCAACCAACCAACCAACCAACCAACCAACCAACCACCAACCAACCAACCAACCAACCAACCAACCAACCAACCAACCAACCAATCAACCAACCAATCAATCAATCAATCAACCAACCAACCAACCAACCAAAGAACCAACCAACCAACCAACCAACCAAAGAACCAATCAACCAACCAACCAACAACCAACTAACAACCAACCAACCTACTAACTAATCAACCAAACAACCAATGAACCAACCAATAAGCCAGCAGGACAATCAACGAACGAACGAACGAACGAACCAACCAACCAACCATTCAACTAACCAATCAATCAACCAACTAACCAACCAACCAACCATCTAATCAACCAACCAATTAGCCAGCCGGATAGCCAACTAACCAACCAACCAACCTACTTATAACAATAAACCAACCAACCAATCAACAAACCAATAAGCCAGCCGGACAGCCAACTAACCAACCAACCAATAAGCCAGCCGGACAGCCAACCAACCAACCAACCAACCAACCAACCAACCAACCAACCAACCAACCACCCACCCACCCACCCACCTCAATCTCTTACTGTTACTTAACGTGTCATTTGTTCTATTTACCTTTAACTATTACTTCTAGTTGTTATTTTCCCGTTATTTACCCTTCCTTGTGTGATGTATCCATACGATTCACTTCCCTGCACGTAACTCTCAATCTATTGTTTCCGACCCTTATTTTGTTCTCATCGACTGCCACATTATTCCTAATATTAATATGAATTGACATGCATGAACTTTATTATATCTCTTTATGACAGCCGCGGAGGCATAGTGGTTAGCAGGCTAGCCTGCCGACACGACTGTTTTGGGGTTTAAATCCACATGGAAGCGGATTAATACAAACAATTGACCTGGGCTCCAGGATCAACCCAGCCTAAAATTGGTATCAGGAAATTCCCTGGGAAGGAAAGATCACATGACTAAACCAGCCCCGAGAGGTTTAGTCAAAACACTGGGCTAACATTGGAGAGTTCATTGATGGAAGACATGCTTCCTGGAAGTACAGGCAGGTATCGAGCAGCACGTAGATGGACACAGGACACTGCAGACAGCGAACGAACGAACGAAAGTCTTTATTTTCAAAGGGTTAAGAATTGGGCACGCAGGCCCGTCTGACATTCTGCCCTTCTTCTCTATTTCCTCTCATACATTCTTTCATTCCACAACCTGGGCATGAGGGTGCGGGGGGAAATGGCAACAGATGGAGAGGTTTTTGTTTTGGTGCACCGGGATGGGAGCCACGTTCTGTAAAGCACCCGCTGCTTGATGATTGGGGTTATCACCATATACTCAATTCGCCTCGAGGAGTTTAAATGGGTCCGTTTATGGGGCCCTGGCTACTGTTTGCCAATGAAGGAAATTAAAAGACGATTATCTATTGTTATTCAAATACTAAAACAATTGAATAAATTGTAACGTGGGACATATATACCTACTGTCATTTAAAAAAAAAAACGAAAAAACAAACAAACTGTCATTTACTGCCTATAGTACCTTGCGGTGTAGGACAGGGGGGGGGGTCTTGAGCTCGAGGAATTAAAGCCGCATGGCTAGTGCAGTCGTCGCGAACTGTGTAGGTTCCATCCATCATGTACCATGCCGGTAAACGTGGGAGGTAATGTTCTGCCATCTCACTCGATCACCAGAGTCGTGGATCAGCTCAGTGTTCTGTCTCGACCATGCCACCAGGCCAAGCCATCCAGATATTTACTTCTAGGTCTTCCCCTTGGTCTCTTCCCTTCAATCTTGCCAGTCGTCACCAAGTTCTCCAATTCATTTCTTCTCATAACATGCCCAAAATATTTTGACTGTCTACGTCTAATGACTCTAATCAGTTTACGATCTTCATTTGTTTCTTGAAGGACTTGTTCATTGGATTTTCTGTCTGTCCATGGTATTCTTTGCATTCTCCTCAGAAACCACATCTCCACAGCCATCAGCTGTTTTACAGCTTGACTGCTTATTGTCCACGCTTCACATCCATACAAAAGTGTAGGTTCTATGTAGCACTTCAACACTCTTTTTCTCGTTTCAATCTGCAATCAAGACTGTATCATCTGCATATCTAATGTTATTGATGTATCGTCCCCCAATGTTGATTCCTTCCATATCCTCTGTATTTCTTAAAATATTTTCACTGTACAGGGAAAAAAGATCTGACGACATTACACATCCCTGTCTCACACCTCTCTTAATAGGTTGATATTGACCTACATCGTTATCAATTCTGATGGCAGCTTGTTGTTTCCAATATATGTTTTTTACGAGTCTAAGGTCTTTTCCATCAATTTGTAGATCTTCAAGCATCCTTATCATGTCTACATGTCTCACTTTATCGAAAGCCTTTGTGTAGTCAATAAAGCAAAGATACATTATGCCCCGGACAGAAAAAAAAACTCCACGCCTTACCGAGGATTCGAACCCGGGTCTCCCGACGGAGAGCCCGGCATTTTAGCCACTCGGCAAGCCGCTCCACATATATACCTACAAAAATTAGATTTGTAAGAGCATGCATCTTTCCCAAAGCAAAATACGCCTGTGAGACCCGGATACTTACTAAACAAGATGAACAGCGCATAAATGCCTTTGAATATAAATGTTATAGACGGGTTCTAAGAATATATTGGGTAAAGAAAAGAACAAATGAATCCTCATGCCGAGGACTGAATACTGAAGAATATTGGCTACTAAAGACGATTAAACAAAGACAATTGCAATATTTTTGTTACTTGAAACGTTATGAAAGTTTGGAGGAGTATATGCCCGGGAAGAGAGGAAGAAGAAGGCCAAAGAGAAGATGGGTGCAGGATGTGGTGGATGATCTCCAAATGGGTGTATTGGACAAGGGACATCTTGCTTGTGACCGAGAAGTTGTACTGAACGTTGTTATGGGATCGAAGTTCTGCAAATGAATTCTATTTATGAATGAACTATAAGCCATGAAAAGTTAGTTGCTTATCCTTAACAGGACGCCACAGTCAACCCCAGCAATGTTTTTCTGTTTGTGATTCATGGGTAAGTTTACCTTCAGTAGTTTGCCATTGCTTTATGAACAACCAGAACTCATACTATTGTATGCATATCAGCGCAAGGCGGTCTGTTTCCAAATCGTCCTCAGCTGTGTTTCGAACGCCGTATGCGGGATGTGCCTGTGATCCCTTCGCCACAGAGCCGATTGCCAAGGACAAAAGACTCCAGAGCTGTACACATCGAGGGGATGGGGTGGGGAGGGGAGAGGGGGTCCTTATCCTGGTATTTCTTCGGACCCGGGTATTGAACCCTGACTAATTTCTTGGTATGCAAGCTTTCTAACCTCTACGCTACAGCGGTTCCTAAGCCGATTGCCACACAATAAACATACATTTGTTTCACAGACTTTGAGCAGTTTACGATATCGTACCAGTCCCTGGCTCGAGTCTTCCACAGTGGAGGTATTGGTGATACGACCATCTCTGGAAACCAGACAATTCTAAGAGTATGCTGTAAGGACACAGGACCAATACTTTTACCAATAGAGTTGCCTAACAAAGATCCGTTTAGGCTTCTGGCGAAGGGAAGTTGTCCGAGAGTTAAAGGTTGGTCAGTGGTAATCTGTCTGTCTGTCTGTCTGTATGTCTGTCTGTCTGTCTGTCTGTCTGTCTGTCTGTCTGTCTGTCTGCTTCCCTACTCGAAGCTGCTTTGCTTTACGTTAAGTAATTTGCCATTGCTTTCTGAACGACCAGCTCTCATACCATTGTATGGAAATCAACACAAAGCGATCTGCTTCCAAATCGCCCGCGCCTTAATCGCGGTAAGCGAAATCACGAATGTTATTCGTAACCCCTTCACCACAGAGCCGGCGTATTTGGGTATATGGTGCAAAAGCCATATTTTACTGGACCAATCAACACTCAGTGGGTGGTTAGGTCAATATCCCACCGACAGCCTTTGCTTCCCAAGACAATTCTGGTACGTATTTTAGATCAACCCATGGGCTGAGGTTAATTATTTTTTATTTAAACCCAGCCTGAATGCGTATTCGAACCCAAGACCAAAGGGTTGTCAGGCGTTAATTCATAAGGATACAGAATGTCAACGTAGCACATTGATTGTGAATACATCTCCGTTGTTCCCGCCTGCGGTCTTGTCTCTATATATAAAGGACAATGTGTGTGTGTGTGTGTGTGTGTGTGTGTGTGTGTGTGTGTGTGTGTGTGTGTGTGTGTCCTTTATGCGTTCCCGAACGGTCCATCCGATTGGGATGAAATTTTGTACAGATGATTTCTCACTCCCGCGGATCCAACTGACATAGTTAGTTAGTTTAAAAACAGTTTTGTACGCAATACAACAACATTAAAAGGACAGACGTGTAATTAAAATATTTCAAGGGGTCTTAACAACAAAAGTTATATCAAGGGACATTACTTTTAGTTGCATTGCTATATTATGTAATTTAATAATTTTGTACTTTTCTTAAAGTTTTATAAAATGTTTAAAGAAGTTATCTACAGTAATTTGCGTTATAAACAAAATGATAAAAACTTTAAGGCATCTTCAAAGTTTTCATAAAAATAATGGATCTATTTTAGAAAAGTGAAAAGTTTATAACTCATTATTTTATTTAAAATGTTTTATTCTTCATCTACTACATTGAACAAATTTATGTTTTTTTGGAGAGAAAGTTAGTTGCATATCCTTTGAAGTACGCCGCAGTCAACCCAGCATTTATTGGGTGTTCGTGATATCTTGGTAAGTTTACGTTCAGTAGTTTCAGGTTGCCCTTTTTAGTTATTGGAATGAAGATAGTTCTCTTCTAATAGAATGTTTGTTTGTGTTGTCTTCGGTGGCGCACTTATTTTATTTTCTGGTGATTTTCGACAAACTCTACCAGTAATACGACGTTCAACATCCGCTGATGAACTTAACGCATGTCTGAAATCATCAGTTTTATGGCGACACGTTCAGAAATTGACTTTGAAGACTAATATGCAACAAAGAGTCATGGCTGAATGCGGCTAACTTTGCTCAAGATGTCTACGAAGGATTTCAGGTCAGAGAAGAGACATGTGCGACCGCCATAGACTTAGAGGACGCATATAACAGAGTATCTTTCGAGCACTTGACGCAAACCCTCCTCAGACTGAAAGTGCACCCTCACCTTGTACGATGGATAGCTGCAGTTCTGTTCCAAAGGAAGGTGGTGCTAAGATGAGGGAGTTGGTCTTCTGAGCCGATAACGATATGTCCAGGATTGCCGCAGGGTTCACCACTGTCACCAGTACTATTCAACGTGTATACGGTGCCGATCACTGAACAACAGTTGGACGCGAGGGGTAGGACTCTGTCATTCGTTGACGACATCCTCGTGTATCGACAGGGTCGAGATAGACAGGCGGTTGCCAATGATATGCAGGGCGAACTAGATCGAATTTCCTTATGGTGTGCTGATGCCGATGCCCTTGTCAACCCTGCAAAGGCAACGGTTACATGGTTCTCACTAAACAACCATATTGTGAAAACAGACCTGCCGGCAGTAAGAATGGATGGGAGCAGTTTGAGTAGAACCCAGTCAATGACATATCTTGGCGTGAGGCTTGATCGTAGCCTGTCCTTCAGAGATCATGTCGATTATGTCATAACGAAGGCTCGAAAAGGTTTGTCAGCAATGAGAGTCATGGCGACTGCCAATATCGAGCAAAGACTGCTAATACTTCTGTTCCAAGGACTTGTACTTTCACGCATCGAGTATGCCCTGGCCATCCTCACTGTCAGCCCTACACAGATTGGAAGACTCGAGGGAAATGAACGAGCTGACAAACTGGCTGGCTCTGCACCCCCTGTAGATGGCCAGCCCATGGATCGTGCCAATGTTATTAACGTCCTTAAAGATTTGGCGAGAACAGAGGATTTTGACGTCAGTGATTCCACATCGCTCTCCAGGATGAAAGACCTGGGAGTAAGAATCGGCACAGCCAGACGCGAGAGGTACATCGGGAAAACAAAGTGCCTCGTCAACCAACACAGAACTGGCACTATTAGCCACCGGACGCTGATGCATATGCTGGGGGGAGGATCTGAGCACCTATGGACATGTCTGGAGTGCAACGAAGATACCCCAACTGATAACTGATAACTGAACTGATATGCGTGTACAACTATAACATGATGCATCCGCAGCACATTTCGCAAAACAATTGTTGGATATGGGGAATGGGAAAATGCCAATCGATGAATCCACACAATGTATCACGTTGCGAACAAACTTCTGTAACATCACATCAACTATAGACGAATTGATTCACAAAGTTTTCCCAAATATCTCACGGAATCACAAAAATCACCAATGGCTCAGTGCACGTGCTATATTAGCAGCCAAAAACAACGATGTCAATGCCATCAATTGCGCCATTCAAAACGAAATACCAGGCGAAGCGACAACATATAAGTCCATAGATTCTATGATGAATCAAGACGAAGTTGTCAATTATCCAACTGAATTCTTGAATTCACTTGATTTACCAGGCATACCGCCGCACGTTTTAACATTGAAAATTGGCGTGCCTATCATTCTTCTCCGAAACATCAATCCACCTCGACTTTGCAACGGTACCAGGCTTGCAGTCAAAAAGATGCTAAACAATATAATCGAAGCTACAATTTTAAGTGGGAAATTTACAGTGTACTGTTGCCTCGCACCCTAATGATTCCAACAGATATGCCATTCGAATTCAAACGTCTGCAGTTTCCGGTGCGAGTCGCATTTGCTATGACGATCAACACAGCACAAGAACAATCGCTACAAGTGTGTGGACTGAATTTGGAAAATCCATGCTTCGCACATGGACAGCTATATGTGGCCTGCTCACGCGCCGGAAAACCTTCGGATTTATTCGTGTACGCACCAGACGGAAAAACAAAAAAATATTGTTTATCCAAAAAGCACTTCATTAGACATCATATTTGGGTTTCCGCCATAACTTGAAAATTATACAACATAAAAAAATCCTTGGATTAAGAGGAATTTTCTAACTGCAACTATATAATGTATGTAAAATTAATTAACACATATGATATTAATAAAGGTTGGATTCTAAGAACATTTTAAATATTTGTTTCATCTTTTTTATTTGTTATATTTGATTACAATTAAAATATTCTATTTAAGACTATTCAAAATACAAAAAATAAATAAATAAATAAATAAATAAATAAAACAGTTATATTTATTCTCTGGTAACTAATAAAATATCAATAAATTAGCTGCGAGGGCCTAGGGGCCGAACGTGTACTCTGTGCGCTTAGAGAAATGTATTTGAATGTATAATGACTACTTATATGAATTTAATGAGACCCTCCCCGCCAAGAGCTGGGCGAACCCGGTCGGGTCGTCTAGTTTTATATATAATGTCACACACGATGCACTCTGATATTCGTAATACTTGTACAAACCCTTGTTTCTTCCAGGCATGAGAGACTACGCGGCCATGGTTGACCTGTACACGAATTTTGTCTCGATGTCTGGAAGCATACCTCCTAGCTACAGTATCTTCCCCAATGAGTTGCAGATACACATTTGCTACTATCAACCTCCGGTGTACGGTGAGTCAGTTGCTTCTTTGGGGATGTGTGTGGTTTCCACACTAGTGTCTTCTTCAGGTTGCTGGGCATTGTTTACTGCTGTTTGTACTGTTATTTTTGCACGCGTATCACGAGGTAGTGTAGCTTCTTATTCTTCTCATCGTCTATGATTCTGTTCCAATAAGGAACAATGTTATCACAAACACACACGCGCGCGCACACGCACGCACACACTCACACACATCTATATATATATATAAAAGAGAATGTTTGTGTGTGTCTTTGTGTGTCCTTTATGGGCTCCCGGACGGTCCATCCGATTGAGATGAAATTTTCTACAGATGTTCTTCTCACTCCAACAGAGCCAACTGGCATAGATAGTTAGTTTAAAATCAACAATCTTTCCTCAAGAACGAAAGAAATAGGCACGCGCTTCAGAAAAACAGACCCAGAAATGTTCAGCCATATTGCTCAATGGGAACTCACTCTCTGATTAAACCAGAAATTAGTTAGGAACAGTTGTTGTTCTTCACTCCCGTAATTGATGGATAGATAGATAGACAGACAGATATATATATATATATATATATATATATATATATATATATATATATATATATATATATATATATATATATATATATATATACAAACAGATAAACAGACAGACAGACAGACAGACAGACAGACAGACAGACAGACAGATTCCCGCCAGGAACTGGGCGAAGCCGGGCCGGGTCAGTTAGTGTGTGTGTGTGTCTGTGTGTGTGTGTGTATAATATATATATATATATATATATATATATATATATAATATATATATATATATATATATATATATATATATATATATATATATATATATACATAATTATATGCTGTAATCGCAGAATTAGTGGGAAAAATTTCTGACTGCACAACCCCGGTTTTAGATTCCTAATCGCTTTGGCCTCGATGTATTGAAGCAATCATTTAATGTACGTCCAATAGTGTATATAAAACGACTTTTCTGTGTTAACTTTACGCCTGAAATTTAGCAGCTGTTGAGAGATGACCGAATTTGGACTTTTATAATGACATTAAGGTTCTGAGCTTACCACTTAAATCCCTCATGTGCCTATTTTTTTTTCCCCATACCCTTTTTACAAAACATCTCTGTCAATACCAGCATTTTACTGCTGTTGTTAATGTTTTGGCAAGCTTACGTTCAGTAGTCTGCCATTGCTTTCTAAACGACCGGCTCCCATACCAACTCGTTAAAACCCCGCGCAACGCGGTCTGCTGCCAAATCGGTCGCAGTTGTGTTTCGAACGCGGGTAAGCAGGCTTACCAATCACGTCCGTAAGGCCTTTGGCACGGAAACCGGCTCATGTGCCTATGGCGTTCGTATATTTTCTTTGTACTTTCAGCTGTATTATTCACATTTTTTGTTACTGCTAATAAAAACAGAAACCAACTTTGTGCAAACAGAAAGTTATGATCGTCAATCTAAAATTTCCGTGGTCGACAATTCAAATTACTATGTGTTGTATATTTGAGCTTGAAGGATTTATCTTATCACTTTAGTTTATGTTGAGTGATTTCTGCAGTATGTACCTGACGAGATATAGCGAAATATGTCAGGCAATAAAATATAGAATCTATTGTTTGTGTCTTCGTAATTGAAAATAAATATGTGTCATAATTTAATATTGTCTTTGTGACTTGTCTGCTGACGATCTGTCTTATTTTCGTGAAATCTGTGTTCTTTCAAGGTTGCAACGAACATCTCGTGCTTAGCAGGGAAAAGAAATCAGTAACCATCTCAACTCCGGGCTTCGGGTTGGCTAGACAACCGGACAGACGATGTTTGTACAACTTAACGGTAAGTGGGGGATGTAGGGTTGCGAAAGCCAGAATCATTACATTGTTTAAAAGACGACAGGGTTGACTTAATTTCACCGGGTGTTATCACAAATGGCCCTGTCTCTTTCCCCCCGGGCGTCCTGCCGAAACCTTCGCACAAACCACGAATTCCATAGCTCCAGCGACGACACCCAGAAGACCAGAGAAATTACACCCGTGAACCGAACGACATGGCCCGGAAACGAACACACAACCTTCTGAGCTCGAGATAGTCGATGTAACTACTTGGCCACGGAGACACCTGTTGCACTGTTTCAAATATTTGTTTTTTGCTACCACTTGCTTTGAACACGCTATTTCTATTACCAATGGCCTGAATTTTGCGTGTGGATTAGCTTTCCATTTTACCATTGTCCCTCGTCAACAAGAGAATCCACTCCGACTACAGAGGTACTTGTAATTAACGTCCCCAAGTCAAGGAGAGAAGCCAATATTTTAGTCCAACTGACCAGTGTAGGGGTTGGACCTCTTACCTCAGCACATTGGATGTTTGAGAACACGCATTCTTATCCATTCACCCACGCTGACCTCTGTTTCAAATATTTGATTTAAGCTGTAACCAAGGACCTGAAGTGACTCGGACAGCAACTGTATTCATACGTAAGCATACTGGGCGATTCAATGAACATGCTCAAGAAGGTCCTGACGGGCCTCATACGACAAGGATAGTCCGACTCACTGACTACATAATAATTAGCCCAGCTCACTTTCATCAATGTACAGGAGCACACAGGGGTGACAGGTAACAAGCTAGTCAATCGGGCGGCGGACATGGCGGCAATCGAGGACGGAAGGGTAATGGATTGGCCAGACATCAACAATGCCAGCAGTTTAAGATGACTTTAAGTACACTTGGGAATCTGCTTCCTAGTCCAGCATGAAGGAGATGGGGGGTGAAGCGGAAAGCTGTCAGACATAAAATGTTTCTCAAGAGCTTAAGACCTTTGGTTAATCAAAACAGACCTGGTGCGATCAGACGATATATGCTGGCGGAGATGTTCAGGAGTAGAGCAGAGTATCTATAGACCTGTCCGGAGTGCAATGATGACGATCTTCATTAATCACCAATGTATTCTATCAGATGGTTGTAAAGTCTCACTACACTTTGCATATAGAACAAATTAGGAAAACAAATTCTTTCTTTCGTTGATAACACTATTCTGTTTGGAGTGCAAAGAATTACTTCAGCAGACGACAGCCATTCGCTGCATATTGCTTCACAATGGACTGTGGAACACAATATTTAATGATATCATGTACTTTATTTTTGAAATTTGTTCTACATACAAATTGTAATGAGACTTTACAAACACCCGAAATTAGTGGCCTTGATTTCCACTTGGTTCTATAACTGCATCTTATCAATCTCTCGGCCTCATCATAATTTATATCTGTATCAGGTTTAGGCAATCCTCCACATGTCTTTGCTAATTGGTGTCTTCTTCATGTCCAGGTATGTGGCAACGAGAAGGGATCCATCGTATCACAACCCTTTTGGATTTCTGGCTTAATCCATATAGTGCTGCCCTTAGGTCTGCTACCGTGTTTCTCGGAAAAGAAGACCGGGTCTTATATTGTTTGCTTAAAAAACGCACAAGGGCTTATTATAGGGGTAGGTCTTAATTTCGTGGAAACACGGTCGTTCTCTAGGATTTCTGCTCGTCAGTATTGTAACAACTGACTTCGTATTCGTAAAAAAGTGCCATTTTTCTCGCTGTATGTTTATCTGTAAATGGCATTTCTGTAGCAGTTGTTCCCTTCACATGACACGCCCAAAGATTGTGGATTCTCTTCTCTGATGCGAGTAACCAGTTCTCTTTGTGAATTAACTTCTTTCGAGATATCTTTATTGCTCTTTCTATCTGTCCACGGTTATCTTACCATTCTTCTATAAAACCATATCTCCATAGCTTCTACATAACTCTCCACTTGTTTGCTAATTGTCCTTGATTCGTTCCGCACATCAGTATTGCCTCAATAAAGCTCCTAAGAACTCTTTTTCTCACCAGGATTGAGGACAATAAAATGCAGGGAATATTATACATTATATCAAATGCTGCCATCGGCAGGTCCGCATGGCCGAATGGGTAAGAACGCGTGTTCTTAAACTTCCGTTGTGCCGATGCCGAGGTAAGCGGTTCAACCCCTACATCGGATAGCTGGACTAAAAGTTGACCTGTCGTCCTTGACTTGGGGACGTAAATTATAAGTACCTCTGAAGTCGGAGTGGGTTCGCGTGATGGCGAGGGACTCTGTTTATAGGGAAAGCTAACCCACACGCAAAATTCAGTCAATCACTACTATAAATAGTATGCCTTTCAAAGCGAGCGAGCGCAATGCGGCCATCGCTTGGGCTTTTCCGTATTTAAAATGGCAAATTACTCAACGAAAAAGTGATCAGATAATTACTCAACGTAAACAGATAAACATCATGGGGTTGGAGGTGATCACTGCATTATGGAAAAATCTGGCACATAAACAAATGAGTTTGTAACGGTGATGGAATGTCCCCAGGTGCCAGCCAACACGCAAGTCAAGGTGACTTTCAACACATACGATCCTCATGAGTCGGATTTATTTCTGGTGAAGCGGTACCACAAGTGGCAAGAGCCGGTCAGGTAATACATGAAGTTGTCGTCATCATCATCATCATCATCATCATCATCATCATCATCATCATCATCATCATCATCATCATCGTCATCGTCATCGTCATCGTCATCGTCATCATCATCATCATCATCAACATCATCATCATCATCATCATCATCATCATCATCATCATCATCATCATCATCATCATCGTCATCGTCATCGTCATCATCATCATCATCATCATCATCATCATCATCATCATCATCATCATCATCATCATCATCATCATCATCATCATCATCATCATCATCATCATCATCATCATCGTTGTCGTCGTCATGTCTTCGTCGCCGCCGTAGCCTTCATATCATCATCATCATCATCATCATCATCATCATCATCATCATCATCATCATCATCATCATCATCATCATCAATGTCCAAGCTTTCGCCATTGTCTCAGAAGAAACGTCGTCAAGTACACAACCCCGGGATCACATAGTCCGGGTGGGGGAGGTGGGGGAGGGGTATGCTATCCGTTTACTTATAGTTGTGAAATGCAAACAGCCAACACCTTGAGCCGAACCTTGTCTGCTCGAGCAAGAGGCGCCCTTTGCAATCCCTCATCTACGCCTTATCCAATAAGATTCACACGCACGCACAAACACGCACGTATACAGAGAGAGATAGAGATAGAGAGATAGAGATAGAGAGAGAGAGAGAGAGAGAGAGAGAGAGAGAGAGAGAGAGAGAGAGAGAGAGAGAGAGAGATCATAAATTAATTGTTTACATTTATAATCAATCATAAAACATATACAGTCTTTCATGTTAACATAAGTGATCATGGTTTTGTAGTTTTCTGAGAAACAATTAGATCACATCGTGCGTTGCGTGGTGCACATGGAATTAGCTTATCACACATTGTATATTATTTGGGATAGAATTAGTTAATTGTGCAACTCTCTTCAGTATTCCAAACGATGACTGGCCGCAGCAGTTTGTCACTGAGAGGGATTATCTGTTCATGGAGTACTGGGCCTCGTGGCAGAACACCACCAACCAAGGAATCAGCTTTACTGCAGATCTCATCTTACGTGAGTGTCTGTCTCTCTTCGTTCATCTACCGTTCTGTCTGTCTGTCTCTCTTCGTTCATCTACCGTTCTGTTTGTCTGTCCCTCTTCGTTTGGCTACCTACCCACCTGCCTGTCGGTCTGTCACATGTGTGTTTCTCTCAGTCAACATAACATTCTGTCTCTCTGCCTCTCAAACTACCTATCTACCTTTGTCAGCCTGATTGTCTCTTTCTCTCTGTGATTCTCTCTCTCTCTCTCTCTCTCTCTCTCTCTCTCTCTCTCTCTCTCTCTCTCTCTCTCTCTCTCTCTCTCTCGACCTGCCTGCCGGTCCATCTGACAGCCTGTGTGTTTCTCTCAAGCTACCCACTTTCTGTCTGTCTGTCTGCCTCTCAAACTATCTGTCTGTCCCTGTTAACCTCAACGTACCTACTCCCAGCCTACTACTCTCTCTCTCTTCTATCTCCTCTCTCTCTCTCTCTCTCGCTCTCTCTCCTCTCTCCTCTCTCTCTCTCTCTCTCTCTATATATACTATATATAATATATATAATTATATATATATATATATATTCTATGACAGAATATGGACACTGCCACTTAGATCTCTTGTTCTGTGAACCTGTTTCTCTGTTTCCAAACTGCAAGTACGCCTGAATCCTTGTCTATTCACCGACCGTCTATCTACTGTATCTCATGCATGAATACACATTTTGATTAACAAAGTTAAGTCCATTTCCTTTACAGGACGTTGCATTCACCCAGTGCAATGCTTGGCTGTGTGTGATTTCTTACCAAGTTTACGTCCAATAGTTTACCATTGCTTTCTGAACAACGGGAACTCATACCATTACATGAAAACCATTGCAAGGCGGTCTGCTACCAATTCTCCCGCAGCTATGTTTCTAACGCGGTATGCGGGTTTACGAATTGCGTCCGATAACACCTTCGGGTTATCCAAGCTATTTTCATCATTCTTCTTTCAAACCACATTTCTTACGATTCAATTTCTTTTGGCTGTTTGCTATTTGTTTAGATTTCAAAGCCACTTGTGTCATATAGATTTACATTGCAATGTTTGTTTGTGTAAAATCTGTTCAATTGATGTAGAAAAGAGACCGATCCATATGGGAGAAAACCCGGTGCAATGAAGTCAATCATTCTTGCCTGTTAAATCGAAGTATTCTTGTTTGCTCGCTTTGGACTCAGGCGTAGTTTATACACGTGCCATTAATTCTCTGGCCTGCACTAGCCAGGCGGCCTTAATTCCCCAGGGTCACGACTCCTCCCTCCCCCACCCCTGTTCTATACCTCAATGTACTATAAGCAGTAGTTGACAGTGACAAACAACTGATTTTTGCTTGTGGAATTAGATTCCCCTATTACCAGTGTCTCTCGCCATCAAGGCGAACCCACACCGACTTCTGATGGTACTTGTTATTTACGTCCCCAAGTCAAACAAGAGAAGTCAACATTTTAGTCCTGCTGACTCGTGTAAGGATTGAACCTGCTACCGCTGCATCAGCACACAGGAATTTGAGGAGCGAACGCTCTTATCAATTCGATCATGCTGATCTTCCTTCATTTTTATAAATACTGGATGACCGACAAGTTTACTCCACGTATGAGTTGTTTTAAAAGAAGAATATCTACTTGCTCTTCAGAAACTAAAACAACTGAACAAGTTGTGGAGTTGGACAGAAAGACCTACAAAAATTAGATTTTAAAGAGTATGCATCTTTTCCATTGCAACATTCGCCTGTAAAACCTGGACACTTACTAAACAAGCTGAACAGCGCATAAATGCATTTGAATATAAATGTTATAGACGAGTTCTAAGAATATCTTCGATAAAGAAAACGAACAAATGCACCATTACTTGAATAAGGTTGGCTATAAAGACGATAAAACAAAGAAAATTGAAATATTTTGGTCATTTGAAACGTCCAAATTACACCTTCGCAAAATCAACACCTGCGAAATGAGATGCCTGAGGAGAGCTGCCAACTTAACAATCCGAGACCGAATAAGAAATGCTACTATCAGACAGACTGTGGGATCAACACCTTGTGCCACATTTATTGAAAGACAGAAGATCAAGTGGTTTGGCCATTCGTTAGAATGCATCATCAGCAACTACCATCACTGGCCTTACAACAAAGATCATCTGCGACGAGACCACGAGGACGTCCAAGAAGAAAATGGATTGACGACATCAGAGACATTGTACAACCACACGGAATGACACTATCCAGTGCCGTCCACCGGGCGCTGGAACGCAAATTATTCCTCCCCACGACGCTTGACGGCAGAAGTGGAAGATGACGATGATGATGATGATGATGATGATGAAACGTCACTAAAGTTTGGAAAGAACAATAATGAAGCGGTACAGGTCTGGGAAGAGAAGAAGAGGAAGACAAAAGAGAAGAGGGGTTGGCGTAAGACTGGATCATCATCATCATGTGCCATGCCGAAAAGCATGGGCGTTCATGCCTGGCCATCTCACAAGGTCATCATAGTCTTGGATAAACTCATTGTTCTTGTCTCGATTCTACCATCTGGCAAAACCAGCCAGATCTGTGCCTTCCTTTTGTTTCGTTTCCCCGTCAACCTTGCAATTTGTCACCAAGTTATCCAGTTTATTTCTTCTCATTAATCAGTCCAGTGCTCTAGGAATAATTGCATGTGTATGAACTACGCTTGAGTTCAAAGCGAGCGAGGAAAACATTATAATTATAATGTGCCCAAGCAACCTTGACTGCCATAAGCTCCACATTCCAACAATACATGTGAATATTTGTTGTAACTGTTTCAGCTAAAGCATTATTTGTTTATTCACCTTGTATGGTATATAACTCTGAAGTATCGCACCTGACGAGAGGCAGCGAAATATGACAGGCCATAAATCGTGCAACATATTGTTTAAGGCGTCTGTGTTTAACGGATTCAGTGCCAAACACAAACATAGGTTTCGACTAGACAAGAATGGATGCAGAAAAATGGGAAGTAGGGGTGTGCCACAGTTATGACTTAAAAGTTGTTAATATGGCAGCAGACATGTTGTATTATATACCAGCTTAAAGTGAGTTGCATAGGCAAAATAACTATATGTAAGCCCATGGCAGAAATGGGAAGATGCTTAAGATGATTTATCATCCCATGGCACTTAATCAATTAAATTCACGAATGGAAAAACATTGTTTTGTATTTTAGCAATCCCTATTGTAACAATCCCTGTTGTAACAATCCCTGTTGTAACAATCTCAGTTAAAAGCACCCATGTTGTAACAATCCCTGTTGTAACAATCCCTGTTGTAACAATCCCTGTAAAAGCATCCATATTGTAACAATCCCTGTTGTAACAATCCCTGTTGGAACAATCCCTGTTGTAACAATCTCCATTAAAAGCACCCCTGTTGTAACAATCCCTGTTGTAACAATCCCTGTTAAAAGCATCCATATTGTAACAATCCCTGTTGTAACAATCCCTGTTGTAACAATCCCTGTTGTAACAATCCCCCTTAAAAGCATCCCTGTTGTAACAATCCCTGTTGTAACAATCTCTGTTGTAACAATCTCTGTTGTAACAACCCCTGTTGTATCAATCCCTGTTGTAACAATCCCTGTTGTAACAATATTTGTTGTAGCAATCCCTGTTGTAACCATCCTTGTTGTAACCATCCTTGTTGTAACAATATTTGTTGTAGCAATCCCTGTTGTAACCATCCTTGTTGTAACAATATTTGTTTTAACAATCTCTGTTTTAACAAATATTTTCTGTAACATCCCTGTTGTAACAATCTCTGTTGTAACAATCCCTGTTGTAACAATATTTGCTGTAAGATTCCCTGTTGTAACAATCCCTGTTGTAACAATCTGCTATAATAATCTTTTTGTAATATCCCTTTTGTAAACGTCAATATTGTAACCATCCCTGTTGTAACAATCCCTGTTGTAACAATCCCTGGTGTAACAATCCCCGTTGTAACAATCCCTATTGTAACATTCTGCTGTAATAATCTCTATTATATTATACGTGTTGTAACCATCCATATTGTAACCATCTCTGTTGTAACAATCCCTGTTGTAAACCATCCCTGTTGTAACAATCCCTGTTGTAACAATCCCTGTTGTATTCATCCCTGTTGTAACAATATTTGTTGTAACAATCCCTGTTGTAACAATATCTTCTGTAACATCCCTCTTGTAACAATCCCTGTTGTAATAATCCCTGTTGTAGTAACCTCTGCTATAAGAATCCCCGTTGTAACAATTCCTGTTGTAACAATCTGCTGTAATAATCTCTATTGTATTTTCCCTGTTGTAACCATCCATATTGTAACCATCCTCATTTCAATCCCTATTTTAACCCACAGCCGAGGATTTATGTTACAATGCAACCACCAGGGGCGATGACTACGCGGGCAACACGTGGATGTCGGAAACTTACGAAGAGTGTCTGCCTTGGTCCGAAGCCGTTCAGTGCTCCGACTTCCCGACTGATGGGTCAGTTTCCCCGTGTGTGCGTGCGCATGTGTGTGGGTGCGTGCTTACGTGTAAGTATGTGCGGGCGCGTAGGTGTGTGCGTGTGTATGAGTGTGTAAGTGTGTGCGGGTGATCTTTTGAAGTTTGTTGTTGGCATACCTTCTTGTTAATATTGTTGATGTTGTTATCCTGTGCTTCTATTTCCTCCTCTTCATATGTCTTTCTTTCGCCTTTCTCGTCTTCCTCTTACTCTTCCTCCTCATCCTCCATCACCTAATTCTCTGTCTTTTTCTGCTTCTTTCCCCCCTTTTCTGTTTCCTCTTCCTCCTTGCCATGTATTAACCTTCTTTGTGTTCTTTGGTTAATTCTAATCTAGCCTGTTCCTATTGACAGTTGATACATGGCACTCCTATTTCTCCTCCTCCTTTTACCTCATCATCTTCTTCCTTCGTCTTCCTCGTCTGTTTTCTCTCTTTACGCTTTTTCCTCCTCACACCTCTTCCTCCCCCTCGCCTACCTCTTCTTCTCCCTCATGTGTTTCCCACCGCCTCCTCCTTTTCCTTTCGTTTTCTTTCGTCTTCCGCTTCTATTTCCTTTCATCTCCTCCTCCTCCTCACCCTCCTTCTTCTACTACTTCTTCTTCTGTCTTCCTTCGTTTCCCCCAGTTTCCCTCACCCTCTCCTTCTTCTTCGACATAAAAGACATATTGTTACTCTTTAAAATTATTAAGCTGAACACATAGAGGTTAAATTAAATTAGGCAATCCTCGTTTAATTCTACATCCATACGTTGATCTCTGATTGTTAGTCAAAGAATCAACTGTACTCACATGTATTCACCTGTACTCACCTGTACTCATCTGATCTCGTTGCTAGTCGTGCATGTTTCCAAGCTGTGTCCACTTTATCTCTGGCAGGATGACGCCAATATGGCTGCTGCTGTCAGAGAACAAATGCAGGAATCCTGGAGGCAAACTGATCCAGCCCTGGTGCTACACCTACAGAAATGGATCCAACTGCCACAAACGCTTTTGCGACGTCTGCAATATTAGTAAGTAAACGATGGGATAATTGTCTAGACATTCAGGGAAATTATGGTAAACATGATGAGATAATTGTCTAAACATTCAGGGAAATTATGGTAAACATGATGAGATAATTGTCTAAACATTCAGGGAAATTATGGTAAAAAACATCTTTTAACATCATCACACATTTTTTCTTTCCTTCTCTCCTTGCGCTCAAGCATATTCCATACACGTGCTATTACTTCTAGTAGCAATGCTCTGATTTTTGCGTGTGGATTAACAGTGTCCACAGCCATCAGGTGAACCCACTCCTACTTCATAGGTACTTGTAATTTACGTCCCAAAGTCAAGAACTAGAAGTCAGTATTTTAGTCCGGCTGACCGGTGTATGGGTTGAACCGGCTTTCGCAGGTATCGATGGGCACTTATACAAATACAGATACGAAATAGATATCAGTGAACGAAGTATACAATATATTAAGTTGCATGTCCTTCACAAGACGTTGCAGTCAACCCCAGCATTTTCGCTGTTCGTGATTCCCGAGCAAATTTTACGTTCAGTAGTTTGCCATTGCTTTCTGAACAGGCTCCTATACCCTTTTTTCGAAAAAAATCAGCACTACTGTGTTTCGAACCCGGGTATACGGGCTCACAAACCGCGTTCGCAAGCCCTTGGCCACAGAGACTGGTTTGATATGTCGGGATTCGAACCTTCGGCCTCCGTATGACGAATTGTAAATACGTAAATGATTCTCACGAGACTGATATTCCAGTGTATTACGTGCTATCATTAGTCTATATGTTGTCATTATCTATCAGTTATCCTCGTGTGGTATTAAGAATATATGACAATATCAACAAACAAGCTCAAGTACAATTGTTGAGAACAGGCATCTTTTTCTGCCACAGCAATACGGATGTCAGTCATGGACAGTTTCTCAACCAGATAAGAAATGAATTGGCTATTTGAGCTCAAATCCTACATACACATTCTTAGAATACCATGGACAAATAACAAACAAACAAACAAACAAACAAACAAACACCCCCCTCCAAAAAAAAAAAATGACAATCTACAAAAATCAACTCATCAACATTAAAACAACATTACATCAAAACTAACTGACCATAAACGAAATCATGTCTTAGAAATTGAATTAGTTTAGCCATATTCAACAACACAGTAATTTAGAGAAGAAACATAATGGAAGGCATGGTTACTGGAAGAAAATGTTCTATATTACAAGTGAATGCTATTTGTCTCCCTGCAGTTGTCAGCTGTTTGTTGGTGGGCGTGTTTCCAATCTTGCAGAACACTTCCCGTGCCATTGCTGGTTCTACTCTCTGCATCTTCCAGCGCGTGCTATGGACTGTCTGTCCTTGAAATATGCTCGGTTGTTTCAGTTGGGCTGCAGGGATTTAGATAGTCTCATCATCATCATCATCATCATCATCATCATCATCATCATCATCATCATCATCATCATCATCATCATCATCATCATTCATTCATTCATTCATTCATTCATTCATGATTAATCATGTACCGTGTCGATAAGCAGTGGGCGGTCAAGTTTCGCCATCTCACTCGATCGCCAGAGTCGTAGATCAGCTTAGTGTTCTTGTCTCCACCAGACCATGTGGTCAAGCCATTCAGGTTCATCATCATCATCATCATCATCATCATCATCTTCATAATAAACAGAATCATGTCTTAGAAATTGAAATAGTTTGGCTAAGAACATGCGCTCCAGTCATCCATTTCCTTTTCTGAGCCTAAAGTCCCTGGTCTGTTAGCGTCATCCTTCAAATAAATGCACAACATATGACTGTTATATTTTCTATTCTTTTGTTTTAACTGTTTCTATTGTTTTATTTTTCTTGATCGATGATAAAGACGTCGGTTGAAACTTCGTTAGTTTTCCTTTCTTCGAGCTTCCCACCGTGTTTCCCCGAAAATAAGACCTGGTCTTATATTAATTTGAACTTAAAAATTGCACTAGGGCTTATTTTCGGGGGATGTTTTATATTTCTTTTTCAGATACAAAAATCTACATTTATCCATGTACAAACTTCTACATTTATTCAAATACAGTCATGTCATCTTCTTCTGGAAAATCGTCATAACTCTCCAAATCCCGAATTTCACCTGAATTTCTTGCGACTTCATTTCCTGTAGAACCATTGCCATCAGTCTCTTATGTCCAACAACAAAGCTTTCTTAAATGAGCATTTCTTGTCCACGAAGCCTGCTCGTATTGCATTGGTAATTTTGTTTAACATGAGTGATGACTGAGAGTTGTGAACCACATCCGTTCATTATCAAGTGCGCACCAATGGTATCTGAACTCCCACTGGCCATTCGGCAACAAGTCTCTCATTCTAGCTGACGATCTAAAATAGGGCTTATTTTAGGGGTAGGTCTTATATTAAAAGCATCCTAGAAAATCATGCTAGGGCTTATTATAGGGGTGTGTTTTTTTCGATGAAACACGGTAGTTATATTTTGTGTTTCGTTTGGGGATTTTAGTATCTGCATATCTAAGTTTTGTTAGTGAAGACGTACATTGGAGAACTTGGTGACAACTGGCAAGATCGAGGAAAAGAGATCAAGATGAAGGCAGAGAAGTAAATACCTGGATGGCTTGGCCACGTGGCATCGTCGAGACAAGAACACTGAGCTGATTCACGACTCTGATGATCCAGTCTCATCTCATCTCATCATGTTCCTCTTGTACCTTGCGGTGTCGAGGTGAAGTATAAACTTCGTGAGAGTGCCCGGTTATGGGCTTCGTATATCGACATTCCCATGGATTCTGTTATTCCCTCCGTCCAACGTTTACCTGGTCGGCCTCTTCCTCTGTTTCCATCTGGTCTGTACATCATTGCTTGTTGTGGCATGCTGTTGACTGGTAGCCTACTTGCATGGCCAAACCATTTGACTTGCTGCTTTCTAATAAAATCTAGAGCAGCTTTAACCCCCACTTTAGTCCGGATTTCTTCATTTCTGATCTTATCTCTTCTTGATACGTTGAGTATTCTTCTCAGGAACCTCATTTCTGTTGTTGTGATTTTTCTTTTCTCTTTTTCTGTCATTGTCCAGGTTTGGCATTGGTAGCACAGAGTTGGTAGGAAGATTGTGTTGTAAAGTGCTTTCTTAGTAGTTATTGATATATGTTTGTTCTTTAGTATTGGTGCCATTTGTCCAATGAGTTGATTTGCCTTATTGCACCTATTTTCGATCTCGTCTTCTGATCTGCCATTTGATGATATTATACTTCCTAGGTACTTGAAGCTCTTTACTTGTTTCAAGGGATGTTCGTTTAGGTGAATTGTTGCTGTTTGTTCTTCTTTAGTTATAGTCATTACCTCTGTTTTGCTTGTGCTAATTTTCATGTTATGTTCCCTACACATTTCGTTTAGACTATTCATGTGGTCTTGTAATTCAGCTTCTGATTTTGCTATTAGTGCTTGGTCGTCCGCAAACAGGAGTTCTCTAATGGTTAGATTTGCAGATGGTTCTTCTTCTGTGTTCTCGTCATGCGGTATTCTTGCTGTATCTGCTTGGCTGGTTTCTTTACATATGTTGTCTATATATGTTATGAACAAGAGAGGGGACAGGACACAACCTTTTCGTACTCCAGATCTTATGGTGAAGGGTTCTGAGTGTCCTCCAGTTGCTCTCACTATGCATTCACTGTTGTTGTATAAACTTCTACATAGGTTTGTTAGATGTGTACTCACTCCATATTGTTTAAGGATTTCCCACAGCTTGTTTCTATCCAGTGAGATGGCGAAATATGACCGCCCTCGCTTATCGACATGACACGTGATAATAATGAGTACCTGCACTGCAATATTCAACCCCCTATAGTTTCGATACAAGTTTGATTTTTGCTTGATATATTGATGCAATCATGCGCTTACTCGCAACCCTCATATTAAATTTCTTCATTTAATTTTCATAGTCTGTTGTAAGAGTACAGAATGCATTAACTATCATTGATTTCCCAACAGTGACGCCATTCGACGTGCTGAAAAATTGTTCCACTTTAAAGAGCATGATCCCAGACTTCTGCAGCATTGCCATTGAGCGCTACAGTTGTTTCAAAACATGTGGTTTTACTCAGGAGCCAATCTCAAGAGGTGCGTGCGAATGCCTGGTGTCTTATCTGTTGTCTGTGCTTATGTCAATGTCTGCGTGTTGTTTGACAGACTCCGTGGTGGGGTGCCTTCTAGTTCTGGTGTTGTCTGACCCTCCCTAGGCAACATAATGGATGGGTTTGGCATCAGTTTATGGTTTCCAGATGTACTGGAAGTTTATGGCTTCCAGATGTACAAAACAGTGCAGAATAGATTGATAGGCAGACAGATAGGCTGACAGAAAGACAGACAGATAGGCATACAACATATAAACATATAGACAGGCAGACAGGCAAGTACTCACACAGACAGACAGACAGACAGACAGACAGACAGACAGACAGACAGACAGGTGTATGTGCTAGCTTATACTAATAGCATATATTTTTCATTTAGCAACCTGTGGTCCCCCACAGATACCTGAACATGGAGAATTCCTGGAACCAACCAAGTCATCGTACTTAGAGGGGGAGAAGGTTTTCGTGAAATGCACAAACAGCAAACAAATGGGATCTCAAAAGGAAATGATGTGCACTCACTCGGGATGGACACAGCTGAACTCCATCTGTCCGGGTGAGCTTTAGATTTGTTTTATGTGTCCCATAGAGCAGTGGCTAACACGCTCGCCTGCTGGCCCCGTCATCACATGTTCAATTTCACACAGAGCCGAATCTTAACACATTCAATGTCAAACAAAAATTAGGTTTTGGACCAAACAAAATTGGAAGTAGTGGTGTCTCACAGGTATGACAATTTTTAATATTGGAAGTAGTGGTGTCTCACAGTTGTGACAATTTCTAATATTGTAGCACAGTTGTTGCCGGTATCCCTGGTCTAGGTGTTACACGAATTTCTCCGTAATCCCGTATACTCTCGTAAGTAACGTAAAGTGCGCGAGAATTGGTAGCGGTTCTCTCCGCGTCGGTCACTTACGGGGCATGTGAGCCGGTCGCTCAGAAAGCAATGACAAACTACTGAGCGTAATCTTGCCAAGAAATCAACAATCAGCTGAAAGATGCTGATGTTGACAGCGATGTCCTGTAAAGAATATGAGGAAAAAAAAGCACAGTTGTTAATATGGTAGCAGACAAGCATGTAAGCGATATATAAGCCTGTGGAGATACCAGAAGTCACTTAAGACAACTAATTAACCCCTTCGCGCTTAATCAGTTACAATTTAATGTTGGCAACGAGTCGACCCAGCTTACACATAAATATAAATTGGGGAACCCTTTGAGGCCATCAAGACAATATATAAATAAATAAATACACAGGTATTGTTTGGCACTCATAGAAGTAGGGAAAAGAATTATAGACTAGTGTAGTACCGTACTAGACAATATAAAAAATGACTAGCTATAATTACCGACAGGGATTCTATCCTGTCATCTCCAAATGACGACAGCGCCTCGCCGCAAGAACAGGTGTACTTCGCATGACCAACTAGACACCCCCAGTTTAAAATGGCTACCAGGGAAATGCCATTGAGAAGTTCACTACATCACCCTAGGATTGCCGATTGAACCATACAAATATGGGGCTAGCATGATAAGCCTGGTAAATGGGAATGTCCTTATACAAGTGGATAGTTACAACTACCTCTGAACAGTTATAACATCTGATGGTAGGTACTTTGAAGAGTTAGAATAAGAATCGCCATGGCGAAGGTAGCCTTGTGCAAGGTGGAAAACATACTGACCGATAAAAAGATGTCAATTGCAAAGAGAAAAAGAGTGCTGAAGTACTACATAGAACCTTTACTTTTGTATGGATATGAAACGTGGACAATCAACTGACAAGCTGACAAACATCTGATGGCAGTGGAAATGTCGTTTCTGGGGGACATTCAAATAATGCCATGGACAGACAGAAAAACCAACAAGCAAGTCCTACAATAAACAAATGAAAACTCTAAACTCATTAATGAAATTAAACGCAGACAGTGACAATGTTTTGGGCACGTAATGGGCAGAAATAAACTGGGTAACTTGGTGACAACTGGCAAGATTGAAGGAAAAAGAACAAGTAGAAGGCAGAGAAGTATATACCCATATATCTTGGCCATATGGCATGGTCGAGGAACGAACACCTGAATAAACTTTATTTTCAAAGAGTTAAGAATTCAGGCCCGTCTAACATTCTGCCTTCTATCACCCCCTTTCGTACATTATTTCATCCATACATCATTGGAGGCTAACTGAGAACAACAACAATATACATGATATGCATTATAAAGACACAAGAAAAATACAAAAAAAAACAACAAAAAAACACTACTACATGACTCATTACAATTAATGAATGATGTGGCAGTTGTTATAGCTATGGAGAACATATTGGTTTACCACTGTTATACTAGGGTCTTATTAATATTCTTATTTTTATTCTTATTAAGAGGGAAGGTAATCTGTACTGACATAGTGTTCGAATAATTTGCGATTATATGTATAGGGGTTTGATTTCTTGTAGAAAATTTCTTGTGAAAGAACACAGAACTGATCCACGACTCTGGTGATCGTATAAGATGGCGAAACATGACCGCCCACGCCTACCTGCAAGACACATGATGATTACAATATGGCTGACACGACTCATGGTGCGTAAACGGGGACCTATGCTGTACTTTTTGGTATTGATCTGCTGGCAGAATGCGCCAATCTGTCACCCGGCTGTCATATATTCAGGGCTGTATTTTCTTGCACGCTTTTGGTAGGACAGTGGTTGACACTAGAATTTTCATGTTAATTTTAATTTAACTCTCTCTCTCTCTCTCTCTCTCTCTCTCTCTCTCTCTCTCTCTCTCTCTCTCTCTCTCTCTCTCTCTCTCTCTCTCTCTCTCTCTCTCTCTCTCTTTCTCTCACATTTTTTCCATCTCCGCAGTTGTAAGTACACTAAACAAAGTTACTTACAGGAAGTCGCAGTCAACCCCAGCATTATTTTGGCAGTTTATTTTGTGCTGACCTCCACATATATGATGATAATGTGCGAGATAATGATGATATCTCTTATCTGTTGATGTATTATCATTGCACTCCGGATAAGCCTACAGGTGCTAAGATCCCCTCATCAACATATGCATTAGATTCCTCGGCTAATAGTGCCAGTTATGCGTTGGATGACGAGGCCCCTTGTTATGATGATAATGATTATTTATAAACCAAATAACCGATGTGTTCTCTGTTCTCATCTATTTACCTTTCACCAAAAAGCTAACGGATGCGAGGACATCATTTCTACCCCCACCTGTGAGAGACTGCTGACTGTCTACCCCAGCTTCTGCACCGACAACCGATTCACCAACATCATTGACAACTGTGAATTGTCTTGTGGCAGATGCACTACTGGGACTGGTAAGTCCCTTCTCTATCTATCTATCTATCTATCTATCTATCTATCTATCTATCTATCTATCTATCTATCTATCTATCTATCTATCTATCTATCTATCTATCTATCTATCTATCTATCTATCTATCTATCTATCTATCTATCTATCTATCTATCTATCTATCTATCTATCTATCTATCTATCTATCTATCTTATATATAATCAATGTCTAACCAGAGGTCACTTCCCATCAGCCTTTAAAATCGCTAAAGTGTATCCTCATTTAAAAGCTGGTCCTCTAGACGATCGTCTCATGAGTAATTATAGACCAATTTCCATATTATCCTCATTATCCAAACCGCTAGAAAAGCACATCAACAAAACAACACTAGATCACTTAGTTCGCCATAAACTGATAGTTGACAGCCAGTCAGGATTTCGGCCAAAATATTCTTGCCATACGGCACTAACAAACATGATAGAAAACTGGCATCAAAATATTAACAACAATACTCTATGTGGAGCGGTGTTTATAGACTTTAGGAAAGCATTCGATATGATAGATCATACTATTCTAATTAAAAAACTAGAAACAATGAAAGTAAGTTTTAATATAGTGACATTAATAAAATCATTCTTATTAGACAGAAAGCAAGTAGTATCACACAATAAAGTTTTATCTCAAGCCATTACCATTAATATTGGAGTACCTCAGGGGTCTATTCTTGGCCCTCTATTATTTGCCATTTATATAAATGATCTTCCATTAACTCTGTCGTCGTCCTGCGATCTATTTGCTGATGACTGCACAGTATATACAAACGCTGTTGATCGTAATGTGCTAGAATTATCCTTGCAACAGGAAATAAATAGTGTAGTTAACTGGAGTCATGCAAACCGCATGCAAATTAACATTACTAAAACAAAGTCTATGTTAATAGGAACCAGGCAAAGACTTCACACTCTAAACTCGCAGAGAACTCTTCAGCTGCACATTGGCAGCACGCCTGTAGAAAGTGTCACCGAGCACAAGACACTGGGTGTTATCATAGATCAAAATCTAACTTTTAACTCACATGTTCATGCTCTAGTTAAACAAATAGCCAAAAAAGTATACCAACTTGCCAAAATTAAAAATTTCCTTGACGAAAACACAAGAAAGATATTCTATACTTCTCATATACAAACACATATTGATTACTGCTCCACAGTCTGGGATGGATGCTCCAAATCAATAACAAAACGCCTATATTCACTCCAGAAAAGGGCAGTGCGTTTAATTAATGGTGAAAAGCTTACCGACAATTCTAACCTATATAAACGTCTCCGGTTACTGCCACTCCACAAGCGCCTGCTTTTTAATAAGACCAAACTAATTCACAAAATCCTATTTCAAAATGCTCCAAGCTACCTTTGGCCATTGTTTAAATATAACGCTAGACATAGCGAACGACTAAATATACTTCATGTCCCTAAACCTAGGATAGACTTATATAAAACAAGCTTAGCATACTCTGCCGCTCAGTTGTGGAACAATCTTCCACAAGAAATCAAAGACACCACCAATCATGATTCATACATTCGCAACCTGTTTGAACACTACCTTAGTACAGACTACATGCCCCCATAACAAATAACACAAAAAAGACAATAATGGTAACTTATCTCAAACGACAACTAGCCAAAAAACATTCCCTTATGTATGGCACGTTACACCCTCCTTAGGTATTTATAATGCCCATGTTAAACACTGCCTCAGTGAGTCATTGGTTATTGATTATTTTTCATGCGTTTTAATGTTCTTTTGTTGTCAAAAGTTGCTTCATAAGTGATGTTGAATGAAAGAATGTATGAGAGGAAATAGAGAAGAAGGGCAGAATGTCAGACGGGCCTGCGTGCCCAATTCTTAACCCTTTGAAAATAAAGACTTATTATTATTATTATTATCTATCTATCTATCTATCTATCTATCTATCTATCTATCTATCTATCTATCTATCTATCTATCTATCTATCTATCTATCTATCTATCTATCTATCTATCTATCTATCTATCTATCTATCTATCTATCTATCTATCTATCTATCCATCTATCTATCCATCTATCTATCCATCTATCTATCTATCTATCCATCTATCTATCCATCTATCTATCCATCTATCTATCTATCCATCCATCCATCCATACATCCATCCATCCATCCATCCATCCATCCATCCATCCATCCATCCATCCGTCCATCCATCCATCCATCCGTCCGTCCGTCCGTCCATCCGTCCGTCCGTCCGTCCGTCCATCTCTGTCTGTCTGTCTCTGTCTGTCTGTCTGTCTGTCTCTGTCGGTTGGTCGGTCGGTCGATCGGCCGGCCGTCTGTCTAATCTAATCTAATCTAATCTAATCTAATTTAATTTTACCTAGTCATCTACTCGCCCACCTAGCCACTCATCTACATATCTATCTACCAAACTACTTACATATCTGCTCACATACCTGCGTTCCCACCTAGCTAATCATCCAAGTTCCTTAATTCTACCGACCTATGGAGCCATCCATCTATAAAGCTGCCTACGAAATGACTTACCCATTTACCTAGCTACCCACCAACCTACCTGTCTACCCACCAACCCATTTAAATAGTAACCTTACATATCTCCTTTACCTACCTACTTACACACCTACCTACATTCCTAAAACCCAACCACTTATCTACTAACTATGTGCTATCGATCCTCCTATCAACCTCTTACCTAAAACCTGCTGGTCATTCAACCTAACTAAATTTTCTCCTATCTACATGTTTCCGATCCTCCTACATACCTGCACATCCACACACTCACTCATTTACGTACCTGAATCATAGCCAGTTCTCAAATTCATTGTGACTTAAATCATCAAAGAAGAATAAATACCCGTTCCTAACTCTTACTATAATGTGTAGCATGTCTCGGATTTTCCCGCTAGAAACATTCAAGTGCATGGGGATTCCCAGCAGCTCTGTCACGATCACCTCTCCTGTTGTCAACCCAGGACAAGTCATGAACTTCACCTGTAGTCCTGGACATTTCTTGGCGTCTGGACGTTTGGAAAGGGTCTGCTCCTCTACCGGAGAACTACTAGGAGATGCTCCAGTCTGTCAAGGTGACTGACATTTGTGATTAACTGACTGTGTTCTTGACTTATGACAGTAGTATTGATCTGGCCAGGGCCATTAGCAAAGGCGGTCATCCCAACTGACAAACATGATTTCCGAGTCACTGACCACTACCACTGACAGACAGGCCTCGGTGGACCACAGTGGATCGAAAGACGTATAGCGTGGGCGGTCATGTTTTGTCATCTCGCAAAATCACTAGAGTCGTGTTTCAGCTCAATGTTCTTGTTGTGACAATACCAAGCCAAGCCAACATGATATTTACTTCTCTGCCCTCCCCGTGTTCTTTTACCCTCGATCTTACAAATTTCTCAAGTTTATTTCTTCTCATAACATGTAAAAAAAAATGTTGACATTTAATTTCTCTAACCAGTTTACGATCTTCATTTGTTTCTTGTAGGACTTGGTCATTAGTTTTTCTGCCTGTCCATGGTATTTTTTACATTTTCCTCAGAAAGCACACCTTCACTGCCGTTGGATGATTTTCAGCTTGTCTGCTCATTCTCCACGATTCACATCCATACAAAAATACAGGTTCTACAAGCTGTTGCACTTCAACACTCTTTTTCTAGTTGCAATTGACATCTTTTTATTGGTCAGTACTGTTTCCATCTTGCAAAACACTATAGTGGGACTAAGAGGCCTAAAATAAATAAATAAACAAATGGCTGTGATTTAGCAACATGACTGTGATTTAGCGACATGACTGTGATTTAGTGACATGACTGTGATTTATGGACATGATTGTGATTTAGCGACACTGGCTGTGGCATAGCTTTGTTATGTGCAGGATCGTGGTGAGGGACGGAGAAGAAGCATGAGTGTCAGAGAGAGACAGAGTATCTACTGGCGTCACCCGAGTTCTGTGATATCGGTATTAGATGACACTCTATTAAATGTCGGAATTGTGTGATTAAGTGACATTATTCTGTTATTACGTGACGCGATTCTTTGATTCAGAGACTAATTCTGTGATTCAGAGAAATAATTCTGTGATTCAGGAACATGTTTTTGAGATTAGATGATACGGTTTTGCAATTAAGTGACATGAATATGTGATTAGATGACATGATTTTGTGATTGGATGTCATGATTTTGTGACTATATGAGATAAATGTGTAATTAGATGATATGCTTTTGTGTTTGGGTGACATGATTCTGTGATTAGGTGACATAATTATGTGGTTAGGTGACATGAATCTGTAATTAGGTGAATAATTATGTGATTATGTGACATGATTATCTGATTAGGTGACATAACTCTAAGTGACATAACTGTAAAATTGTTGAGTGACTGACCTATGTCTCTATGAATGCGTGACACGGGAAAACGTCATTACATCACACAGATGTGACTAACTGACGTGACTGTATGATTAAGTGATATACATTTGTAAGTATGTCAGTGACGGTTGTGATTAAGTGTCACGTAGCGTAGAGATTCACTGCCAGTTGACAAGCCTGCAAGCTGTTGCACTGCCACGTTTGTCCCCTGCCTAGCTATAAAGTTATTTTAAACATGTTCCGGTGCGCCGATGATGGGTTACGAAGTTCAATCCCAACACCGGCATTAGATTCGAGTTTAACGTTAATTTACAGTTCAAAAACAATGGCAAACTACCGAACGTAAACGTGTATAGAAAATCATTAAGGAGTTGATCGCTACGTCTTACAATGAACACGTTTAGTTTGTATCCCAATAAAGAAAAAAGACGAAGGCAAAAGAGCACTTGCACGTCAAATATATAAATGGATAGACATTTGATAGATATGTTAAGCAAACACCATAGCAGGGTGTACAACATCAAGGTATGATCAACATGCAGCTTAGCAGGATGTACAACATCAAGTTATGATCAACATGCAGCTTAGCAGGATGTATAGCATCAAGTTATGACCAGATTGTCCAGCAGAATCCTAACCTGCACAGTTCGCGGCGACTGCACTAGCCAGACGGCCTTAATTTCCCAGGCTCAAAGACCCTCCTGCCATACACGGCAAGGTACTATATTGACAGTAAATGACAGTGGCAGTCCAGCAGAATGTACAACAAAGGCAACTGGGCAGGCACTTCTGGCAATTCATTACCCCAGAATTTCATTGAGGAGATGGCACTGGATGATGATTATGTGTCCTACCAAGAACAAGCTTCTTTCATCTCGCATTTTACTTATAATTATCCCAGCATCCACCACAGCCGTGCCTTTGCCCCAGAGGGATGTAGGGCAGAAGAAGAATACGATAATAATAATAATATAATAATAATAATAATAATAATAATAATAAGAAGAAGAAGAAGAAGAAGAAGAAGAAGAAGAAGAAGAAGAAGAAGAAGAAGAAGAAGAGGAGGAGGAGGAGGAGAAGAAGAAGGATGAGGAAGAAGAAGGAGAAGTAGAAGGAGGAGGAAGAGAAGAAGAAGGAGAAGAAGAATTACTCGTAATATAGCCACCTACAGTGAATGGGTCCTTGTTTCTTCAAGATCATCCGAAGTGCTAGGGATGTCCAGAGAAATGCTGTCATCCGTCGCCACACCACACTGTCCAAGGGCATGCCTCTCCTCTTCACGGACTCCAACTACAGGTGAGCTGCTTGTGTCTAGATACTGTCCTGTGTTGATTATTCCAGCGTGTACTGAAGGGCCTTAGTCAGATATGACTGAGCTACCTTATAACAGTAGACGGTACTACCTGCTTTCTGTTAGCGCCGAATGTTGGGCAGGCACTCACAAACCCGACACCCCACATTGTGCCAACGGCTTCGAATGGAGGAGCACAACTGGGAGGGTACAAGCCTGATCCTAGTGCGAGGAAATTCAAACTAAAGACTAAATGTCATGACAGGACAGATCAAGCCCTAACTAAGCCTTCGTCGACATCTGGTCTAGAATTGAAGCCCGGAAGGGCGGACAGTTAGAGCATTGCTTTGCTGATCCAGCAGCATCTGCAGCTTATCTTGTTCCAGATGTATCGATGTTACCTTTCTTCTGGAGTAAAAAGGTAGACGATATTTTGTCACATTGTGCTTTAAAAAAAAAGTGTATATTAACAAAAACCAATAGAGGGGACCAAGGATGGAGTTATACCTCTCAACAGCAAAAAAGCCTGGGTTGAATTTAGAGACCAAGAGTTACCCATGCAACATGATTCCTTTCTCGGCCTGAGTAGTTTACTCCAGAGAAAGGATAACACCAATACATCTATAACAATACAAGATGCAGAATCTGCCGGACCAACAAAGCAATGTTCTACCTGCCAACCTGTCAGAGCTTGGATCCTAGACCAGTTGTCGACTGCATACTGCAAGAGTTATATCATCATCATCATCATCATCATCATCATCATCATCATCATCATCATCATCATCATCATCATCATTCAGTGCCTTGCCGGCTGGCGTGGGCGATCATGCCTCACTCCAAATTGCGAACTGGGACGTCATGGATCAGTTCGTGTGTTAGCTCCCTTTCGTGCCATGACACAAGGCTGTCAATAATCTTATTTCGCTGTCTTCCTATATCTCTCTTTCCTCAAATCTTTCACGAACACGTTCTAGTTTTCGTCTATCGTATGAAAGTGAATAAAGGAATAATACTTTGGCTAAAATACTAAATACAAATTAACTGATATTGTTGGAATGTGACGTATGTTACCCCCTAGGAAGTCCATGATGTCACAAAAAGTCACTCACAGCCACATGATAAAATTAGTTCATAAAAGTCGCTTAAAAGTCGACACGGTCGACTTCATTGCACCGGGCTTTACCCCACACGGCTCGGTCTCTTTCCGCAGAGAGGAAAACGTCGCAGCAAGCACGAACTCCGTAAGCTCTAGAGACGACCCACAGGAGTCTCCGAAAAATTTCAACCGAAGGACGCGACCCGGAATCGAACCCACAACCTTCGGAACCACAGTCAAACGGCTTGACCACTTTGCCACGGAGACTACCGCGTGTTCATACCCCAAGTAAACGTATACTAAAAATGAGGCCAGCATGGCTGAATGGATAAGAAAGAGCGTTCACTATTAAATATCCGGTGTGCTGATGCTGAGGTAGCTGATTAAACCCATACAATGTCATTTTGACTAAAATGTTGACTTCTCGGCCTTGACTGGGGGGCGTCCGGTGCACAAGAAGCAGTATCACGTGTATAGACTATTCTCGGGGTCAAAGCGAGCGACCAGGAAAAATATACTAAGAATAAAACCAGTAAAGGGAAATTTTAAACGACCTCATGCGTGTTGTCTACATGGTTCTATAGCATATTTTTTAAGACCAATTGGCAGTTGGTGGGGGTTTTTATTTTCGTTATGTTTTCTTTGAATTCGAGCATCGTCCATTATGGACTGATTTTTGCATGTGAATTAGCTTTCCTTATTACCAGTGTCCCTCGCTGTCAGCGAACCCACTCCGACATATGAGGTACTTGTTTACATCCCCACGTCAAGGACGAGAAGTCAATCTTTTAGTCCAGCTGACCGGTCTGGCGGTTGAACCCACCACCTCGCTATCAACACACCGGAAGCTGAAGAGCTAACGCTTTTAACCATTCGGCCATGCCATCTCCTCGGTACGTGATGTGGTCAGTACTACGCCGGCCACGTGTACTGCTCAAGACGTGTCCCGGTACCAATATTAGGCTGTGTCGACCTGGGAGTCGAAGACAATTTAAAAAATCCGTGGATTCGACCCTTGATCAAAGAGCCGGCAGGCCAGCGTTTCTCCACCCTCATTCACTGGGTCCATATTTCTTAGACCAGTCAGAAATCGCTGGCTAATGTGGTTATTACCATACCCGTCGCTTCTAGCTCCCATGATATTTCCTGAAACAATGTTACGGTGTGTCGGCCTCCAGGCAAGATTATTTGCTCATGTTATGAGAAGAAATAAATTAGAGAACTTGGCGACAACTGGCAAGATTGAGGGGAAGAGAACATAGGGCAGGCAGAGAAGTAAATACCTGGATGGCTTAGACATATATGGTCGAGACAAGAACACAGAGGTGATCCACGACTCTGGTGATCGCCTGAGATGTGGAAACATGATCGCACACGCTTATCCACATGGCACATGATGATGATCTGCTCTACTGCGGCACCATACTAAGAATGATGGCACGCAGTAAAGACAGATAAAGCTCACAAAAGAAGTCACAGTATTGATTGGCGTTCAAAGAAGTAACAGAAAAAAGTAGATATTACAGAACACAAAACAAAACTTACAAATTACAAGCTTTACTTACCATACCGGGATTCGAACCTCTCACCTTCAAATGACTACAGCTGTTGCCGCAGAAACAAATGTATTTCGACGCATAACCAGCACCCTTAAACGCAGATACAATCTTATATTCCTTCGTTCGTCCGAAATGTTTGTTGTCGACGTAATTGCGCTGTGTCTATTCGAACCTCTCACCTTCAAATGACTACAGCTGTTGCCGCAGACACAAATGTATTTCGACGCATAACCAGCACCCTTAAACGCAGATACAATCTTATATTCCTTCGTTCGTCCGAAATGTTTGTTGTCGACGTAATTGCGCTGTGTCTATTTACAGCAGAGCTGTGATATTTGTGCCCTTCGACCGACACATCTGACTTCTTCAGGCAGTTGTTGACCTGATTACCCTTACCGCGAAAGCAATCTTATGTATGGACCATATGTTTGAAAAGTTTAGAACCGCTAGAGAACATCTCACCTGATTATAACACCTGTACCATTACATTTGCAATCATTCCCTGGACAGGGTACCTTTTGACGGGAAGATTGACCGCTGGTACTACTACTGCGACAAGCCTGGTCAGATTTATTTCCTCGTGTACAGGCCTGGTCAGTCGAGGTGAGTGTACTGTGATATAGGTACAGAATGACTGTGTGTATGTCAGCCAGCCTGTCCACACACCCTTTTATCTGTCAACCTGCCTGCCTGTCCATCCATCCTTCTATCTGTCTGTCAGCCTGCCTGCTTGCCTGTCCATCCTCCTATCTGCCTGCCTGTCTGACTGTAGGTGGGGGATGTGTGTGGGTGGAGGATGTGTGGGTGGGTGCATGTATGTGTGCCTGGGTGTGTGTGGGGGATGTGTGTGTGGGTGCGGGATGTGTGGGTGTAGGATGGGTGGATGGATGGGGGAATGTACGTATGCCTGGGGATGTGTGTATGGTTTAGTGGAGGATGTGTGTGTGGGGGATGTGTGGGTGGGTGAGGTATATGTCTCACAACATGGTAATATGAATATGCATTGTTTATGTTTACAACATTTATTTGACAATATTTTTTCTTCCCTATGTGAATATATTATACACTGTTGATGAACGAAAGATGATTGGCGAAAGTAGCCTTTAGCAAGATGAAAAACATACTGACCAATAAAGAGATGTCAACTGAAACGAGAAAAGGATTGTTGAGGTGCTACATAGAGCCTATTCCTTTGTATGGATGTGAAATTTGGACGATGAGCAGTCAAGCTGAAAAACATGTGATGACTGCAGAAATGTAGTTTCTGAGGAGAATGCAAAGAATACCATGGACAGACAGAAATACCAATGACCAAGTACCACAGGAGACAAATGAAAATCGTAAATTGATTAGAGAAATTAGACGTAGACAGACAAAATGTTTTGGACATGTTATGAGAAGAAATGAATTGGAGAATTTGGTGACAACTGGTAATATCGAAGGGAACAGACCAAGGGGAATACCGAGAAGTAAATATCTGGATGGCTTGGCCACATGGCATGGTCGAGACAGTAACACTGAGCTGATCCACGACTCTAGTGATCGAGTGAAAGCGCGAGTCATGACCGCCCACGCTTTCCGGCATGGCACATGATTGATTGATTGATTTATCAGGAACGGAACATCATAAACAGATCTAAAGAAAAACATGAAATTCGAAAATTGAATAATATTAAAATACAAACCCTTCATTGTTAGGGAGGCAGCGCAGAATTTCAGTTATGAAATGTGCCAAATAAGAAAATGTGGAGCCGAAGGTATGCATTTAGATATTGATATATAGACAGAAGTCCACAGAGTTATACAGTGACATCTACAACAATTAATCGAAACATAGTTGGTTGTGTCTTAGTATACTTATTTTTATTTGTTATTTTATTTATTTATTTTTGTTTTTAAATTTATATTCACCTCTGTGGAGTTCATTGCAATTTATGTACACTGTATCAGTGTTTAGTATGCCTCACCTTTTGGTAGCAATTACACATACCTGTTTTGTTGGTGTTGTTGTTTTTAAATTTCCTATTGTTTTCTTGTATCCATTTCTTATCACGGCAGACGCTATAGAAACTCGTGCATGAATGTCAACGAATCAACAATAAAATATTCATAATTTATAAACATAAAATTTCTTTCGGAAACAGCTCCGAATTTCAGTATGTTGGGTCAAACGGTATCGTTTGCCAGAGCTATCACGTGAGAGGTCACTACGTTCCGGTGGACGAGCAGATCTCCGTGCAGCAGGACGATGTTGTCGGTGTCTACGCCACAATGTACACGACAATATCCATGAACAACTGCACAACTAGCGCTGAAAGGGTTGCCCGTGTTGTCTACGGCTCGGCCAGTACAGTCCAGGCGCTAAAACAGGCCTCGTTTCCGTACGAGTCGTGTATTGTGGCTTCAGTTGGATATCATATCATACCAAGTGAGTGCCGTTTGTATAGTTAATGTGTGTGATGGTTGATTGATTGACTGGTTGGCTAATGGGCTAAGTTGGTTAACTGATGGATACTGGTTGATTGATCGATAGGTTAAATGATTGATTAGTTGGTTGATGGGCTTTGTTGGTTGATTGATAGGCTTGGTTGGGACTAGTCTGAGCTTTCATATGTCTGGAATCACAGAACTATTTAAAGCTTTGTGCAGTAAGTGATTCAATGAGAATGATTCGAATTGTAGAGGCTGTTCTTTGTGTGGACTCAAAAAGACATGACAACTTTAAAGGGCTGGTTAAAGGCATATGCCCTCATGGGGGATACAAGGCAGAAGACGAAGTGGAAAAAGAAGAAGATAAAGGCGAAGAAGACACAGAAGAAGAGGAAGAAGAAGAAGAGAAAAAGAAGAAGAAGAAGTAAGAAGAAGAAGAAGAAGACGAAGAAGAAGAAGAAGAAGAAGAAGAAGAAGAAGAAGAAGAAGAAGAAGAAGAAGAAGAAGACGAATAAGGGGACGCAGAGGTGTTTCTAAGGCACAAGGAACAGGTCCTATACTAGCTAAGACCTACTAACACGTCCTAGTCGTGCGTCCTGGGCAATAGGTCCCTTCGGGGTCCTGGCTAACGTAGTAGGATCGCTGATTCTTCCGAAGTCGGAGAGTATCTGCCTGTACGGCGAGGAAACACCAGTCTGCACACCAATATGCCAGACATGGGACAACAGATACTTCAGTCCGGTATGACATCACACTGATGTTGGACAACAGGATGTCTTCATCCGACATACAGGACTTCGCGCTGGAGTTCACAGCCAGCGAACGCAAGCAAGCAAGCAGCAAGAAGAAGAAGAGGAAGAAGAAGAAGAAGAAGAAGAAGAAGAAGAAGAAGAAGAAGAAGAAGAAGAAGAAGATGATGATGATGATGATGATGATGATGATGAAGATGATGATGATGAAGAAGAAGAAGAAGAAGAAGAAGAAGAAGAAGAAGAAGAAGAAGAAGAAGAAGAAGAAGAAGAAGAAGAAGAAGAAGAAGAAGAAGAAGAAGAAAAAGAAGAAGAAGACGAAGAAGAAGATGATGATGATGATGATGATGATGATGATGATGATGATGATGATGATGATGATGATGATGAAGAAGAAGAAGAAAAAAGAAAAAGAAGAAGAAGAAGAAGAAGAAGAAGAAGAAGAAGAAGAAGAAGAAGAAGAAGAAGAAGAAGAAGAAGAAGAAGAAGAAGAAGAAGATGATGATGATGATGATGTTGATGATGAAGATGATGATGAAGAAGAAGAAGAAGAAGAAGAAGAAGAAGAAGAAGAAGAAGAAGAAGAAGAAGAAGAAGAAGAAGAAGAAGAAGAAGAAGAAGAAGAAGAAGAAGAAGAAGAAGAAGAAGAATATGTACAAATGTTCATAGCAACATGCAACATACAAATTTACTTAACATTTAATCAACAGATCCACATAGGAAGTAATTTATCGATTAAGGTTGTTGTGTAAATGTTTCTTTCATCCGAACAGACTAGCATCCTCTTCAAGTCCAGGAAATTATCAAGAAGAATTGCACTTTTTCTTGAGAAAAGGAGCATTTATCAAAATGGTTGCATCGGTGTTCCGTAGACAATGATAATTATGAAATCAAGGCAAGAATGGTTGAATCCACGAGACTTGATGGTGATACTTATGCAGTCTTGTTGGGTACAGTGATATTTTCCCAGTCAAATAAACAGAAGATATTTATATTACATTTGAGTGTCATATGACGAAATGTGCTGTTGTTGTGTGTTGTGTATTCTGTCTGGAGCCTGTGTTATTTGTGAGAATGGCCTCTGGTTAGAGTTACCAGACGTCCCTAGTTTTCGGGACTGTCTCGGTTATCTATGAGATACTTCACTGTCTCGGAAAATGCTCCCGGGACGCCAGTAGGTCCCGGTTTTTTCTTATAAAATGAAAGATTTAAATAAACTGAACTATTTCTTGCATTTCATTTGGTAGAACTGTTTAACTTGTGACTGAAATTAAGAACAGCATTTGTCAAGCAAATGCTGTATTTCAGACAACGAAAAATTATTTTGTTTAATAAGTTACTTTAATTTAATGTAAGAGAGTGCTGAAATGTTATATGGAACCTCTTTTTGCTGTATTTAAGAGAAGATGGAAAGTAAAAGAACAAATTAGGAAAAGCTAGGAAGCAACAGAGATGTGATTCTTGAGACAACGATGGCCAGGAAGAGACTAATGAGACCAGAACTGCCATCTACTGCCTATAGCACCTTGCCGTGTAGGGCTGGAAGTTGTGGTTTGGGAGGGGTCTTGAGCCGCGTGGCCTGTGTAGTCGACGAGAACTGCAGGTTATGGTTTTATTTTTGTCCCTGACAGAAAAAAAAAAATCCCCACCTTACTGAGGATTCGAACCCGGGTCTTCCGAAGTAGAACCCGTCACTCAAGACAGCTATAAGAAAAATACAATAAATGTTCGGTGGTCACGTGATGAGAAGAGTGGCATTGGAGAATATTGCGACGTCTGGAAAGATCAGTGGGAAAAGAGGCAGAGACACACCGAGAGAAATGATGCTGGAGGTACTAGACGGTGACATGAAGGGATATCATCAGCAGAGTTGATCAGGAACACCAAGGACGGAGATATGTGGCGAGACTTGAACGCCTGCTTCAGGGTACGTAATGATGATGAGTAAGAATATTGATGTGTGTAACATCCTTAATGCCTAGAGAAACGTCCCGGTTTCTCAGTTAGAAGATCTAGTGACAGTACATCATGTATGGTGTGATCTAATTGACCATCAGCAGAGTTGATCAAAAACAGCAAGGATAGAGATTTGTGGCGAGACATGGACGCCGACTCTGTTTGACAGGGCACATGATGATGATGAGTTCTGCGGTGTGGCTGATCACCAACACCATACGGCATGGACTATATAAATATTGGCACTATAAGAGACAGAAGACTGTGGACAGACATGATCACCAACACCACACGGCATGGACTACAAGAAGATTGTCTCACGACCTCCCAATAATGAACCCAAACTTATCCTCACCTTTAATCCTCATGTCAAGGCCATCGAGCGTATCTTCCTCCGGTACTGATAAATTCTGAGAACAGACCCAACCTCCCGTGAGTTGTCTCCTAGTGACCCTATCGTAACATTTCGCTGCAACAAAAATCTCAGAGACCTTGATCACAGTCATCTCTCCACGGTTACTTCATCTGTATGTATATCTAAATGCCACGTTATTCAGACACAAGCGATTACATTCTCCTTGGGCACCTTTTCCTTGAAAGACTCATTTACATTCATATCCCGCAACATAATATATGTTATCATTTGCAAACGATGTAACATAAAACATATTGGACAGACAGTTAAATGCCTAGCCAACCGCTTTAGGGAACACCCTATGAATATTATAAAACACTCCGACAAACCATCTCGAACCATTTTAATTCTGATCACAATGGAGTTGAGCATGTATGTGTCACAGCATTAAAGTCATGTTACCCTAACATCTTAATTACGCTTAAAATCGAGAGCTAGTTAATCAACTCTTTGTGATGCATCCATCCAGAGGGAATCATTACTGTTATAGATGCCACAGTATAACTCTGCTGACTTCACTCGTTCTATCCATACCTAACCGTTTGCACACCTTCAGCTTCACATTTTATTATTTGGCACCTTTCACAACTGAATTTGTTTCGAACATTCATGGAAACGGAGCATGTGCGATAGCCTAACTTTTTCGGTTTCTGTTTTTATTTTTAATTAAATTTTCTAATTTTACGATGGAGATTACTAAGATAGAAACGTCGATTCATTGTGTTGTGTAACTTATTTTAATCTTTTTTTTTAAAATCTTTAATATTATATTTTTTTTTTCCACACTGTGATTACCGTTGGCCCAGATTTTCGTTTGTTGTAATGTACGTACTCTGTGTCTGTGTTTATTATCTCTCACTTTTGGGCAGGAGTTGCACATACCTCACTGTTTTCATTCTGTATTTAAAGTTGAGTTGAGTGCCTGCCCTTTTCATGACGTTGCAATCAAGCCCAGCATGGTTTGGCTGTTTGTGATTCACTATGTACGTTTACGTTCAGTAGTCGACTATTGCTGTCTGAACCACCAACCCTCATACCATTATTCAAAAATAGATACAATGCGGTCTGCTTCCAACTCACCCGTGGCTGATTTCGAACAGAGTATGGGGGATTGCTAATCACGTTCTCCACACTTAGCCACAATCAGTGGTAAAAGAACATTTTGGGTAAATCATAAATAGTAACTGTTCCTTTTATATGCCTTAAGAGCATTGGGCATATGGTATCACATGGGCACGTAAAATGGCTAGTCGGCCGCCTTTATTTAATAAAACATTTTGATTGGGTCGACCTGGCAGTAAATGTACATGATTTAATAATTCGATTTAACAAATAATGTTGTTTCTTAAGATTTCGGAAGAAGTAAAACCTTTTATCAAGGTACATAACTACGCAAAGTACTAAGAGGAATGTTTATTCTATTTGTCTCACTTGTTTTGAACTAATTTTTCAACTTCGATTTAATTTAAATTTGAGATGATCAAGAATTATATACTTTACTACGATTACACAAACACTTGGTCCCGGCAAACTAAAGTGTGATGATTAATGCCATTCCTCTTAGCTTTTCCTTCCCAGACAATGAATATCAAAATCATCATGAGACATATCAAAATCGTATGTTATGTTATATTACGTCGAACGACGACGTCACTGCACATCGGGCATTCCCATGCGTGCTAAGTCCTCCCATGCAGCAGCCCTCCCAAAGTATCTCTGCTCACTGTTCCCATCAGGTGTTGGTTATGGTATCTCCTTCCTTGCCTACCAAGGCGGCATTGGCGTGCTGGACCGGCTTTACACCCAGCGTTCGGAGTTGGTGTCTCGTCAGTATCCGCTAAGGTGAGTTGAGTTGAGTTGAGCTAAGAACCGACATAATTGCACTAAGGATATTCTAATACGCCCTCCGTCCCCTCGTTCAACAGCCAGCGAAGAGTCGTGTTACTAATCGTTCCCATCGCATCTGATAGAAAATTCTTCCCTCTCAGTTTTGAGATTCTTCCACAACCCTTGCCAATCCCCCGCAATTCTTTTCACATGCGGGCTCTCAATCTGCTCCCCCACCTTCTCCACCTGGCCCTTTAGGTAATCTACTACCGAGAGATGCATTACCTGCCAGCCTGTTCACCCTGTTCACCCCCCCCCCCCCGCACTCCCGCATGGCCTGAGCGAAGAGCAATATCCACCAAATGAGTCCATATTGCATTGATTATATCTGCCGTGTCCATGCTTCTTCCCGCTTGTGTTGGTGCATGATTTGCCAGCTGGTCTGTGCGTTCGTTACCCCTGACTCCGGGTGTATACACCCGTGTGAGTGATGTCCGAGTGTGTACATCCAGGTGGATGATGTCCGGGTGTGTACACCCATGTAAGTGATGACCGGGTGTGTACATCCAGGTGGGTGATGTCCGAGTGTGTACACCCATGTGGGTGATGTCCCGGTGTGTACATCCAGGTGGGTGATGTCCGAGTGTGTACACCCATATGAGTGATGTCCGAGTGTGTACAACCATGTGAGTGATGTCCTAGTGTGTACAACCATGTGAGTGATGTCCGGGTGTGGTGTGTACACCCATGTGAGTGATGTCCGAGTGTGTACATCCAGGTGGGTGATGTCCGGGTGTGTACAACCATGTGAGTGATGTCCTAGTGTGTACAACCATGTGAGTGATGTCCGAGTGTGTACACCCATGTGAGTGATGTCCGAGTGTGTACACCCATGTGAGTGAGGTCCGAGTATGTACACCCATGTGAGTGATGTCCGAGTGTGTACACCCATGTGAGTGATGTCCGAGTGTGTACACCCATGTAAGTGATGACCGGGTGTGTACATCCAGGTGGGTGATGTCCGAGTGTGTACACCCATGTGGGTGATGTCCCGGTGTGTACATCCAGGTGGGTGATGTCCGAGTGTGTACATCCATGTGAGTGATGTCCGAGTGTGTACATCCATGTGAGTGATGTCCAAGTGTGTACACCCATGTGAGTGATGTCCGAGTGTGGTGTGTACACCCATGTGAGTGATGTCCGGGTGTGGTGTGTACACCCATGTGAGTGATGTCCTAGTGTGTACAACCATGTGAGTGATGTCCGAGTGTGTACACCCATGTGAGTGATGTCCGAGTGTGTACACCCATGTGAGTGATGTCCAAGTGTGTACAACCATGTGAGTGATGTCCGAGTGTGTACAACCATGTGAGTGATGTCCTAGTGTGTACAACCATGTGAGTGATGTCCGGGTGTGGTGTGTACACCCATGTGAGTGATGTCCTAGTGTGTACAACCATGTGAGTGATGTCCGAGTGTGTACAACCATGTGAGTGATGTCCTAGTGTGTACACCCATGTGAGTGATGTCCGAGTGTGTACAACCATGTGAGTGATGTCCGAGTGTGTACAACCATATGAGTGATGTCCGAGTGTGTACAACCAGGTGGGTGATGTCCGAGTGTGTACATCCAGGTGGGTGATGTCCGAGTGTGTACACCCATGTGGGTGATGTCCGAGTGTGTACACCCATGTGGGTGATGTCCGAGTGTGTACACCCATGTGGGTGATGTCCGAGTGTGTACACCCATGTGGGTGATGTCCGAGTGTGTACAACCATGTGGGTGATGTCCGAGTGTGTACAACCATGTGAGTGATGTCCGAGTGTGTACAACCAAGTGAGTGATGTCCGAGTGTGTACACCCATGGAGTGATGCCGAGTGTGTACAACCATGTGAGTGATGTCCGGGTGTGTACACCCATGTGAGTGATGTCCGAGTGTGTACAACCATGTGAGTGATGTCCGAGTGTGTACAACCATGTGAGTGATGTCCGAGTGTTGGTACAACCATGTGAGTGATGTCCGAGTGTGTACAACCATGTGAGTGATGTCCGAGTGTGTACAACCATGTGAGTGATGTCCGAGTGTGTACATCCAGGTGGATGATGTCCGGGTGTGTACAACCATGTGAGTGATGTCCTAGTGTGTACAACCATGTGAGTGATGTCCGAGTGTGTACACCCATGTGAGTGATGTCACGAGTGTGTTACACCCATGTGAGTGATGTCCGAGTGTGTACAACCATGTGAGTGATGTCCGAGTGTGTACAACCATGTGAGTGATGTCCTAGTGTGTACAACCATGTGAGTGATGTCCGAGTGTGTACACCCATGTGAGTGATGTCCGAGTGTGTACCCCCATGTGAGTGAGGTCCTAGTGTGTAACAACCATGTGAGTGATGTCCGGATGTGTACATTCATGTGAGTGATGTCCGAGTGTGTACAACCATGTGAGTGATGTCCGGGTGTGTACAACCATGTGAGTGATGTCCTAGTGTGTACACCCATGTGAGTGATGTCCTAGTGTGTACACCCATGTGAGTGATGTCCGGGTGTGTACACCCATGTGAGTGATGTCCGAGTGTGTACACCCATGTGAGTGATGTCCTAGTGTGTACAACCATGTGAGTGATGTCCGGATGTGTACATTCATGTGAGTGATGTCCTAGTGTGTACAACCATGTGAGTGATGTCCGAGTGTGTACAACCATGTGAGTGATGTCCTAGTGTGTACAACCATGTGAGTGATGTCCGAGTGTGTACACCCATGTGAGTGATGTCCGAGTGTGTACAACCATGTGAGTGATGTCCTAGTGTGTACAACCATGTGAGTGATGTCCTGGTGTGTACAACCATGTGAGTGATGTCCGGGTGTGTACACCCATGTGAGTGATGTCCGAGTGTGTACAACCATGTGAGTGATGTCCGAGTGTGTACAACCATGTGAGTGATGTCCTAGTGTGTACAACCATGTGAGTGATGTCCGGGTGTGTACATCCATGTGAGTGATGTCCGAGTGTGTACATCCATGTGGGTGATGTCCAAGTGTGTACATCCATGTGAGTGATGTCCGAGTGTGTACATCCATGTGGGTGATGTCCTAGTGTGTACATCCAGGTGAGTGATGTCCGAGTGTGTACATCCAGGTGAGTGATGTCCGAGTGTGTACATCCAGGTGGGGATGTCCGGGTGTGTATCCAGGTGGGTGATGTCCGAGTGTGTACACCCAAGTGAGTGATGTCCGAGTGTGTACACCCATGTGAGTGATGTCCGAGTGTGTACAACCATGTGAGTGATGTCCGAGTGTGTACAACCATGTGAGTGATGTCCGAGTGTGTACACCCATGTGAGTGATGTCCGAGTGTGTACAACCATGTGAGTGATGTCCGAGTGTGTACACCCATGTGAGTGATGTCCGAGTGTGTACACCCATGTGAGTGATGTCCGGGTGTGTACAACCATGTGAGTGATGTCCGAGTGTGTACACCCATGTGAGTGATGTCCGAGTGTGTACAACCATGTGAGTGATGTCCGGGTGTGTACACCCAAGTGAGTGATGTCCGAGTGTGTACATCCAGGTGGGTGATGTCCGAGTGTGTACACCCAAGTGAGTGATGTCCGAGTGTGTACATCCTGGTGGGTGATGTCCGGGTGTGTACAACCATGTGAGTGATGTCCGGGTGTGTACATCCAGGTGGGTGATGTCCGAGTGTGTACAACCATGTGAGTGATGTCCGAGTGTGTACACCCAAGTGAGTGATGTCCGAGTGTGTACACCCATGTGAGTGATGTCAGGGTGTGTACACCCATGTGAGTGATGTCCGAGTGTGTACAACCATGTGAGTGATGTCCGAGTGTGTACAACCATGTGAGTGATGTCCTAGTGTGTACACCCAAGTGAGTGATGTCCGAGTGTGTACACCCATGTGAGTGATGTCCGAGTGTGTACAACCATGTGAGTGATGTCCGAGTGTGTACAACCATGTGAGTGATGTCCGAGTGTGTACAACCATGTGAGTGATGTCCGAGTGTGTACACCCATGTGAGTGATGTCCGAGTGTGTACACCCATGTGAGTGATGTCCGGGTGTGTACACCCATGTGAGTGATGTCTTAGTGTGTACACCCATGTGAGTGATGTCCGAGTGTGTACACCCATGTGAGTGATGTCCTAGTGTGTACACCCATGTGAGTGATGTCCGAGTGTGTACACCCATGTGAGTGATGCCCGAGTGTGTACAACCATGTGAGTGATGTCCTAGTGTGTACAACCATGTGAGTGATGTCCGGGTGGGTACATCCATGTGAGTGATGTCCGAGTGTGTACACCCATGTGAGTGATGTCCGAGTGTGTACATCCATGTGAGTGATGTCCGAGTGTGTACAACCATGTGAGTGATGTCCGGATGTGTACATTCATGTGAGTGATGTCCGGGTGTGTACATCCATGTGGGTGATGTCCGAGTGTGTACACCCATGTGAGTGATGTCCGGGTGTGTACATCCAGGTGGGTGATGTCCGAGTGTGTACACCCATGTGAGTGATGTCCGAGTGTGTACAACCATGTGAGTGATGTCCGAGTGTGTACAACCATGTGAGTGATGTCCGGATGTGTACATTCAGGTGAGTGATGTCCGGGTGTGTACATTCAGGTGAGTGATGTCCGGGTGTGTACATCCAGGTGGGTGATGTCCGGGTGTGTACATCCAGGTGGGTGATGTCCGGGTGTGTACATCCAGGTGGGTGATGTCCGGGTGTGTACATCCAGGTGAATGATGTGAGGCGCGAGTTCCGAATCCTGTTTATCCACCCGGAGTGTCAGAAACGGCATCAGGACGTCTGGGCCGTCAGGATGTCTAGGGAAGATGCGAAGGAGAGAATAATGCTGTCAAACTGACCACGGTAAGATGCTTGACAAAGGCTGTTCTTAATTTCAGTCACAAGTTAAACAGTTCTACCAAATGAAATGCAAGAAATAGTTCAGTTTATTTAAATCTTTCATTTTATAAGAAAAAAACGGGACCCACTGGCGTCCCGGGAGCATTTTCCGAGACAGTGAAGTATTTGTTCTATAAGTACTCGAGAGTTTTGACCTTAATAAACCCAACTTGAGGAAGAGAC
>JACEFZ010008104.1:220000-242500 GCA_014155875.1 Cepaea nemoralis
CGTAAAGCGTCTTTTATTTGACAGAAAACTATATGACACTTTGCCGTCTTGACAGATGAGAGCTTGTTACAGTATGCTTTTAAAAAGACATACCTACAAACAATAGCGAATGGGACTGATCAGACCAATTCGCTATGTAAATATTCGTCCAATGGGTGCATGTGAACACATGGTCATTTCCACCATCACGCATCTGACGTCTCACGCGCTCAACATGTGACCTATCTGCAATCTTTTTCTTCTTCGTCTTTATTCCATTTCTGATATTTGACCTCCATGCAACACAGTCAGTCAAGACTTGCTACCAGGGTGACATTATCAATGCCTGTATCAGTCATGTCCTGATAACACATATCTTTGTACCGTAGTATAGGCCGATCTTGAGATCTTTTACCCATATGTAAATCACCAAAAACGATGTCCTTTGGTATTCAACCATCATCCATCATACTAATGTGTCCCACCCATTAGAGCCTACGAAGACTGAACATGAAACAAACCTTCAGACAACCCGATCTGTCCAATATTTCGGCATTTGAGATCTTATCATGCCCCTTAACACCTAATATTCTTCACAGACACAGCATATGCAAGCTGTTTAAACGTTTCTCTTGGTGTAAGTTGACCAGATTTCACAGCCATAAAGAAGAGGACTAAGGACACCGGCTCCATAGATCAGGACTTTTGTTTTGGCAGTAAGCTTCATGGTCTCTCAGACTCTCTTTATTAACCTGTTGTTTTTGCCGCCTTACAAATCCTGATGTTGATTTCCTTATATAGGGATAATTTATTGTTTACCCTCGATATAAATGTGAAATGTTCAATTATCCCCAGCTTGCGTCGCTAATAAATATTGATGTTTCCCTACGATCCAAGATATATGAAATGGTCAATTATCTCCAGCAGGCGTCGCCAATAATGATTTATGGCAAACTATTCGCACTTCTTTTTGAAATACGCATAATTATTCTTGTGATCCGCATTAACGCGTATAATTTATGTGTTATCTACGATAGTTGGATTTATTTCAGTTGTGATCTATGCTAGCTGAATTTATGTCCCTTGTGATCCGTGCTAGCCGAATGTATATCCCCTGTGACCCTGTGTCCCCAAACAATGTCAAAGATAAACTGAAATAATGTTTCATCAGCACTAGAATTCTCATCATCATTCAGACATGGGTTGTACACTCTTAGATATAACTGTTTGATACGTTTTACCGTAGAGACGCAAAGGTCTAACATATACTAAGTCATAGAATACGGTGAAGTAGTCAGTTTCTTTCCCCGTCACCATCACTGCTCAACAAAATAAACGGATTCTTATTTCACGAGGTTGGATGGATCCACGTGTTTCTTGGTAATGCTAGAATTCCGTTTCGAAGAAGCATCAAACCCAAAATCATAGGACCGGCAGGTAGGTCCACATGTCGTTACACCACCTTTCAGGTAGGCTCTATGTATATGCTGAATGGTTGGAAATAGACGAAATCTCCGAGAGTTGGAGGGAGTAGAAGGGTTGATCAAATAACTTGAACGCCAGTCTGTGAGCTGACTTGATGATGATGATGATAGGACATGGTGGTAGGACGTAAACTGTCAACACTATTCTTTGGACTCAATGAGCTAGTCTGTGAGATGATGTGATGATAGGACATGGTGGTAGGGCGTAATTTGACACCACCAATATTCTTTGGACTCAATGAGCCAGTCTGTGAGTTGATATGATGATGATGATAGGACATGGTGGTAGGACGTAATCTGACACCACCAATATTGTTTGGACTCAATGAGCCAGTCTGTGAGCTGACATGATGATGATGATAGGACATGGTGGAAGGACGTAATTTGACGACACCACCATTCTTTGAACTCAATGACCTAGTGATCGTGATGATGATGATGATGATGATGATGATAATGATGATGATGATGATGATGATGATGATGATGATGATGAAGCCGATGATAATGGTGGGCATGCTGATGGTTAGGGTAAACATGAGGATGAAAATGGTAATAAAAATGATGATGATGGTGGTGGTGATGGTGATGATAGTCAGGATGATGATGATGATGATGGCTGTGGTGGTAATAATGAGGAAAAAGATTATGACGATAAAGATGAGGATAAAGACAATAATAATAACAGGAGACAATGCTTTGACGTGATCAAATGACTTGAAAACTAGTCTAAGGACTGACTGACATAATGATGATGATGATGATGACAGGAAATAGCGGAGCGACGTGATCTGATGCTGTCAACACCCTCTATCTGACTAACTGAGCCAGTGAATGAATTTGCTTCTTAAAGAACCAGGTCATTTGCGTTTGTGACCTTTTATAGCATTCTTTTAATTTTTCTTAGAAAATAAATTTAGACTAGTCTAGGTCTGCAATCGATGGGTTATGGATTAATGCAACCATAAGGCATATGTGGTCAGGGAACTTTGGAATAATGTAGAAGAACCGATACATCTTCATGATGTAGAGTGAATGGTGCTGCAAATAGATATCAGAGTATCTGGCCGTCACTCAGGGCTCCGAGGCCAGAAGGACATGTAATCAAACTGCAACTGGTACCTTTAGTAGTGGGACTCGTCGCTGACTGTTGAAGATGAGGACGGAGCACGTTTAGGAATGCCCCGAGTGCTGTGATAAAGCACAGGAAAGGCACGCCTCCTTCCTTTAAGTGTTCTCGATTTGTCTATTTATAATTCAGTATGCACACAGCAGTACAGGCTCTGAATGTGTGAACCACATAGCACATAGAATAGCGTATGTTATAGTGCACAGCACATCACATATTACATAGAAGTTCAAATGTTATAGTGCACAACACATCACATATTATATATAATACCATGTGTTATAGTGTACAGCACTTGTTTTATTGTATATTATATATGTGCCCGACACACTACACATTTCATAAAATATATGTTAAGTGCATGACACACTACATACTCCTATTATAAAGAACATAATTTATTATAGTGCACAACAACCAGTTATTACATGGAATATCATATCTTAGTGCACAACACATAATACAAGAATAGTATATGTTAAATGCGTGACACACTACATATAGCATTGCATATCGAATGCTATGGTGCATGACAACCATATAATACATAGACAATCACATACTATGGTGCATGACACACAACATATATTACACAGAAAATCATATATCGAGTGCAGGACACATATTACATATAACAAAATGTATATTAGGGCACAACACAGCACTTACTGCATGTTATCGATTGACACCGACGGTCAACTGTCTGTGAGTGCCAAGATCTAAAAGTGACACTGCCACACATCGCACGCTCTTCCTGACACCGACTGCCGTGTGACACGTAGCCCTGGCCAGCTTGACTGACAAGTGAGACATGTACATCTGTGCCCCCTGGCAAGTCAATGCATGATACGACAAAATAAGGAAGCAAACAAAATAGGCTGATGGAGTTTATAAACCCCGGAGGGAAATCCATCTACGTGAAGGAAATCTACGTAAATGCCAAATCACCACTGCCTTATGTAAGTTCTTGTAAGAACAAAGGCTAAGCCAATAAAGCCCGACAGGAAATGGACAGAGAGAACCCACAAGCCCGGAAAGGCAATCTGTCCTTGGCAGGAGGAATCCAGAAAAAGAAACCTTAGCCGTCGAAGTCGGAGGATGTTGGCCCAAGTGGCTCGGTGTTAGAAAACTGATATTTACGCATTACAATGGATGCACGTAATGAGCACGGCAAGACAAGTAGAGCGCCCTGGTCATCCACTGCACCTGTATTCGTCTCCAGTCGTCTCCTGACTTGTCTTGTCGCTGGATTTAGATGGACTCAGGCTAGAGAGTGAGGTCGACGAATTGCGCAATTCTTCCTTACTTTAATCCAATTCATTGCGCAAGTCATTCTTCAATCCCACTGGATCCAATGAATGGTCATCGTCATTCTTGATTGACAAATACTACAATAGATGCACCACGCACTCAAATGTTAATCGCCACAGAAGAGGAAGAAGCAAAACAAGTGGTACATTTGGATCGATCACTGCGTTGATAGCTTTGATTGATTCTTTCTACAGCGGGATCGATTGCTGTACTGTAGTAAACATCTATCCATCATGTGCCATGCCGGAAAGCGTGGGCGGTCATGACTCGCCATTTCACTCCATCGCCAGAGTCGTAGATAAGCTCAGTGTTCCTGTCTCGACCATGCCATGTGGCCCAGCCATCCAGGTATTTACTTCTCGGTCCTCCCCTTAGTCTGTTCCCTTCGATCTTGCCAATAGTCACCAAGATCTCCAATTCATTTCTTCTCATAACATGTCCGAAAAATTGTGACTGTCTACGTATAATTTCTCTAATCAATTTACGATTTTCATTTGTTTCCTGGATACTTGGTCAATGGTTTTTCTGTGTGCCTTCCGGTAAAAATGGCGACGACCTAACGTTCATTCTTCAGGAGATGCTGTTTTTATTGTTTTCCTTTGGATTATGTGGTGTTATTTCGTATTCGTTTATTGGAAGTGCTCGCAAGAAGCTACGGAAGGCAGGTGGTGGATGAAACTTTGAGGGCAGCCGACAGATAGTTGTTGGTTATGGTCTCAACTATCGCGACGGTAGGCAGAGGATCTCTTTCACGAGACAATGGTCACTGCCAAGGAAGGAAAGCAACGGCAAACTACCTTCTTTACAAGTGCCTAGTTCATTATGATTCGCCTAATTATCGATCATCGCAAGACAAGGACAGAGACATTAAAATAGTAAACATACTTACTCAGAAACGATACAGAGACGTATGATGCTATTTCAATGGTTAGATACGAAGTCTGTCCATATACCATAAAATAAGTTTAGTTAGTTTAGTTTAATCGACGGAACATCATCACGGCACACGGATGTAACCCATAAATGCACAGCTCTACTCCTAATTCAAGCCGGAGTCCGGAGAAACTCAGCTCAGTACACAAACTCCGTCGAGGATCCTGAAATAGTTTGGGTAGATTATTAACTCTAAATTTTGCCCGAGCAGCGCCGTTAGGCTACTCTTTTCGATTTCCAACTGCTAAGGGATATTTTACGTGCGCAACAATACACACAGGCGTCCGATCTCACTACCCAGAGACCAGGGAAAATTTTGTTACGAGAACTCCACGTGAAAAAATCCCAGCGCTCGAGGCGGACACCATACCTCGAGACCACTCATCCCCCATGAGAGGAATAACGACTGAAGCAGGATATAACAATATGAATTGGAAACAAATAGGTATATTAAATTCCTGCGAGAAGAAACGTACTAAACATCAACACGGTGCACATACCTTACAAGGAGATCCATCGTATCGCGAAATACAGGTGAAAATCCGAAATCAGAAGACGGAGCTATTGGAGTAGCAGGGTTTTAATGCGGTGACACATACATCGTCGACTCCATTATGGTTGGAGGAATTGAAATGGTTGGGGACAGGTTTGTCAGCGCCCTGATTGATGTCTCTGAGGTGTTCCCTAAAACGGTCAGCAAGACGTCTGCAAGTTTTGCCAATGTATTTCATGTCACATCGTTTGCAGATGATGACATAAATCAGATTGCGGGATGTACAAGTGAAAGAATCTTTCAAGGTGAAGGTGCCTCGGGGAAATGCAATCTCTGGTGTCTGAACAACGTATGGGCATGTCAGACAGTTCTTACGATGGCATTCGAATGTGTCCACAGATGAAGTAACCGTGGGGAGGCGACTATGCACAAGGTGGTCTCTGAGGCTCTGTTTACGGCGGAAAATTACCCTAGGGCCATTGGAGAATACCTCAAGAGTGGTTGGATCGGATTCCAAGATAGACCAGTGTCTCAGAAAAATGTGCTTGATGGCATAGGTATGTGGATGGAAGGTGAGGATAAGCTTGGGATCATTGTTCGGAGGTCGCGTATGTTTGACGAGGGACATTTCCCGCGAGACCTGGGTTATGCGACAGAAAGCTGTGGACAAGATGTCCTCTGGGTAGGACCGTCTGCGGAAAAAGTCCAGCATTTCATGGGCTCTCTCGAGGAAGTCATTATCGTCCTGACAGATACGACGAAGGCGGAGTAGCTGGGAATATGGGATGGAATCTTTGCAGCTTTTGGGGTGGGATGAGCTGTACAGGAGGAAACCGTGAGCATCAGTAGGTTTGTAGTACACGGAGGTCGTGAGGCCTGTAGGGTTTAATTTAATAGTGGTGTCAAGGAAATTGACAGAGGTGGTGGAAATTTCTGTGGTGAATTTGATCGATGGATGGAAGTTATTGACATAATTAATGAAGCGGTTCAGTTCCGCCTCTGACATGTCAGTGAGACCTATGCCGTCGTCGATGTAGCGTCGGTAAAAAGAAGGGAGAAGACCATCATAGCTGAGTTCAATCTGGTGTTCCAGATGTCCCATAAATACACATGCGTAGCTGGGTCCCATTTTAGTGCCCATGGCGACACCGCTGATTTGTTCAAAGTAGTGGCCATTGAACTCAAAGGAATTATTGGTGAGGACCAATAAAAAGAGAGACAAAAAGCTTTTGCTTTTTCTTGCTTTTGCTTTATCTTTCTATTCCAGGATATAACAATAGGACATAAAAACAGTTATGTGTAATTCTACGAAAAAGTGAGAGATACTAAACACGGACATAATGTACATGTTATGTTGTTTGTCCATCAAGAATGATGATGACCATTCATTTCATCCAGTGGGGTTGAAGGTGTGGAGCCGTGGGTTCTAAGATGGCTGATAAGGCCTTTGGATGAAGAATGACTTGCGCGGTGACTTGGATTAAAGTGAGGAAGAGTTGCGCAATTCGTCGACCTCACTCTCTCGCCTGAGTCCATCTGAGTCCAGTGGCAAGACAAGTCGAGACGATTGGAGACGAATACAGGTGCAGTGGATGACCAGGGCGCTCTACGTGCCTTGCCGTGCTCATTACGTTCCACAACGCTTTGCAGGTAAACGCCGTCTTGCCCGTTGAATCAGGAATGATTTCTTCCGCGCAGTCTGCCGAATCCTGTCTTCACATGCTGGGTAGGCATACCCTAGTTTACCTCTTGGTTTGACACCAAATCGGATACCCATGCCTGGTTTAGCCAGCCTCTCACAGCTGTTGCCCGGGGGATGGCCGCTGTCGCATGCTGACAGCTACTAGGAGTCACAGGCACGAGCTGGGTGTCAGACTTGGACCAGTGGGGGATGGGTCCTGAAAGGACATGAGAGCCATCATTACCAAAGGTGCTACCAATGCCTGACACCCCCGTACCCCCCCCCCCCATAATGGGGATGGGTCCTGAAAGGACATGAGAGCCATCCTTACCAAAGGTGCTACCAATGCCTGACATCCCGTACCCCCCCCCCCCCCCCCCCCCCTCATAATGTACATACCTTATAACGAACTCCACGGCGGAAAACGTAAATCACCGTGGAAAAATAAAGAAATAAAAAAAAAATAATAAGACACAACGCTTCGATTAAATAAATCTTCCTCAGGACAACACAAACATATCTAAAGAAAAACTTGAAATTAGAACATATTAATAACATTAAAACACAATATTTCGGGATTGAAAGAATGAGATAACTGTGTGGTAGCCGCGGTCACACATATAACACACATGAGACGGGACACATTAACTGGCAGACAGAGAAAGAGAAAGAAGAAATAAAAAGGCGAGAGACAGGCAAAGCCAGAGAACCGAAGAAGAGGAAGAGAGCACACTGGTAAATATGCAAGAGAATGGGTGAACTATAGAGGCAGAGCATCTGATCCTCTTTTCTTACCTCTCTCATTTCATAAATTATTTCATTTGCGTTACACACAGACACACAGATACACAGACATAGTGAGAGGTAGTATTTCATTCATACAGAGAGGGAGCGATAGACAGAGATGACAGACAGAAGGATACACAATGAGGAGCGAAAGAGATCACAGGAAAAAAGACAGCTGACGAAATAATAGGAGAAAGTGAGGCAGAAAGACAGGATTTGATACAAAGACATTGAACACAAGAGAAACATTCATTAGAGAATTTTCAATACAGAAAGAAGAAGAGAGATACAAAGGAAAATTAACACAAAAAGGACACACAAGAAAGAAATTAATGCGGAAAAGAAAACGCGAGAGAAAGAGACAAGTACCACATAAAAATGAGAAAGCAATTACGAACGATATAACTGCACGATATAGTTTCCCCCCATGTGCGCATGATCAACATGTCCGCCCGGAAAGATGATGCAATGGCGGTTCAAGAAGCACTTGAAACCTCGTGACGTGGAAAATAGACCTATCTACATAATGGAACCTCTCCATTGGCTCCGTGAGACAGAAGGGCTGCATATTTCTGTCCATAGAAAATATATTTGTTGGGATAATGGGTCGTTCGTGTATCTTTCCGGTAAATTTGAAGATTTATCCCAGAGGGGATACGTTTCCTGCCGTTTCGTGAATATTTCGTCACTTAATAGGTATCTGCCGCCTCCATGGCGAAGGATGTTACGGACGCTGTTTGTTATCCCGCATCCTTCGTTCGAAACACAGCTGCGGGAGATTAGACAGCAGACTGTCTTGCTTTGGTTTTTTCGAAATGGTATGGGTGCCGGTCGTTCAGAAAGCACTGGCAAACTTATTCATTCAGTAGCATGTCCTTTGCAGAACCTCGCTTCAGTAAAAAACCTTCCGGAAAACTCTATCGTAAGCAAGATGTCCCGCGTCCGATACAACCATCTAGAGATCATCCGCCACATCCTGCACACATCTTATCTTTGACCTTGCTCTTCCTCTCTTCCCGGGCATATAACCCTCCATGATTGTTCTCTCCAAACTTTCACGGCGTTTCAAGAGACAAAAATATTTAAATTTTCTTTGTTTTATCGTCTTTAGTAGCTAACCATCTTTAATATTTAGCTCTAGTCGTATGGATTCATATGTTCTTTTCTTTTTCCAAGCTATTCTTAGAACCCGTCTATAAAATTTATATTCAAAAGTATTTATGCACTGTTCAGCTTGTTTAGTAAGTGTCCAAGTCTCACAGGCGTATGTTGCAATGGGAAAGGCGCATGCTCTTAATTTTTGAATCTGCACCACGCCACAATTTTTCAGTTGTTTTAGTTTTTGAAGAGCAATAGATACGCGTCTTTTAATTTCTTTCAGTATGTCACCATTGATGGTAATTAATGACCCAAGATATTCGAAATTGTCGACTACCTCCAATATTTCCTCATTAACATATATTTCTTTCTCCGTACTAGTTTTATCTGTATGCACTATCATTGTTTGGGCTATGTTACGATACAAGTTGTTATTTTCACTAATCTTTTGAGTTGAGGTTATTAGTTATTCTATACCATTCTGTAATGATCAGCATATCGAATCTCTGGTATTTCACGACCACCAATATTAAGGGCTTCATATTGCTCCTTGGTTATACCATTTCTGACATGTCTCATATTTTTGCCGTACATGTTAAACACATAGGGGGACAGCACACTGCCCTGACGGACTCCTTGCTTGTTGTCAAACCATTCTGATGTCTCGCCATCTATTCTAACCGCTTCTTGTTGGTCTAGATAGAGCATTTTAATGAGTTGTGTTACATGTGATGGAAAGCCAATTTTCTTCATGTTTCCAAAGTTTATAAAGTTGTGCACAGTCAAATGCCTTTGAATAATCCACAAAACATGAGAATAGGTTTACATTAAATTTTCTCCACTTCTCGATTATTAAAAGCATGTCGGGTATGTGATCTCTTTTTCCTCTTCATTGTCTAAATCCGGCTCGCACCACGTTAATCTCTTCTTCCATTTTCATTCGAAGTCTTCCCATGATGATATTTAGTAGCTTTTACTTCCATGACTGATCAGGGATATACAATAGTTCGATGGTTGGTGCATAATATCAGGTTGCTCTTTTTTGGTATTGGATTCGAGATAGTTCTCTTCAAATTTTTTGGCCAAATACCATATTTCCATATAGTTTTAATAATGCGTGATAGATATGGGCGTTTTTTTTTCTCCTCCTGCTTTAATTAGCTCAGCTGGGATCTCATCACATCCAGGTGATATACCATTCTTCAGGTTCTTTATTGCCCATGCAATTTCATCTAATGAGGGTTCATTTTCTGTCTTAGCTGTCATTGGTTCGTGTACTTCATTCATATCCTCACAGTCGTTCATATCATACATTTTACTGCAATATTCCTTCTATCTTTCTAGAATTTATCTAGATTCTGTTACGATATTTCCCAGCTTGCAGAGATAACATTTAATTGAGGTTGCGCATTTCTTTTCAATAACTTAATGTCTTTTTATAATCTCTTCTATTCTTATGAAATTTCAATATTCTGATGCAGCAATCTTCTATATACTGGATTTTATCATTTCTTGTGTTCTTTCTTATTTCTCGTGTTCTTTCTTATTTCTCGTGTTAAAGATTTATACTTAATCCTGCTGTTATCGGTGTCTCCTCCTGTCTGTTTCTGTTCCCTTCGTCGTTTTATTAATTCCTCTTAGCCACTCCATCCCAAATAATGCGTAGAACATTCTGGAACATTCTAAGCGCCCGAGTTACCAGACTGTATGGTGGTGAGTGTGGTCGTGTGTGTAGTCATCTGTAGTCGTGTGTGTGGTCGTGAGTGTGTGCTCATTGGAAACATAATTCCTGATTCTGCTAGGGATTGAATCCGCACCATTATCGTAGTAAGGAAGAGCACTAATCACTATTCTAACCCAGATCTTCCTGAACTGTATGGCACAATATGATTCTTGCTCGTAAAAAATATTTTTCCTCTTCGCGAATTATTTCCTACTGAGGCTTACGCCCTCAACCCACTCAATGCAAGCCCCTTAGCTAGAGCAAACACCACGCAGCCATGTTCATGCCTCCCCATATTATTATGTGTATGTATTATAGTATGTCTCTACTTGTCTTTTTGTGTTTGTATATGCGTGTTAGTGTTTGCATTTGTGTGTAGGTGTGTATGTGTATATGTGTGTGTATGTGTATATGTGTGTGTATGTGTATGTATGTGTGTACATCCGTGTGTATGTGTGTATATGGGTGTGTGTTTGTTTGTGTATATGTGTGTGTATGTGTATATGTGTGTGTATGTGTATATGTGTGTGTATGTGTATGTATGTGTGTACATCCGTGTGTATGTGTGTATATGGGTGTGTGTTTGTTTGTGTGTGTGTGTGTGTGTGCGATGTGTATTTGTGTGGATGTGGGTGTATATGTATGTATGTACGTGCGTGTAAGTGTGTGTGTATGTATGTGTGTGTATGTTCGTGTATGCATGTGTATATGTTTATGTGTGTTTATGTGTGCTTATATGTGCATGCATGCAGTGCATGCGAGGGAGTGTGTATTTGTATGTTATTGAGGTGCAAATGATGCAATTGTGTATGCAGGTATGTATGTGTGCGTGCGTGTTTATGAATGTGCGTTTGTACGTGTGTTTGCCTGTCTCATAACATAGTAATATACATTGTTTATGTTTACAAAATTCTTTTGAGAATGTGTTTTTTCCTATGTGAATATAACATGCACAACTGACGAATAAAATATGAGTGATTAGAAGGGCAGAATGTATGATGGGCCTGCGTGGCCAGTTTGTGACCCTTTGAAAATAAAGTTCGTTCGTTCGTTGGTTCGTTCTGTTCTTTTTTGTTGTTGTTGTATTTACGCTTTTTATTTTGTCCTGTGTATTCCACATAACTATATAACAACGTAATCAGATATTATTTAATTGTTGACAAGTCAAGAAATGCCTGCCTGCCTTTCCTGCCTGCCTTTCCTGCCTGCCTGCCTGCCTGCCTGCCTGCCTGCCTGCCTGTCTGTCTGTCTGTCTGTCTGTCTGTCTGTCTGTCTGTCTGTCTGTCTGTCTGTCTGTCTGACTGTCTGTCTGTCTGTCTGTCTGTCTGTCTAGACATTGAGGTACTTCTATCTCTCCTCTCTCATGCCAGGGAGTGTGTATTTGTGTGTTATCGAGTGAGTGCAAAACTGTAAGTTTGTGCGAATGATGTACGCATGCAGGTATGTGTGTTTGTACGAATTTACGTTCGCAAGCGTGTCTCATTGTCTCATAATATGGTAATATGCATTGTTTATGTTTACAACATTCATTTGACATTTCCCCCACCCCCCTCCTATATGAATGTCGCCGTGGCCTAGGTCTTGCGAACGCGGTTTGTGAGCCCGTAAACCCGGGTTCGAAACACAGCGGTGCTGGTTTTTCGAAAAAGTATAGGTACCGGTCGTTCAGAAAGTAATGGCAAACTACTGAACGTAAAATTTGCCCAGGATTCACGAACAACAGAAATGCTAGGGTTGACTGCTACTTCCTATGAAGGACATGCAACTAAATTAAATTATATGAATGCATCATGCACTATTGATTGAACGAAAGATGAGTGATTTGAAAGGCCAAATGTAAGACGGACCAGAGTGCCCAATTTGTTACCATTTGAAAATAAAATTCTTTCGATCGTTCATTCGTTCGTTAGTTCTCTCTCTCTCTCTCTCTCTCTCTCTCTCTCTCTCTCTCTCTCTCTCTCTCTCTCTCTCTCTCTCTCTCTCTCTCGTTTGTTTTCTTTGTCACTTTTGTTTTCTTGGTGCATGTCCGTCTGTCTGCCTCAGTATGTCAGTCTCCCTACTTGACTCTATTGCTGCCTATATCTGTCTGCTCGTATATCCGTCTGTCTGCCTCAGTATGTCAGTCTCCCTACTTGACTCTATTGCTGCCTATATCTGTCTGCTCGTATATCCGTCTGTCTGCCTCAGTATGTCAGTCTCCCTACTTGACTCTATTGCTGCCTATATCTGTCTGCTCGTATATCCGTCTGTCTGCCTCAGTATGTCAGTCTCCCTACTTGACTCTATTGCTGCCTATATCTGTCTGCTCGTATATCCGTCTGTCTGCCTCAGTATGTCAGTCTCCCTACTTGACTCTATTGCTGCCTATATCTGTCTGCCCGTATATCCGTCTGTCTGCCTCAGTATGTCAGTCTCCCTACTTGACTCTATTGCTGCCTATATCTGTCTACCCGTACTATCCGTCTGTCAGTCTGCCTGTGTGTCTTCCTGCCTCTTATCACCCACTCCGGCGACTGCATCTTAGACAGCAAAACCCGATTGCCTCATACTTGACGGTTACTAAGTAAACAAAAACGCCTTCTCCTTAAGTAAACAATCAAACTGCCCCGGAAGGAATTACATTCGTTTGATGTCAAAGGCCACGTAATTAACCTTGAACTATTATTCCAGCCAATCAAAATTCGTACCCGCTTCTAGTATCGATACAAAGCCTGAAGGAACCGAATTCCGGATCGAACAATCAGGATCGTTATCGAACCAGAAACAGAACGGGGTTGGTCGCTGGGACATATTCGATTCTGGTTTATAAGCTTGCACTGAAATGCCCTAAAGCGTTCGCATTAAGTTGTGTAAACAAGATTGGTATAATTATAGGAAGAGTGTTTGCGGACACCGAGGAGGGCTGGGCCTTTAAGACCAGCCAGGGTGGTATATAACATGGTATGTGCACATTGTTCTCATTGTGTGGTGTAATGGTTAGAGCGAATGTTAGCCATGACAGTGATTTGGTTTCAGTCCCCTAGAGCAGTTGTTCTCAACCTTTTTTGGCCCATACACCCCTTCACCATATGTTCAGAATGTTATTCCCCCCTTTCGTATTTTCTCACTATGAATCCCCCGCCCCTACAGAGAATACGTAAAAGTAGAAGCTAAATTAAAAAAAAAAAAATAACACTCGAACACGTCTAGGTGTCTACATAAAACGTGCATGTCTATTTACGTTATAAAACGAATTTTAGAAGGGCGAGACGTACAGAACCGTAAAGTATGGAGGCAAAAACAATATCAAGTGATCGGTTCTTTTATTAACGCGATGTTGAAATAACCTTAATTCCCCAACCGGTCACCACATGTGCTGACATCGTGGTGTAGGATGTTGTTAGTCCATCAAGATTGATAATGGCCATTCACATCATCCAGTGGGATTGAAAGTATGGATCCTTGACTTCTAAAATGGCTAGTAAGGCAAATTTTGGCTTGAAATATTCTTTGACAACATGGGAAAAGATTGCTTGACGTTCCAGGAGGAGGATCTCCTGCAGTGGTTTTTATGTCCAGCCTTTTCTTCACAGCTCTTGCAGTCCTGTTTGCTTCATAAATGACTACACCATTGCGTAATGATGTACGCCACAAATTTCAATCTTTGACAGCAGTCTCCCAAGTGTGTGGTGTAGTATATGTGAAGGTCGAAAACTTCATATCCAAAAGGCAGTATTTGCTATAGTACCTGTACCGTTGACTGACAGCCTATCTTCTTCTTACAGACATGGCTTTCGATCCAACATGGAGGTTAGGCGGTTGAGTTGTTAAGGCCTCTGGAATGTTTATATTTGTGGTTGCAGTTTTCTTAAGCATTTTCTTCAACTATCTTCTTCTGCCAAATGTGTGTAGAGATACCTCCCAGTCATGTTTAGTCTGGCCTCTTCTATTTAACGGTATGAGGTACACAGTTGCCTTGCTCACTGAAAACAACCGAGCTGTTGAACGTAAGTTCTAGGAATATATCGTGACATTATGCAAATCTGAACGTCAAGCGTAAATTGACTCATACACAGTACATGTCTCGGAAACTGAACTACCGGGTGTTTGTAAAGTCTCACTACACTTTGTATGTAGAACAAATTTGAAAAGTGAAGTACATGAAGTCATCAAAAATGTGCTCCACGGCCCATCATGAAGCAATATGCAGCGAATGACTGCAGTCTGCATGGAGTAATTCTTTGCACTCCAAACAGAATGGCGTTATCAACGGAAGAAGGCATTGGTTTTGGTTGAAGTTGTGTTTCAAAATGGCGGTCGATACACACGGATGGTTGTTCAAAGATTTATAGCATGATTTCCTGATAAACAAACTCATCATCGCTTTAGAAATTTATTGTGTAAGTGTCTTGCGACGGGAAATGTGGAAGCTGCTCCGCGATCTGGTAGGCCTGTTGTGTCTGAAGAAACATGTCTAGATATCCAAGACAGAATCCTGAAAAGTCCAAGCCATTCCTTAAGGACAATGTCGCAGTTACCGTATCAGTTACAACACTGCACACAATTCTTTACAAATTAAAAAAAAATAACGATTACATTTCATCCATACAGGATTTCTTTTGTGTCTGAACTAAAATCCAGAGTCAACTACTCCACGTGTTTTCAAGCATTTTTAGCTAAAGAAGACGAGTCAATTCTCGAAGTAGCATTCTTCTCTGATGAGGCTTTCATGTATCTGGATACGTTAATAGCCAAAATAATCGTATTTGGAGCACTTTTAATCCAATGCATTTCTTGAAGCGACTCTACACGATGAGAAAATTGGGCTATTGTGTGCCGTCAGTAGAACAATTTTTATTGGACCAATTTTCTTCAGCAAGCACTATAAATGCCGATCGATACCGTGGAACATTCTGGAACCCTTCTTAGAACAGCTGAATGAACGTGAAATTGAAGAAGCGAGGTTCCAGCAAGATGAACTCACAGCTAGAGCATCGCTGCGTTGTTTAGGAAGACATTTTCGCAAATCCCACAATATCACGTGGAATTTGGCTTGCTCGTTCTCCAGATCTAATGCCATTATTATTATCTATGGAGCTTCATGAAGGGAAATGTTTACAATAATAATGTGTGATAGCGCCAAACCAACGATTTATTTTGGTTTGGTCTGCCTCAAGAAAATATCTGGCAACGCCGAAAACGCCACTCTGAAACAAAGGGACCGGAGTCCATTTTTCCTTGTAGCAGCCAGCGGTGTGGAAAGGCAGGCGCTGGGGCCCTGTGTAGTTTTGTGGCCAGCCCGCTTTGAGACAAGATATGTGGGGTTTCCCATCTGTTCATCATTGAACAACATATGTCAGAGGAAAAAGCTGAGCGGCTGACTAGTTAGTGTCAGCAGGCCTGGGTTCTTGGTGGGATAGTAAATTGTGTCACAACTCTTTGTTTATGTCGTGTCTTGGGGTTTATGTTGTGTAACCTATGTTTGTGTAGTGCCTTATTGTCTGTGCAGTGTTGCTTGTGTCAAGGTTCTTTATTGTGTCAGTCTAACCAGCTATTGCTTGGAGCACCTGTGTTGTGGTACTTGGTGTACCCTGTTGTCTTAAGTGATGTTGATTGGTTGGGGGTTACCCACTGTTGTTTGATATATACAGTTGTCTGTTGTATCTGTAATTGAACATCCCTTATTGACATGCAATGTGCTGTTAGAAGAAATAAAGAAAGAGCTTGTTTATTTGTCCTTGATTTGTTTGTTTAGTCTCTTTTAGTTTTTACTTTTTACAGTCACTATTTCTACCACAATCTAACACCTTAATCCAATGTCTGGGTCTCAAATATGACAGTCAGTCCAGAGTTGAGGCCCCTGCCTGAGATCTCGTATATCTTCTTACCTAATTACTATCATCTTTTTTTGTCGGTTGAGGCGGTGTGAGGTTCTCTCTCTTTTCACTATTTTTCTTCTTTGGCCGTAACGAAGTCAGAACTACTCTTTACCTCTTAGCACCGTAGTGAAGGAAGCATCAGTCTTTATGATTGTCTCCCTTTGTCTTTTACCATCGACTACAAATGTACATACATTTCAGGACCTGAAAGAAGCGATCATAATTACCATTCAAGAAATAACAACAGACACGTTGCAGAAGATATTTGAAAATGTGAAGAGACATGTGCAGTCTTGTCTTGAAGGCCGTAGTGAACATTTCCAATACCTGTTATAATGAATACTTCATTGGCACTTTTCAGCTTCCCCAAAACAGCGTTCGACCATAGCAGTGACAATTGTAACTAATTTAATGAATTTTAGCACATTTTTTGATGACGTCATGTACTTCATTTTTTAAATTTGACCTACATACAAAATGTAGTGTATTTTTGCAAACGTCCGGTATTTGGACATGAAAATGTGACAATGGTTTGAAAAAAAACGTGATGGACGTTATGGTTCCGGGAAGAAGATACAGGGGGGTCGACCAGCATGACAATGGGCACGGGACATTGAAGACAAGCTGGACATCAATATACATAAGGCAGAGGAACTAGTAGTGGATCTAGAGTAGTGGTTCCCAACGTGGGGCGCACGCCCCACAGGGGGGCAATTCGATTGTTTAGGGAGGCAATTCGAAAATGGACTCGTCCAGAGTTTAAGTTAACCGACTCTCAGTCGCTAATAGAGCTGGGTAAACGTCCAGTATAAGTAACTTCTGTCCGCCATTCAAGCTTCTTTAGTGAACATTTCAGCTTTTGAATATTAAAAATTATGTAGGAGGGTGGGGAGGGTGGAGCATAAGAATTTTAGAAAGCCTTAGGTGGGGCATAGCACAAAAAAGGTTGGGAAACACTGATCTAGAGTCTTCTCGGCGGGTCATAATGAGAGCGACGTGTTTAAATGACCTGTTACACGATGCTCTTTTGTTCCATTAGACAAACACATGTTTTACTGAGGTTACGAACCCGGGACTGTTGTTACGCGAGATAAACACCCTAACTGCTTTATCATCTCCTCTTGGGTTGTTTGTGGGGGATTCAATTTAAATTCTTGAAAGTGTGATATAAATTACAATAACCACCTCATTGTCTTTTAACCTGTCAATATTGTTGTTAAAGATATCGAGAGTGTTCAGCACGTGACGTCACGATGCAGACGAACACGGTGCCGTCATAAAGATAGTTTACAGATGGCCGCCCCATTTTTCACATGCACCAAAGAGGAGCAGCGTTCTGTTATCCGTTGTTTGATCAATGAAGGGGTGAAACCTATAGTAATTTATCGACGAATAAAGGTACAGTGTGGTATGCATGCCTGTCAGTCTAGCAAGTGTTTGTGTGGGGTAGGAAGTTTCAAAACGGCGTGACTTCTGTGACAAGGTACAGCAGGCGGTGGATTTGTTTTATTCTTCAGGAATCCAAGCACTTTATCGGCGCTGGAGGACATGCATTGAACGCAGTGGTGACTACATCGAAAAATTATATATTTGTTTTTTACCTTTTCAGGATATAGTCACACAAACAACAACAACAACAACAACAACAACAACAACAACAACAACAACAACAACAACAACAACAACAACAACAACAACAACAACAACAACAACACACATTTAAGGTTTTCTTGTAGATCTCCCTCGTATAACGACGTGTGTATTGTTTCTGCAGATATCCTAACCACACTGGTTTGAAGGATAGCTTTCAAGCGGACAATATAACAACAAAAACAACAACAACAACAACAACAACAACAATAACAACAACAACACATTTAAGGTTTTCTTGTAAATCTCCCTCGTATAACGACCTGTGTATTGTTTCTGCAGATATCCTAAACACACTGGTTTGAAGGATAGCCGTCAAGCGGACAATATTTGAGCGACAACTGTGTGGAGTTTTACAGTCGGACAATGCACATCTAGGTAAGTTCTAGCCGTGTTGACTTGGTCGTTGTTATGTACATCATTACTGTAAAGCATCATCTTCATCCTCATAATTTCAGTGTGTCATGTATTATTGATTATTGCACATTTTCCGTGCGTTTATAATAATATGCTGTCGTTGTCTAAGATTAGCTTCATGTGTGATGTATGTATGAAATAAGTATGAGAACAAAGAGATAAGAAGGCCAGAATTCAGACGGGTGTACGTGCCCAATTCTTAGCTCTTTGAAATTAAAATTCGTTCATTCATTCATGACTCAGTTGCTTGTGTTATGCATCATCATAATCACCACCATGTGCCATGTTGATAAGCGTGGGCGGTCTTGTTTTGCCGTCTCACAAGATCACCAGAGTCGTGGATCAGCTCCGTGTTTCTGTCTCGACCATACCACGTGGTCAAACCATCCATATATTTACTTCTCTGCCTTCCGCTTATTCTCCTCTTCACGCAGTCTTGCCATTTGTTACCAAGTTTTCCATATTATTTCTTCTCACAACATGCCCAAAACATTTTGACTGTCTGCGTTTAATTTCTTTAATCAGTTTACGGTTTTCATTTATTTCTTGCAGGACTTGCTCATTGTTTCCTTTTTTTCTATCTGTCCATGGTATTTTTCACATTTTCCACCCAAACAACATTTCCATTGCGATTATAATTTTTTCGGCATGTCTGCTCATTGTCAAGTGCGCACCGTTTCCCAAATCACAATCCTTCACAATTTTTATCGCTGGATAGATGCCCAGCCTATGTTGCTGTCATGTGCCAATTATCGTAACATCTTGAATGCACCTACGCTGAGATCTTCTATTCTCCCTTCCCGTTACGTCTCCCTCCATATTTATCCGTTCCGACATTTACCACATTTTTCACATGCCTAAAATATTTCATTTCCCGCAACTTTATTTATCTTAAAAACCAATCTTTTCAATAGAAAATAAAAGCAGTTAAGCACGTGCTCTTGCGAAAAAGTGATCTATAGTAAGCACAGACACAACCTGTACAGTTCGCGGTGACTGCACTAGCCAGGCGGCCTTAATTCTTCAGGCTCAAAGACCCCTCTGCCATACACCGCAAGGTACTATATTGGCAGTAAATGACAGAATGACATTGTGCGTAACTTACAACGAACTCCTCCAATACGTATTGAAGTTACACCCATCTAACTTGAATAATGAAAACACTAACAATACATTGCACGATTTATTGCCTGGCATATTTCGCTGCATCTCGTCAGCTACATACTGCAGAAAACACACAACATAAATTACACCTGTACTTTTGTATGTATGTGAAGCGTGGACAATGAGCAGACAAGCTGAAAAAAAAAAAAAAAAAAAAAAAAAAAGCTGATGGCTGTGGAAATGTGGTTTCTGAGGAAAATGTAAAGAATACCGTGGGCAGACAGAAAAACCAATGAACAAATCCTTCAAGAAACAAATGAAGATCGTAAACTGATTAGAGTCATTAGACGTAGACAGTCAAAAATTTTTTTGCCATGTTATGAGAAAAAATGACACGGAGAACTTGGTGACAACTGGCAAGATCGAAGGGAAGAGACCAAGGGGAAGACCGAGAAGTAAATACCTGAAAGGCTTGGCCACGTGGCATGGTCGAGCCAGAAACAGGGAGCTAATCCACGACTCTGGTGATCGAGTGAGATGGCTAAACATTACCGCCCACGCTTATCGGCATGGCACATGATGGATGGATGGAAAGTAATTAGATAAATAATTCAAGCTGAAATATACACATATTCAGATAATAATTTCAAACCAAGGTAATTGTAAAATGACTATCATATTTTTCTCTTTGCACAAATCTGGCTTCTGCAGATTAATGGTGATCGCTTCTGTCACCTTTAGCATTCAATTAGTTTGTGTGGTAAACAACACGAGAAACGCATTGTTCCTATTAATAACATGAACGGTTTCCAAAATGAGCCGTCCAATCGATGACGCAGGAGATTTGTGGAGTGTCGGCTTGGCCAGATTCCCAGCATTTTTATGTATTATTCTGTCTATCCAATTGTATGTGTGTTCAACCATCCTGTAGTTTAACTGCCTCTCTGTTCTGCCAATGTAGTTAGACTGGCACCTGCATGTAGATTGATAAATACAATTGAATTTGGCGTACATAGAGACATGTTCATTAACTGCTGGGGTGGAAATAGGTGTGGTTCTGTATCTAATAACTGGAGTTGCAGCATAGCATGTTTGACCGACAGCTGTAATGAGGCGGTCCTGTGGACGTTGCATTAAGTCATTCCCTCGAAAGGCCTACTTGAGTTTAGGGATTTATATTTCGTCTGGTTTAGGCGTCGGCTGTTGGCAGTGGCGCTTTATAAAGCCAGTGGAGTACCCATTCAGGTGTAAGACATTCTTCAGAGTTTTACATACCCCTGTTACTGTGTCCTGGGTGCATATCTTCTTGGCTCGGTCAAACAGGGTCCGCATTAAGCCACGTTTGTACTGGACGCGTGCGAAGCTGTGGGAATTTAAGTATTGACCTGTCCACGTTCCTTTGCGGTACACTGATCTTTGAATTGTGCTGTCTGCTCTACGTCTTATTAGAATATCTAGGAACGGGAACACTTCGTTGTCTCTTGTTCCATGAACAGAAAGATTTTCTTATGCGTCTGGTTCATTATGGCCTGGAATGATGTTGCTTGTAGCTCATCTGTGGGGGTGATTATTATATCGTCCAGATAACGATTGTTGAAGACCAGTTTTTAATGTCTGGGGATCTCCTTTCTTCTAACTGTGCCACGGAGATGTCTGCTAGAATAGGAATTGGTCCTATTGTCACAGTAAAGCTGATCGATTCTACTTCTGGTTTCTCTTGATACACTCATTGCATTGATACAGGCACGGAGGCTGCAGTCTGGCGAGTGCCTGTAACCTAGCTTGGAGACACAACGTGATTTGTAGTGCTAACGGATAACATGTCGGTTAATGTTGCTACTGTTGCTGGTGTTATCGATCCGGTTGCGCCTGGACTTCCGCCCGGTCACCCACTGCCGTGAAGTGATATGTGGACGTAATCTGTTGTTGTTGTTTCATAAAAAGTGTCCATTGTTCCAGTTCAGATAGATGTTTTAAGTTTATGGTACGGAACTGCCAATTATACACCCTGCTTGGATAGATGAGTTATGTTATCATGATCAATATCCCCGCACATTGAGTATTCCCACACATTGGGTATTCCCACACATTGGGTATTCCCACATACTGGGTATTCCCACACATTGGGTATTCCAACATTTTGGGTATTCCCATAAGCGCTCAGTCTTCCGATGCTGCAGCCGTCTCAGAGTATCTCTACTCACTGTTGCCTTGAGGAGTTGGTTGTAGGGTCTTCACTCTCGCCATTGAAGATAGCATTGACCGGCACGCCCATGCTTCACTCCAAAGCCCATAGAGGAGATTATGTCCATATGTCTCCACATTGTAAGTTAAAAGTAACGATAGTCCCATAGCCGATGTTGCCTTAAGTTTGTGAGTTTTTCATCATCATCATCATCATCATCATCATCATCATCATCATCATCATCATCATCATCATCATCATCATCATCATCATCATCATCATCACCACCATCACCACCACCACCACCACCACCACCACCACCACCACCACCACCACCACCACGGGCCCTGCCAGCTGAAGTAGGCGTTTATTTGTCTCTCCACAGATCTAGGTCGTTTGTGTACTGGATCAACCCCTCCATGCTACCGTCGCAATCTGTCCAGCATCATTTCTATCTGTCTGCATTTATTTCGCTATCCTCTGATCTTTCCAGTATTTCACGATGTTCTCAAATGTATCTCCTCTCAGCACATCACATTAAAAAAAAAAAGCAACAACAAAAACACGCTTTCTCTTTTTCTTATATTTATATATCTTGTTCTCAGATGGACTAAGGCTAGAGAGAGAGAGAGAGAGAGAGAGAGAGAGAGAGAGAGAGAGAGAGAGAGA
>JACEFZ010008104.1:247500-280000 GCA_014155875.1 Cepaea nemoralis
TCAGTTAGACAAAAGAAGTAGAAGTCAAGGACGAGAAGTCAACATTCCAGTTCAGCTGACCGGCGCGTGGAACGAACCCCCTACTGGGTCACCGAAGGAAGTTTAGGCGCGAGCGCGTTAAAGGCTCGGCCACGCCAACTTCCCGTCCACTGTTATATTTCGTATGATTGTGAAATCATGGAATGGGATAGTATGATGATATTGATCATATCGTATAGTGAGTTCGTCTGTCCATCCGTCCGCGCGCGCGCGTGCGTGTGTGTGTGTGTGTGTGTGTGGTTATGCGTATGTGTGTGCTGCTTGTGATGTGTGTGTGGTATAGCGATTCACCGACCTTAAAACTACAATTACACACATAATAAGCACGTAATGAACCAGTATTAATATATAATGTTGTTTCATTCTAATTGTATGCGGGTTGGTATGTGCTATGTATGCATGGGTGCTTTATTGACAAATATTTATGTGCTCGCATCTCTCTCTTTCTGTCTCTATCACTCTTTCTCCATATCCACCTCTTTCCGTAACAATTTCTCTCTCCATATCCATCTCCCTCTATCGATCTCTCTATATCCATCTCTCTCTATCCATATTTCTCCATATCCATCTCTCTCCATATCCATCTCTCTCCATATCCATCTCTCTCTGTATCCATCCATCTCTCTCTCTCTCTCTCCGTATCCATCTCTCTCTGTCCATCTGTCTCTGTCTCTGTCTCTGTCTCTGTCTCTCTCTCTCTCTCTCTCTCTCTCTCTCTCTCTCTCTCTCTCTCTCTCTGTCCGTATCCATCTATCTCTCTCTCTCGTAGTATCATTTGTGTTTATGTATTTCCATCTGCTGCTATAGGTATGTCCTCAAGCATGTAATTGCATGAATGTATCGTCTATTTCAGAACATATACTTCTGTGTAATCGTGTGTAGTCTATGTAAGTACTTCAAAAGGTACACTTCTGTATGATTTTATTTGTTGTATATACGAATTTAAGAAAGTATATTTATTTGACTGCAAGCGGTGTCTCTGTGTGTATTTCAGAACGACTACTTCTGCTTCATTGTATGTACATCAGCACAAATGAACCCAGTGTGTATGATTTAATTGTCTCATCTGATCGCATCTCATCGTGTTCCTCTTGTACCTTGCGGTGTCCATGGGAAGAATAAACAGCGGGAGAGTACCCGCTTATGGGCTTCGTGTATTGTGTGTATGATTTAATTGTCTCTGTACGTATATCAGCTCGTCTATATCTCTGTGCATAGATGTATTAATGCGTAAGTGAATGCAACACCCTGTCTCAGATCGTCTACTTCTATTTGAGTGTTTATATTTCATAACGTCTACTTCTCAATCAATCGATCAATCAATCAATCAATCAATCAATCAATCAATCAATCAATCAATCAAGGTGCCGTCTCCGCAATGAAGGTTGGCTGCAATGGATCTCCAACTCTCTATGTCTCTTGCCTTGACTGTACATTCTGTCAGGCTGATGTTCGTCCATCTCTTGATGTTATCCTCCCACTTGTATCGTTGTCTACCTCTTGCTCGCTTGCCCTCAACCTTGCCTTCCAGTATGGTTTTTATAAGAGTATCATGTCTTTTAACGTGGCCAAAATATTTCACTTGTCTCCTCTTTATTTCTTTCATCAACTCTCTCTTCATTCCCAGTTTTTCTAGGACCTTTGCATTTGATTGTTTTTGTTTCCATAAAATACGACCTATGTGCCATGTGTCGCAGAATGCAATAATCGGGAAATAATAAGACAGCACACATTGAACGCACGATAACTGACTGGGTGATGGAAAGCGTCACAACACGAAGGGATGGAGACGAGATGAGATCAACAAAGGACAAGAAGTTAGACCATCCATGTAGAAGACATTGAAGGATAACCGTTGGGATGTGTCCCAGTAAACTACAGATAGGAAAACAGGTATCAGGGTGATCATGGAAAACGATAGTTAAATCTCACCCTAGGCCGAAGTAGAAATCTCGACAGGGACCAGTAGTTAGTGGCTATACTATCCAAATACTGTGAGTATTTTGTGCGAGAGTTATTGACAGTTGTTGCCTATAATGATACATGCTTGTGTATGATGACAGTAGGAAAACTGAGAAATGTTTGAACGATACCAGACATCAGCAACGTACATGGGAAGGCGGACACGGCAGATAGCCGGTCTAGTGTAGAGCTAATGTGTAGGGCGATTCAGTAATAAACATTAGGTTTGACTGGAACACACATGAGTTCATGTTATCTATTGTGCACAGCGTCAATGAACAGCTACGTACTTATTGTTCAACAAAGTGTTGTTGGTATTATTTAAGATGCCATGATAGTCGACTCAGAACCGAGCCAAATGAAGAGAGGATCCAATACTTGTGTGAGAAGGGTAGTGCTAATAAATAGAGTTCTTAGAGGAGGGTCAGCGGAGTTACTACGTGGCACTATTCCTCTGTATATCCACATCTCCAAGGCTTCCATGCCACTTTCAAGTTGCTTTTTCAATGTCCAGGCTTCCGATCCATACAGTAGCGTTGAATATACGTAACATTTCACAATTCTCATTTTTAATGCGTTATTAATCTCTCTAGATGTTAATACTGATTTCATGCCGTTGAAAGCAATTTTGGCCATTCCTATTCTCTTTTTGATTTCCATCTCACTTCTGCCATCATCTGTTATTATATGTCCAAGATAAAAGAAACTTGTTACTTGTTCTAGTTCTGCTTGATTGTATGTATCTGGGTGGGGGATATGTGTGTGGTGTGTAAGTGGGGATGTGTTGGTGAGGGATATGTGTGTGTGTTGCGCGTGGGTTGGGAATAGTGCGTGGTAGGGGGTGTATGTGATGTACGGGTGGGGGATTGTGTGGTGGGGGATTAGGTTAAGGCATGTGTGGGTGGGTGGAAGTTGTATGTGTGGGTGGTGGGGTGTGTGTGAGTGGATTGGGGATGTATGGGTGGTTAGGGAGATGTGTGTGTGTGTGTGGGGGGGGGGGGTAGGGACATGTCAGTTGGTGGGGATGTGTGTGTATGGTTTGGGGATGTGTGAGTGGATGTGCGATGTGTGGGTTGGTGGGGGATTGTGTGCATGGGTGGGGAATATGTTGTCGATGGAGATGTGGCTGGGGGATTGGGTGGTTTGAGGTGTGGGTGGGGAGAGGATGTGTGGGTTAGGATGTGTATGTGGATGGGCGTGGGATGTGTGTGGTTAGTGGGGGAATGTTTGTGGGTGGCGAGTGTGTTTTGGTTGGGGGATCAGGTGAGGGCAGTGTGTGTGGGTGGGGGATGTGCGGGAGGGGGATGGGTCGGTTGGTGGGGTATGTATGTGTCCCTTGGTGTGCGTGTGTGTGGGTAGGTGGGGGTGTGTATGTGTCCCTTGGTGCGCGTGTGTGTGGGTAGGTGGGGGTGTTGTGTGGGTGGTGTGATGTATGGATAGGTGGGAGATGGGCTTCATAACATTGTAATTAGCCTTGTTTATGTTTACAACATTCATTTCACAATGTTTATCATTCTTCCTATGTAAATGTATAATGCTCTTGATGAACGAAAGACGAGTGATTGGAAGGGCCGAATGTAAGACGGGCCTGCGCGCCCGATTTGTGACCCTAATAAAGTTGATTTGATTTGATTTGATTTTGATTTATGTATTTCAGATCGTCTATATCTGTTTAATTGCATATATTTCACAACGTCTACTTCTGCTTCATTGTACGTATGTCAGCACGTATAATCTCGTGTGTATGATTTAATTGTCTCTGTACGTATTTCAGCACGTCTATTTCTCTGTGCAAAGCTGTATTAATGCGTAAGTAAATGTAACACTCTGTCTCTGTATTTATATCAGTGTATATATTCAAGCGATGGAAAAATTGAAAGTTTAAAACTTTGTTTACGTAAACAAATAGGACGAATATTAAAAAGCAATATCAACACGGGCGTATGCAATAAACGTAATAGAAATAATATTACGGCAGCAGAAAAAAAAAAATTAAATATCAAAAAAGAATACTAACATTTATCCCGGTCTCCCCCTTTATGTTATGATCTAGAATATGTGACACTTAAATCCCCCAACGGGAGCATCTGCCAGTTGACTGTATTTAACTTGTAATGTATTGTCTGATTCAGCTGTCAGTGACCTATTTTGCCAGTTGGTGTGTTGAATCGATCCCGCAGCCTCACTGCGAGGCTTCCACAGCTGTCTGGCAATTCCAGGCCTGGTTGTGGCTTAGCCAGGCGTGCAGTGTTAGCTGGAATGGCAGCACGGGGATGTGTGATAATTTCACAACATGAGATGTGTGATGATTTCACAACATGAAATGTTTGATGATTTCACAACATGAGATGTGTGCTGATTTCACAATACGAGATGTGTGATGATTTGACAACACGAGATGTGTGATGATCACACAACATTAGATGTTTGATGATTTCACAATAAGAGATCGAAGCATATACGCAGTATTTACTGTACCCTTTCCTTCTACAAACCGACATTATTATTCCCCTATTTCAGGTTGTATTTTCTTCCTCACTCTTTGCATGATAATTCTTAGCAAAATATTTGTCATGTGACTCATTATACTAATTGTTCTATGTTTATCACATTCGAAGGCTCCTGATTTCTTTGGCATTGCAATAAATACAGAGTTACATAATTCAGAAGGTATATCTCCTGTACCATAAAATGTGTTCAGCAGTTTGGTGACTTGATCTATTCCATATTCTTCTAAAGCTTTAATCATTTCTGTTGTGATGTTATCTACACCGGGGGCCTTGCCAGCTTTCAAATGCTTAAGAACATTTCGAACCTCCATCTTCAAAACTGGCGGTCCTTCATTATTAAATCTAATATCATACTGCTCCTCTCTGTTATCATCATAAAGGTTTTTCACATAATCTGACCATACATGTAGAATCTGATCTTTTTCTATTAAGATTTTGTCATCTTTAATTTTTAGACCGCCTGCTGATGTACTTGTTTTTTTTTTTTTATTAGTAAGCTCCTAATTTCTTTTGTGCACTAATTTGGTATTTGACTGTTGTGTTGTTTTTCAATTTCTAAGCAATATTTCTCAAACCATGCTTCTTTTGCCTCCTTACATAATAGTCTGACTTGTCTGTGAATTTCTTCATATTTGGCAGAATTATTTTTGTTGAGTCTTCTTGTTTACATTAGTTGTAAAATTTCTTCAGTCATCCATTTCTTACGATCCACCTTCTTTAATTTTGGAACAGTTGTTTCTGCAGCCAAACCGATTGAATTCTTCAACATTTCCCATTGATCATCCACATCATGGAATAGGATCTCTAGATCATACAATGCATCAAATCTGTTCTGTACTTCTATGTTGAATTTGTTTTGTATTTCCTTGTCATTACTCAATGTACACAAATCATATTTAGTGTTTCCTGTTATATACTTGACTTTATCCTCAATGTTCCTGTAAGTAATCTGAGGTCACTATAACAATCAGCACTGGTAACTGTTTTTGCTATTGTTAACGCATTTCTAAATCTTCTGCTAATCAGAATGTAATCAATCTGGTTTCTAGTCCTACTATCAGGACTCCTCCATGTCCATAATCTTCTAGGGAGTTGCTTAAACCAGGTGTTTCCTACAATCATTTCACACTCTTTTGGCCACTCTACAAGTCTGTATCCTCCTAAACCATAGTTTCCTACTGTGTATCTATGACCTTGATTTCCTACTTTTGCATTGAAGTCCCCTATTATGATGTTTATTTCTGAATTTTTACATTTCTTTAAAGCAGACACTATGTTATTATAAAATTCCTCTACACTATCTTCACTGGAGTCTCCTGTTGGGACATATACTTGAATAACATTTATGCTAAAAGGTCTGCCGCTTAATTTAACTAGTAGAACTCTGTCTGACACGGCCCAATATCCTTGAACAGATTTTGATGTTTGCTGGTGCAAGATAATTGCTATCCCCCTTTGTCAATCTTATCCTCTATAATTAATAATCTTAAAATCGTCATCTATCCTGATGCCTGCTCCTGTCCATCTCGTTTCGCATATCCCTAAAATATTAATTTTCTCTCTTTCCATTTCTTGTCTCTGTCTCTGTCCTTGTCTTGCGATAATTTGTCTTTTAGGCGAATCATAATGAACTAGGCACTTTTAAAGAAGGTAGTTTGCCGTAATGAAACTAGATCACTATGTACAACAATAAGAAAGAGACAAACAGCTTTCTTTGGTCATGTGATGAGAAGAGAGGCATTGGAGAATATCGTGACAACTGGAAAGATTGAGGGGAATAGAAGCAGGGCAGACCAAGAGAAATGATGCTGGACGGATTGAGACGGTGGCATGGAGGAATATCCTCAGCAGAGTTGATCCAGAACACCAAAGACCGAGATCTGTGGAGAGCCATGAACGCCTACGCCAGCCGGCAGGGCACGTGATGATGATAATGAGTTTGCCGTTGCTTTCCTTCCTGGCAGTGACCAAGCTGGCCGGGTGACTGCAGCCATTGTTCCACTAAAGATATCTTCTGCCTGCCGTCGCGAAACTTGAGACTTCTTCTTCTTCTTCTGCGTTCATCCGGAGTTTTTCTTTCTTTTTCGGGCGTGATTGCGCTGTGCCTGTTTACAGCAGAGCTGCGTTCTTGCGCCGTTAGGCCGACACATCCGACTTCTGCGGGCATTTGTTGACCGGGTTAACCTTCCCGGGAAACTTGAGACAATAACCAACAAACATCTGTCGGCTGCCCTCAAAATTTCATCCACCACCTGACTTCCGTGGCTTCTTTTGAACACTTACAATAAACGAACACGAAATAACACCACATAATCCACAGGAAAATACTAAACAGCGTCTCCCGAAGAATAAAAGCGTCACGTCGTCGCCATTTTACCGGAAGTCCTATACAAACACAGTTTATTATTTAAAATTTGAACACTAATCGACAATGGGATGGGAAAGGAGTTAAATAAAACATGGCATCTAACCAATAATCAATAATTGGATATGAAAAGAGGAGTTATGCAAAATATGATATAAACAATGAACAGTACTCGGATGGGAAAGCATGAGTTAAATAAAACATAGTATTCAATCAGTAATCAATAATTCGATATGGAACGAATAAAGTAAAACGTGTTAATAAAAACAATAAACAATGATCAATGTAGGAAAGAAAGAGTTAATTCACACATGGTTAGTTATTTGCATATACTTTACAGGACGTTGCAGTCAACTTCATTATATTTTGGCTGTTTGTGATTCGTGGTGCAAGTTTACTTTCAGTAGTTTGCCATTGCTTTCTGAACTATCGGAGCTCATTCTATGTTATCTTAGTAATAATCAATAATCTGATGGGCTTTAGGAAGACAGAGAACGAGTTAGTATTCTTTAGTATGTCCTCTGATTCACTCTTCTTTCGCTTGCCATCTGTGAACGCCAATCAATACCTGTCTATTTATTTCTCAATCTCCTGGATTTATTGTCGTGTTTTTCTCGGCAACATTTCTTACTATTGTTAAATTGGACTCATTATTAAGTGTTTGAGCCGCACGGAATCAATGCACGTGCCGATAAGGCCGGTAGGCGGCTATATTATTTGATACCGCGTCTTAACTTGATACTACTTATTATTGCATCTTTAAGAACGTCTTTGCTTGCTAGAAGTATGTATCGATTAGGAGCAGCCTGTCGTCTGTGAGTAGGCTTTCTGCTGTCTTCAGACACGTGAAATCCTACAGATTTGTGTGTGATGGTGTGTAATTACGTCTGTTCACGTTTCAGATTTGTGTCGGGTCGCCAAACACGTCATTACTAGTCGTGTGTTGGGTTGAATGAACGGAATCGAATTATACGCTTCATTTCCAGCCCGTTCTGTCACAACATACGTTCCGTGATTGTCCTGTTGAACAGGTACAGTTGTGTCGCAACATACGTTCGTGATTGTCCCGTTGAGTGGGTACAGTTCTGTCGCAACATACTTCCGTGATTGTCCCGTTGAGGGGGTACAGTTCTGTCGCAACATACTTCCGTGATTGTCTCGTTGAGCGGGTACAGTTCCTGTCGCAACTAGCCCGTAATTGTCCCGTTGAACGGGTACAGTTCTGTCGCAACAAAAGTCCGTGATATTCCCATTGAGCAGGTAATATTCAGCACAGCTTAACAACAGATCCTGAGAATTATTTGAGAGGTGGCTCAATAAGGACGTGAATGATTATTTTGTTTGAGAATCGACACCATGACATTCTGGACAAACCCATGGGTGCGCTGTTTTCCGTAGCAAATGACGCGAGGTGTAGATGCGATGTCGGTGGCCTTTTTGTCGTGTTGTTAGTTGCATGTCATTTACAGGATGTTGCAGTCAACCTCGGCTTATTAATGATCTGTTGGCTAGTTCACGTTCAGTAGTTTGCAATTGCCTTTTGAACGACAGGCACTCATATTATTGTTTGAAAACCAGCGCAAGGCGGCCTGCTTCCAAATCGCCCGCAGCTGTGTGTCGAACGCGGCTTGCGGGATTGTGAATTGTGATCCAAACACCCGTCGCCACAACGCTTGCTGTATGTGTGTGTGTGTGTGTGTGGTGTGTGTGTGTGTGTGTAGAGAGAGAGAGAGAGAGAGAGAGAGAGAGAGAGAGAGAGAGAGAGAGAGAGAACAGTGAGAGAGGCTGTTTATGTACCACATTTGTCCATTTTGAACTTTACGTAATACGAACCGACAATGAGACCCTATGATTGTTCTGTAGTGTTATGCCGAAGTAATGATAAGAACTCCGCAGTGTAGCAAGCACAACAGGAGGTGTCTGAACGTCAGAAGTAGTTCCCCTTCCCGGCAATGTTTCAGCCCTTTTATCCTCCTGAAAGCTCTCCGATATGGTGAGCATGAATGCCGATGAAAGATTATGGAAGTTTAAAGGCAATGGCAGACGGAAGATAATGGAAGAGGAAAGATACTGGAATATGGAAGATAATTGAAGACAATGGAAAAGAAAAAAAAATGGAAGAGGAAAGATAATGGAAGAGGAAAGATATTGGAATATGGAAGATAACTGAAAACAATGGAAGAGGAAAGATAATGGAAGAGGAAAGATAATGGAAGAGGAAAGATAATGGAATATGGAAGATAACTGACGACAATGGAAGAGGAAAGACAATGGTAGAGGAAAGATAATGGAAGAGGAAAAATAATGGTAGAGGAGGAAACATAATGGTAGTGGAGGAAACATAATGGTAAAGAAAAGATAATGGGATAGGAAAATAATGGAAGAGGAAAGATAATGGAAAAGGAAAGATAATGTAAGAAGAAAGATAATATAAGAGGAAAAATAATGGAAGAGAAAAGATAATGGAAGAGGAAAAATAATGGTAAAGAAAAAATAATGGGAGAGGAAAAAATTAATGGAAGAGAAAAGATAGTGGAAGAGGAAAGACAATGGAAGAGGAAAGATAATGGTAAAGGAAGAAACATAATGGTAGAGAAAAGATAATAGGAAAGGAAAAATATTGGAAGAGGAAAGATGGGGGGGGGGGGAGGGGAATATGGAAGATTAACTGAAGAAAATGAAAAATGGAAGATAATAGACCAGGAAAGATAATGGAAGAGGAAAGATAGTGAAAGGGGCAAGATAATGGAAGAGGAAAGGCAGTGGAAGAGATAAGATAGTGGAATATGGAAGCAAACCGAAGACGATGGAAGATGGATTATAGTGGAAGAGCAAAGATAGTTGTCACACGTCGTTCTTGATGATAATATCACGAAGTTCTTACGATGATATGTTCATGATATTGTCGTGTGATGGTCGTTGTCTAGGTAACGATACTCATGGTGTGTCAATGGAGATATCTAACTGTCTTGCAATATAACTCACCCCCGCAGTGCATGTTCACCAGTCATTAAACAAGATTCCGTTGGCGCACATAATCCTTTATTACAGAAATAAGACGGACAGACGGAACATGTTTATACATCCAGAAATAATGTAATCCATAGAATATAATATCCTCCTCACAATTTTAACCAGCACACATCAATGCCTTCTCAAGCCTGCTTCATATCAAATCCACAAGACAGGTAATGCAGCTACTATCCACGGCTGGATCTCCTACAATACAACCCACACATTGGGTCGGAGCCACTGCTCAACTATGCAACCCACTCTGGGTTTTGGCCCTCACTCCCTATAGAACCCACTCTGGTTCAGGCCTGTCTTCACAACTAGGAGAACAACACAACACGGAGATCTCTAACTCCGCTTCTCCTTAGAATACCGACCAGTTCGGCATCTACACATCAACTGTCCTCCAGTCCCTTGACTTCACACAAAACTAAACTGTCCTTTCCCCATCCCCTGGGGTCCACACTCACCCTTCCCATTATTTCTCAGGACTGGCTGTTTTCTCATAGCCAGGTCAGTCACTTTACTGTCTCCCACTCTCATCTCCATTCTTCCTCATGCCCGGTCACTCACCTCAATGTCAATGACCCAGGCTTATGTCAATAGTGGAAGATGAAAGATAGTGGAAGAGGAATAATAGGGGAAGAGGAAAGATAGTGGAAGAGGAAAAATAGGAGAAGAGGAAAAATAGGAGAAGAGGAATGATAATGGAAGAGCAAAGATAATGGTAAAAGGAAGAGGCAAAAACGATATGAATACGATTGCCAATATCAGAAGAAGGAAGGCAATTGAAACCGATGGAACATAACGGAGATGGAAGCCCATAGACGTCGGAAAGACAAGGGATGATGGAAGAAGGAAGAACAAGAAATACAACAAAACATTAAGCACACTAGAGGCATTAACAAAGTCACAGTTTTGACCTAAAAGTTGTTAATATGGTAGCAGACATGGTGAATTTATTAATACACCAAATTAAAGCAAGTTGCTTAGAGAAATCTACCGTATTTATATTTTAATTGAGACATTTCGTAATGACATTTGGCGATATAGTTAGTTAGTTAGTTAGTTAGTTAGTTAGTTAGTTAGTCGACAGAGCATCCTCATTGCACATCGAACCATTCATTTCCATAAGTGCTCGGATCTCCTCTTCAATAAATTCCGCAGCGTATAGCTGGCTTGCGACACCACTTCTGTATTGGTTTATTAATCTTCTTTGGCTTCTGCATAATGTTCTTGTTAGGCCACACCTCTTTTAACTTGCTGTTCTCGCAGTCTGACCATGATTGTAGATTCACAGTCATCGCTTGGTTCTCGCAAACGATTTACTTCTCGCAGAGCATTCAGTATATTTCCCTCGATATATAAGCCCATGGCTTTAGACGATTAATCATCCCATGGCAGGTGACCAGTTAAATGAATTACATGACATTACAACATAAATCATAAGAAAAAGATTATACTGACTAAAAAGGAACAGGATGAGAAACTACAGTTAACAGTCTACCCGCTAATATTGTCTACCAAAACTGACTTCTGCAACTGTGTATTACGTAATGGGACGAGATTAGAGTTTATACTCACGCTGTGCTGCTGATGTCTACATAACGCGGAGTTTCCTTAATCCGCCGACCTGTTGTCGCGAATTCGGTCATCCATCCTTCACTTGGAACCAACAGCGCAAAATAAATAGAATATGACGTAAAACACACGAAAAAGAGAATTAGATCTTTCCCTAACAGGACGTTGCAGTCAACCCTAGCATTTAGTGGCTGTTTGAGATTCTGTAGGCAATTTTACGCTCGGTACGTTGCCATTGCTTTATGAACAGCCAATGCTACCAGGATGCTTCAAATGAAAACCTTCAATTTGTTGGGGTTTTGTTTTGGTGAAAATATTCTGGAAAAGTACAGAACAATTGTATCATTTCTCGATGTAGTCATCACTGCGTTCATTGCAAGTCCTCCAGCACCGATAAAGTGCTTGAATTCCTGTAAAGAAAAAATGACTTTGGGGACACTACTCGGTGTGTCTGACCCGGTCGTGAACAATCTTGTCACAGAAGTCACTCCGTTTTGAAACTTCATACTCCACTCATATACTTGCTGGACTGACAGGCATGCATCACCATACTTGGCCTTCATTCGCCGATGAATTCCTATAGGTTTCACCCCTTCACTAATAATAATAATAATCATTTAAAAAAAAAAAAAAACGGATAACAGAACGCTGCCCTTCGTTAGTGCATGTGAAAAGTAGGGCAGCCATCTTTAAACTAGTCCTTAAGACGTCACAGTGTTCCTCTGCACCATGATGTCACGTGCTTAACGCTATTGACACCCTTAACGACAATATTGACAGGTTACAAGTCTAATGGCATCCCATCCATGCCATCATGTGCCGTGCCGATGAAGCGTGGGCGGTCATGTTATTGTAATTTCTATCGCACTTTAAAGTTTTCATTAGAAGCGTCATCATAGTATGATTCAGAAAATGAACACAAATTATATGCTTCCCAAATCGCCGCGCTGATGACCTTGACCCGCGGATGACCTCGATCCGCGGATGACCCTCGACCCGCGGATTGTAAAACTGCGTTCACTAAACCGATGACACAGACTTAATTAATAGTCTACGGATATTCTGTACATACGAAACAGACTGATGTTGCACCAAAGGGGTCATTTATCCTTCTGCTGGAACACATATGATTAAAAAGCACCATCCATCCATCATGTGCCGCGCCGATAAGCTTGGGCGGTCATGATTCGCCATCTCACTCGATCACCAGAGTCGTGGATTAGCTCAGTATTCTTGTCTCTACCATACCACGTGACCAAGCCATCCAGATATTTACCCCTGTCTTCTGCCTTGGTCTCTTCCCTTCGATCTTGCCAGTTGTCACCGAGTTCTTAATTTATTTCGTCTCATAACATGTCCAAAACATTTTGACTGTCTACGTCTAATTTCTCTAATCAGTTGACGAGTTTCATTTGTGTTAAAGACACACAGGGATACGTAAAACACACAGAGGAAAGAATTAGAGATAGAGAAGAAGATTACGGGGCGGACATTCACCGAGCTGCAGGAGATGACAAAAGGTAGGAAGTCTTGACTTGCGCTTCCGGAGGATCGAAGCACCAGAGGCAGGATACAAATAGAATATAGAAGAATATCATCTCTATAACAGTTAGTTGCCACGACGCAGTCAACCACATCATTTCTTTTGCTGTGTGTAATTTCTTGGGAAGTTTACGTTCAGTATTTTACTATTGAATTCTGAACGATCGGCACCTATACCATTGTATTAAAATCAGCGCATAGCCGTTTGCTTCCAAATCGCCCGCAGATGTGTTTCGAACTCAGTATGCGGGATTACGATTTCCGTTCGTAACACCTTCGCCATGGAGCTGGCAAGCTCTAAAAGTTAGTTGCATATCCTTTACAGGACGTTGCAGTCAACACCAGCATTATTTACTTTTGTGATGCCTTGGCAAGTTTACGTTCAGTAGTTTGCCATTGCTTTTTGAACGACCGGCACCCATACCATTTCGTAAAAAACCAACGCAAGGCGGTCTGCTGCCAAATCGCCTACAGCTGTGTTTCGAACGCGGGTATATAACTAAATGTAAACAGCTTTATTACACGAGAGAGTACTCACTCTTTCTACACGTTACCCGCAGCTCTTGTCATATTGTCTCAGCTCTTATTAAAACAAAAACAAACAAATCACTGGCATGGGTTTTGGTATTGTGACCATGTGACTTTATTAGCCAATCCGACTGAGGGCGTGTAAGCGTGAGAAATATATTAGCATGTCTCGATTGGCGCTCATGACGAGGACAGGGTGAGAGATATATTCACATTACGTAGTTGTGAGTTCAAGTGGACCCACTCCGACTTCTGAGATACATGTAAGTCAAAGACGATAAGTTAGCAATTTAGTCCAACTGACCTAGCTAATGTTATCACCCAATTTATGGAGACTAGTTGCTTTTTACAGACCACTCGACTTTCAAATCCAACATTTTCTATGCCAGTTATTGATATTGATTCATTTTCCTTACGTTCTGGCTTGGGCATTACCTACATTTGTTCTCATTGTTCTCCTAACAAATTCGAAATTGTTCTTCTTTGATCCCTGGATAGTAGAACCCGTGAGCACTTAGTTCCCATTAAATATTCATCAGTAATTGGAATAGAAAAGAAGATGTTGGGTGTGGTGCATTAAAAAATTAAAAAAAAAAAAAACACCTACCCACATATACACACAATTATTCATGTTTGCTTTGATATGTGCACACCAAGGTCCGCCATGGGGTCACGGAGTAACATCACAGCATGTCCTGAGGCAGCAGGCAGCCATGGTGCTGGGAAGTGAAAGGGCAGTCGACTTTTGTGGGCCAACCTACTGTCGGAAGGGGATCTAGCGTTTGCGTTCCTCGTCCACCAACACATGTAGAGACGGAGTTCTTCTTCTTCTTCTTCTTCTTCTTCTTCTTCTTCTTCTTCTTCTTCTTCTTCTTCTTCTTCTTCTTCTTCTTCTTCTTCTTCTTCTTCTTCTTCTTATCCTTCCTTCCTTCCTTCCTTCCTTCCTTCCTTCCTTCCTTCCTTCCTTCCTTCCTTCCTTCATTCCTTCCTTCCTTCCTCCCTCCCTTCCTTCCTTCCTTCCTCCCTCCCTCCCTCTCTCCCTCCCTTGTTCCGTCCATAAGTTCTACATTGGTGATACTGTTGTACCATCCTATTGCCACTAGTTCTATCCATGAGCTCTACATTGGTGATACTGTTGTACCATTTTACTCCCACTATTCTGGACAGGCACCAGTTACTGACTTCTGTAATGTATTAGTAATTTGTTTAGTCCTTCCCAATGTTTCGGACTCATACATTAATACCGATTTAACATTAGAGTTACACATTGTAAGTGTGGTGTTGAACTTCCTTTCGGTTCCACTAATTTCCTAGTGCTATTAAAGGGTCTCTCGTCATTTGTATTCTTATTTTAATACATCAATCTATTCCCCCAGGTTTGTCCACATTGCTTCCCAAATAGCCGTATGATTCCTCCTATCGAAGTGAGGTTTCACCAAGGAAGATTGAGTTGGTTCTCTCCATGAGCTCACATTGGTGATTCTGTCGTGCGGTATCTTAACAGATTCAATGCCAAACAAAATGTACGTTGGAGTGGTATCGAGGTATGGTGTCCGCCTCGAGTGCTGGAGGTCCCGAGTTCAAGCCCCGGTGAGGGCTGGGATTTTTTTCACGTGGACTTCTAGTAACAAAATTTGCCCTGGTTTCTGGGTAGTGAGATCGGACGCCCGTGTGTATTGTTGCGCACGTAAAAAAATCCCTTGGCAGTTGGAAATCGAAAAAAGAGTAGCCTAACGACTGCTCAGGCAAAATTTCGAGTTAAAAATCTACTCAAAGTATTTCAGGATCATCGCCGGTGCCACGGAGTTCATGCACTGAACTGAGTTTCTGCGGACTCAAGCTTGAGTTAGGAGTAGAACGGAGCCATTATGGGTTACACCCGTGTGCCGTGATGTTGATCCGTCGAGTAAACTAAACTAAACTAAACTAAACAACTATAACTTAAAAGCTGGTAATATGGTTGCAGACATGTTGAATTATATAACAGATTAAAAGAGTTAGATATGGAAAACAACTGTATATAATCCATTGGCAGATAGGAGAAGTCGCGTAAGACGATTAATCATCCCATAACATGATGTTGCCAAGAGCGATACAAAGAAAATCCATGCTCACTTTTATCGACTTTATTACTGTGGTGACGTTGGCATGTCACCGAATGATAATACGTGTGCTAGTAATAGCATGGGAGATTAATTCGTGAGTATTGATTGGCACTTATAGAAGACAAATGCGATGATCGATACTTGCCGATGTGTCTGGTATTACCTCAGCTACCGCATGTAGGTTTTGTGTATTGATATTGGAATGAATAGATTTGTGTGTGTGTGTGTGTGTGTGTGTGTGTGTGTTTTTGTGGGGGGAGGGGGGGGGGTTTGTGATAATGTCGGCGGTTGTTGTTATTGTTGCTATGTTTTTTTTTGGTGTGTGGTGGTTGAGGTAGTTGTTGTTGTGATGGTGATGGTAGCGTTTGTTGTGATTATTGTGAGGTTGTTACTGGGGTTGGTTTTTGCGGTGATAATGGCTGTTGCTTTTTTGTGGTGGTAATGTCTGTTGTTGTGGTAATGGCTGTTGTGATAGTGGTAGTAGCTGTTGTTGTTACAGTGGTAGTTTTTGTGGTGGATGGATAGCTTGTTGGTGTGGTGACTGTCGTTGTGGTGATGGTTGCGTCTGCGTGCAACGTTTGAGCTCTTGACACTCCAGACCGTGCTCATTACTTTTGCACGACCGTCACCGGATACACGTTTGCTAGTAACAAACATGGCATGATTTGATACAGTGAAGACACAAAATGTATTTACCCATGAAAGACGACAGACATCCAATCACGAATGATTAGACATATGGACTCTAATTGTTGATCTCCTGCCCTAAGATTTCATGCCCTTGTTGGAAAGTCAGGGTACTGCCTACTATGCCTCAGCGACCCCAGTGCCGTGAGTATTTGTAAATTTGCAGAGAATCCCAGAGCCGGAAATGACCTACACCCATCCTCATTTTCTGGGATCAACGTTTGGTATCCTTCCATTCCGGCATTGGCCAGAAACAGAAGAGGTCTTCTAAGGTCTTTACCGGTACCTCGGGGTTTGCCTCGAAGGGTCACTTCTGTAGCTCAGATTTTCTGTCACAGTTTGAAGTCATGGAAGTCTTGTAGCACATACTCTGGGGTTTGCTGTGGGGCTACAGTTGTAAGTGGCTACAGTTGTAAGTGGCTACAGTTGTAAGTGGCTACAGTTGTAAGTGGCTACAGTTGTAAGTGGCTACAGTTGTACGTGGCACAGTCAGTGACCGTTCGATGGAGGTGTGCGCTGAGTCTGTAAGAGGCTCAGTAAGAAAATCAATTTATAACCCATGTGAGAACAAGGCAGTGGTCAGGTTAAGAAGGGTTGACACACACACACACACACATACACACACACACACACACACACCAGACAGAGAGAGAGAGAGAGTTATAGAAGGATTGACAGAGGGAGACAATGATGGGTGAGTTGACAGTGTGAGACAGTGATGCTTGGGTTGACAGAGAGAGAGAGAGAGAGAGAGAGAGAGAGAGAGAGAGAGAGAGAGAGCAAGATATGTGTTGACAAATAGAGAAAATGGTGGTAGGAGACCGTGATAAATGGGTTGACAGTGGAAGATATGTTGGATGGGTTGACAGTGGGATCAGCTGTTGGATGGGTTGACAGTGGAAGATATGTTGGATGGGTTGACAGTGGGATCAGCTGTTGGATGGGTTGACAGAGAGAGAGAGAGAGAGAGAGAGAGAGAGAGAGAGAGAGAGAGAGAGAGAGAGAGAGAGAGAGAGAGAGAGAGAGAGAGAGAGAGAGCAAGATATGTGTTGACAAATGGAGAAAATGGTGGAAGGAGACCGTGATAAATGGGTTGACAAGTGGAAGATATGTTGGATGGGTTGACAGTGGGATCAGCTGTTGGATGGGTTGACAGTGGAAGATATGTTGGATGGGTTGACAGTGGGATCAGCTGTTGGATGGGTTGACAGTGGAAGATATGTTGGATGGGATGACAGTGGGATCAACTGTTGGATGGGTTGACAGTGGGAGACACTTTTGGATGGGTTGACAGTGGGAGACACTGTTGGATGGGTTGGCAGTTGGCAACATTTAGATGTGAGTCACGGACAGTTCAACAATCACTAAAGAAGAAGGGACGCAGAGGTGTTTCCAAGGCACCAGGGCCAGGTTCTATACTGGCCAAGACCTACTAACACGTCCTAGTCGTGCATCCTGGGCAACAGGTCCCTTTGGGATCCTGGCTAACGTAGTAGGATCGCTGATTCTTCCGAAGTCGGAGAGTATCTGCCTGCATGGCGAGGAACCACCAGTCTGCACACGAATAAGCCAGACATGGGACAACGGATACTCACGCAAACCTCAGGTCCTGTATAACATCACATTGATGTTGGACAACAGGATGTCTTCATCCGACATACAGGACTTATCACTCCAGTTCACAGCCAGCGAACGCAAGCAAGCAACGAAAGAAGAAAATTTGAACTTTTGAGCTCTCAAATGCAACAGAAAAGTTCTTAGAATATCGAGGACCAAGAAGACAACAAAATACTGAAATTCTTCCAGATCTTAACATTGAAGACAGCTGGTTCATAACCTGTATCATGTCTCAGAAACTGACATAACCTGTATCATATCTCAGAAACTGACATAACCTGTATCATGTTTCAGAAACTGACATAACCTGTATCATGTCTCAGAAACTGACATAACCTGTATCATGTTTCAGAAACTGACATAACCTGTATCATGTCTCAGAAACTGACATAACCTGTATCATGTTTCAGAAACTGACATAACCTGTATCATGTCTCAGAAACTGACATAACCTGTATCATGTTTCAGAAACTGACATAACCTGTATCATGTCTCAGAAACTGACATAACCTGTATCATGTTTCAGAAACTCACATAACCTGTATCATGTTTCAGAAACTGACATAACCTGTATCATGTCTCAGAAACTGACATAACCTGTATCATGTCTCAGAAACTGACATAACCTGTATCATGTCTCAGAAACTGACATAACATGTATCATGTCTCAGAAACTGACATAACCTGTATCATGTTTCAGAAACTGACATAACCTGTATCATGTCTCAGAAACTGACATAACCTGTATCATGTCTCAGAAACTGACATAACCTGTATCATGTCTCAGAAACTGACCCAACCTGTATCATGTCTCAGAAACTGACATAACCTGTATCATGTTTCAGAAACTGACATAACCTGTATCATGTTTCAGAAACTTACATAACCTGTATCATGTTTCAGAAACTGACATAACCTGTATCATGTCTCAGAAACTGACATAACCTTATCATGTTTCAGAAACTGACATAACCTGTATCATGTTTCAGAAACTGACATAACCTGTATCATGTTTCAGAAACTGACATAACCTGTATCATGTCTCAGAAACTGACATAACCTGTATCATGTCTCAGAAACTGACATAACCTGTATCATGTCTCAGAAACTGACATAACCTGTATCATGTCTCAGAAACTGACATAACCTGTATCATGTCTCAGAAACTGACATAACCTGTATCATATCTCAGAAACTGACATAACCCGTATCATATCTCAGAAACTGACATAACCTGTATCATGTCTCAGAAACTGAAAGGTTGGACATGTTAAACATCACAGTGGCTGGGAGAGAACAGTGATGGGAGGGGTGGTTACTGGTAGAGGTGGCCTGGGTTGACCAGCACTGGGGTGGACACAGGGCATTGCAGACAGCTTGGGCATGAGGGTGTATGAGGCTGGAGAAGTGGCTGGATATTCAGAGGCTTTTCAGCGCTCCCCATGGGAGCCACGTTCAGGAAACGACAGGCTACACGATGAACAATTAAAGATACAACTGTTTGATTTAAAATTCTCTTCAGATCTCGAAAAATAAACACATTGTTTACAGGTATCAAAATAATAAACATATTGTTTAAGGATCTCTCCCCCCCCCCCCCCCACACCCCTCTTTTTTCCACCCCACCCCAGAAACCAATAAATAAATAAATAAATAAATGAAATAAACACAAGGGTTACAGATCTCCATGAATAAACACATTGCTTACGGATGTCCAGAAATCAGTGGCAAACTACTGAACGTAAAACTTGCCCGGGAATCACGAACAACCAAAATGCTGTAGTTGACTGCTACGTCCTGTGAAGGACATGAAACTAAAAGAAATAAATACACTGTTTATGGATATTTGAAAAGAAATATAAACACACTGTTTAAGGATGTTCAGAAATAAACAGACTGTTTACGGATGTCCTAATATAAACATTGTTTACGGATGTCCTAATATAAACAGATTGTTTACGGATGTCCAGAAATAGATTGTTTACGGATGTCCAGAAATAAACCCATTGGTTACGGATGACCAGAAATAAACACACAGTTCACTAAAAGTGTGAATATTGCGACAAGAACAATGAAATAATAAGAGAGAGAAAAACAAAACAAAACAATCTTGCCAAAGCTTGAAACACAAATTATGTGTTTATGGTCATTGTTGTTCACAGTGTCGGGGGAATTAGTCATCATGGGCTGGAGCAATAAACAGGTGGATAATTACTGCCAACAAAAGGACACCCATTTTAGATATAATTGCCATTGCCGCCTTCTGAACAACCGATGCTGACCAGATGCTAAATCTGGACATCTCTGAATTATACAGGGAACCGTCGTTGTATTCAGGTTTTGCTAGGAATGATGTCGGCTTCGGAAATTGAGCTTATCTTGTCGTGTCACAGAGGTGGGTTACTGTACAGTACCCGTTGTCTGTTATTTTTTATTCTTTATTTGTCCAATATTTAGTGACAACTGGCAGACTTGATAGGTAAAGAGAAAGGGGAAATGGAGATAAATATCTTGGCGGCTTGGCCATATAGAATTCGGGACAAGAACACATTTGAACCAAGACTCCGATGATCATGGGGGATGCGAAACATGATTGCTATGGTTTATCGGCATGGCATTGATGATAACAATAATAATGTAATGATCTATGATGATGTGGGACTGGAGACTGCCGGCTAGAAAGAGCTATCGGTGGGTGAGGCGACCGAAAGATGAAACAGATAATGCAATGATTGACTGATCGATAGACGAGCCGGTAGTTCGGTTCGTTAGTAGGTAGCAACATGTATAGTGAGATGGTTGTGTAGATAGGTTGATTGCTAGGTAGGTGGGTAAATCGGTAGGTGTGAATGTAGGTGGATTGTGGGGTTGATTGATTCGTACATAGGTAGGTTGATTGTTTGGCTTATCCAATGTGGGTAATAAACATATGTATCTGTTGCTATATAGACGGACCAGCAGACAGATGGACCGGCAGACATACGGACCGGCAGACAGATGGACCGGCAGACATACGGACCGGCAGATATACGGACCGGCAGACATACGGACCTACAGACATACGGACCGGCAGACATACGGACCGGCAGACATACCGACCGGCAGACATACCGACCGGTAGACATACGGACCGGCAGACATACCGACCGGCAGACAAGACAGACAGAAGGACCGACAGACAGACCGACAGACAAGTTGACCGACAGACGGACGAACGAACGGATGGACTGATGGACGAATAGATGGACGGACAGATAGACGGATGGACAGATAGACGGCGGATAGATAGCCTGACAGACAGACGGGTAGACGGATGGACAGACGGACAAACGGCCGTACAGGACTGACAAACTGGCGGACAGACGGGAGGACAGACGGGAGGACAGACGGATATTCAGACAATCTGACCTATAGACAGATCACTTACAGACAGACCGAATTACAGACAGACCGACGTATAGACCGACCCACAGACAGACCGACCTACAGACAGTCCGACTTACAGGCAGAAAAAACCTACCAGCAGTTGGATCTACAGCCAGACGGACCGACAGACAGACATAGAAACAGACAATCAGACACGCTTAAAGGGAGTGACGAACAGAAAGACAAATTCACTGTATGTCTGCCGAAAGTAATTGCCAGGTCGGGTAAAAAAAAACCAAGAATGGAAATAAGTTAGCAATAAAAATGCGAGAAACAGATAAAGAATTGAGGAACTAGCAGAGATCGATAAAGACCGGACACCGTACATCACTATTCCCTGTCCACAATCCATTTCTAAGGTCGTATCGCCGGGCAACGGACTTGTCCAGTGGCTATGTCTCAGATTCTGATAGTGCCTGCATATTCCCAACCAGTGGATGTGGGGTATCCTCTGTTTTAGAGTTGTTTCCCTGGATAATTCTGTATCCGCTGATGACATTTCAATAGTACACGTTCTAGATATAGTCTAGGCTTGGTTTGTATTAGATAAACATAACAGAGGATAGCTTTTCATCTCCACCTTTTCATGATTCCACCACATTTCATATATCCACCACATTTCATATGTCCATCAGATTTGATATGTCCACCACATTTCATATGTTCACCACATTTCATTTGTCCACCACATTTTATATGTCCACCACATTTCATGTGTCCACAACATTTTATATATCCACCACATTTCCTATGTCCACCACATTTCATGAGATTTCATATGTCCACCACATTTCATATGTCCACCACATTTCATATGTCCACCACAATTCATAATCCCCCCACATTTCATAATTCCAGCACATCTACGAATTCTACCACACTTAAGAATCCTACCAAACTTAAGAATTCCACCACACTTAAGAATTCCACCACATTTCATAATTCCACCACATTTCATAATTCCACCACATTTTATATGTCATACGTCCACTGGTAATGTCACCACTAATGCCACTAGTAATCAGCGACATGGAAGTTTAAGAACGAACGCTCTTACCTTTCAATGATTTCGGCGTCTTCTGCAGGAAATAGGTGAATAAATGTCTTCTCAATGTCCGTGTTAGTGTCCAGTCAACAGAGACACCTACAACAACTGTATTAACAACCATAACCACCACAACAACAGCCGTAACAACCACAGTCACGACAGCAACAGCCATAACAACCACAACCACCACAACAACCACCACAACCACCACCACAACCACCACAATCACCACCACCACCACAACCACCACCACAACCACAACCATCACCACAACCACCACCAACACAACCATCACCACAATCAACATCACGACAACCGCAACCACAACCACCACCACCTCAACTACCACCACAACCACCACTACCACCACCACCACCACAACCACCACAACCACCACCATCACAATCACCACCACAACCACCACAACAACCACCACAACCACCAACACAACCACCACAATCACCACCACCACCACAACCACCACCACAACCACAACCATCACCACAATCAACACCAACACAACCATCACCACAATCAACATCACGACAACCGCAACCACAACCACCACCACCTCAACTACCACCTTAACCACCACTACCACCACCACCACCACCATCACAATCACCACCACAACCACCACCACCACCACAACCTCAGCAGCAGCAGCAAAAGACTTGCCCAACTACCAACATGACACGGTCATTTTTAGTTTAATGTGGAGACCAACACGAAGGGAAAGGAGCGCTTACTGTTAAACTTCCGGTACGCTGATGCCGAGGTAGTGGGTTCAACCCCTACACCAGTCTGTTGAGCTAAAATGTTGACTTCTCGTCCTTCACCCTGGGAACATAAATTACAAGTACCTCAGAAGCCGGAGTAGGTTCGCCGGATGGCGAGGGACACTGGCAAAAGGGAAATCTGATCCACACTCAAACATCAGTCCAGTACACTGGAAGTAGTGGCAACTACTAAAATACTAGCACGTTGATGGACTACGCTTAAGTTCAAAGCGAGCGACCGCAAGCAAGCAACAACAACAGCAGCAGCAGCAGCAACAACAACAACAACAACCACAACCACAACAACCACAACAACCACAACAGAAACAGACTTGTCGACTGCCGAAATGACACAGCCATGTATTTGACAACGTGATAGCTACAAGGATGACAGGTGATCAATACTGGCGATGATCAGCGAATCCTCCATTTTATTTATGGGTGTAATCCACCGCTAACATGGTGGATTTCCCGCACATTTGCTGCGAACGTTTGTCATTAATCCACAATGGAATTCGGTCAGGGCCGAGCGGAGGGTTGTTTGGTCGGGGTGGCTGTGTTTTATGGGCGGATCTTTCTCGTGTGGGTTCCTAAATCCAGGATTGGAGGAAACTTGGGTAGCTAGCTAGCTACCGAGGAAAAAACAAGTTTACTAGGCACAAGGAGCTCGACTTCATTGCACCGGGTTTTATCCGACCTGGATCGGTCTATTCACGCAGAGCGGCCTGTTGAAAGCCTCTCACAAAGTACGAGCCAGGGGTATCCAAGAAAGCTGCACTCCTGAACCGAATGACGTAGCCTGGAGTCGAACCCACACCATTCGAAGCGCTAGGCAGGCGGCGTAAGATTTTTCGCTGTGGAGACTCTGGCTTCGACGAGATGGAGAATGTGCTGCGTGTGTGGCCGTGTGTGTGTGTGTGTGTGTGTGTGTGTGTGTATGTGTGTGTATGTGTGTGTGTGCGTGGCCGTGCGTTTGTGTGGCCGTGTGATTGTGTGGCCGTGTGATTATGTGGCCGTGTGATTGTGTGGCCGTGTTTGTGTGGCCGTGTGTGTGTGTGTGGTCGTGTGTGTTTGGCTGTGTGTGTCTTTAGCCGTTTGTTGAGCGGTGGTAATGAGAGAGAGAGAGAGAGAGAGAGAGAGAGAGAGAGAGAGAGAGAGAGAGAGAGAGAGAGAGAGAGAGAGAGAGGTTAGGGAGGGAGATGACAGTTTGTAAAATGGAGTTATACCTCTCCATATCACAATGCCTGGGCTGAATTTAGAGACCATGTGTTGCCCTTGCAGCATGATCCCGCTCTCGGCCAGTCTTGTTTACTCCAGAGGAAAGGTAACACCAATACGTCTGGAACAAGACAAGCTGCAGAATCTGTCGTATCAGCAAAGCAATGCTATAACCGTCTACCTGTCTGAGCTTCGATCCTAGACCACTTTCTGACCAAGACTTAGGGCCTGGTCTGCCCTGCCATGACATTTAGTCTTATGGTTGCATTTCCTCGCACCAGTATGAGACGTAAGCACCCCCAATTGCGCTTCTCCGCCCGAAGCCATTGTCACAATGTAGGATGTCCGGTTTGGAGAGCGCCGCCAAAAATTCAGCGCTAAACAGACAGCAGGTAGTACCGTCTACTGTCATACGGTAGATCAGTCATATCTGCCTAAGACTTGTCTTTCATTAAGTACAAAATGAACATATGGTGGGGAAAAAAACTGATTACCCCACGCAATATTAGGTAACCTAGTATATGTGAATATCGGAGCATTCCCTATATTTATAGTAATATCTGAATTATGATTGCCGCTTTCCTTCTTGTGTTATATGTTAAATCTTCTCTATTTCAGCATTTGTTTACACAACTACTTGCCATGTTCACGCGCCGTCTACTGGATCTGTTTACATTACTCCTTCTTCTTACCCCGTCTATGATCTCTGACGCAAGAGGTAAAATGAGGACACATCTGTCAGTCGGTGTAAACATGTTCTTTGATACTGGTATCTGAGGGGTCAGAGGTCGCGATAAAGTATAGACACCTGACAGGGCATGGGCGGGTATCACTTCGAGGTTCTCAGCTGGTAGATTGGGGCGCCTTGCGGTTGGTGGTGGTGGTGGTGCTGATGTTGTTGGTGTTAATGTTGATGTTGTTGGAGTTGATGTTGGTGGTGATGTTGTTCATGGTGGGGTTGTTGTCCATGTTCATCTTAGTGTTGATGTTGTTGATGTTAATGTTGATGTTGTTGGAGTTGATGTTGGTGGTGGTGTTGATGTTGTTGGAGGTGATGTTGATGTTAGTGTTGTTGGATTTGATATTGATGTTGGTTTTGGTGTTCCTGTTAATGTTGGTGGTGTTGTTGGTGTCAATATTGGTGTTATCGATCCAGCTGAACCCCGGCGACGGCGGCCCAACGTCATGTAGGGGTATTGTTATGTGCAGGCTTGTCCATGGGACACATTATTCAGTCCCATCCCATCCCATGGTAATTTATGCCTGTCCCATCCTATCCCATCCTATGGGATTCCCATGATAATATTAATATGGAATACAGTTTAAATAAAATTATAAAATTTGTGAAAGTTTGGGTTTAGTGTCTACTAAATAGGACTACATGTACAAAGAGACATGTAAAACAACATAATTTATTAATGTTAATATTCAAAAGTATTTGATTAAAACAAAGTGTAATCTAAATATGACAATCCAGTGTCATTCTGACACTCTCATTCTGTTTCTGAGTCACTCTGCTCATTCAGCACATTATCAGTTTCCTGCTGATCGACTGTTTCTAATAATTCAGTTAATCCAGGTAATCCCTGAACCATTTCCACAATTTTCATCTTACATGCAAATCTGATGTACACAGAGTTTATAACGAGAGCTGGTAACATCCGTTTTCGTAACTTACTCAAAAACAATCCAGCTGCACTAAATAAGTGCTCTACTGCTGCTGAGGACAATGGCATGGCCAAAACAATTTTCGCACTTGCTTTATAGCAGTGGAAACCTATGTTCATTTTTCCAATAAGTTAATGGTTGTGAAGTTGGTTGCCGTAACTTTTGAAACATGGTGACTTCATCCTCAAGGCATTTGTTTCTGGCGTCATCAAACTTGAGTGCTTTGTTTGGTGGAGGATCAAAAAATAAGTCAAAATCACTTTTTTCGGCTATTGTTCTACAATTCCTGCTGTTGTTGTTGTTTGTCCATCAAGAATGATGATGACCATTCATTTCATCCAGTGGGGTTGAAGGTATGGAGCCGTGGGTTCTAAGATGGCTGATAAGGCCTATTTTGGCTCGAAATGTTCTTTGACAATGTGGGCAAAGAATGCTTGACGTTTCTGGAGGAGGATTTCCTGCACTAGTTTTTCTGTCCTGCCTTTTCTTCAGAGCTCTTGCAGTCCTCGTTGCCTCACATATGACTGCACCCTTGCGTAATGATGCACGCCACTAATTTCGGTCTCTGGCTGCAGCCTCCCAGGTGTCATGATGAATTCCAAAAGCATTCAGTGAGATTTTCAGAGTGTCTTTAAAGCGTTTCCTCTGGCCACCTTGGGAGCGTTTACCACAACGCAGTTCGCTGTAAAAAATTCGTTTAGGGAGCCTGTGATCTGGCATGCGAGTCAAGTGACCAGCTCAGAGAATCTGATTCTTCATCAGTAGAGTGTGGATACTGGGCATGGACGCTCTTTCTAGGACTTCAGTGTCTGGAATCTTGTCTTGCCATTTAATCTTCAGTAGCTTCCTTAGGCAGACTGTGTGGAAGTGGTTTAATTTCCTAGCGTGTCGCTGATAAACAGTCCAGGTTTCTAAAAGCATATAGCAGTGTGGATAATACAACTGCTTTGTAGACTTTTAGCTTTGTTTGCAGGCTTATTCCAGTTCTGTCCCATACATTCTTGTACAGTCTGCCAAAGGCCGCACTGGCCTTGGAGATTCTTGCATTCACTTCGTCATCAATTGTGGCACTTGTGATACAGTGCTGCCAAGATAGGTGAATTTGTAATTCCTGCTACTTCACATGCAGCAGATGATTCAGAAGAAAGATTTATATCCTTGATGAATGAAATAACAGTTGGAACAAGAGACTTAGAAAAAGCGATCCAATCATTGGCCCATTTATTGGTGTCCACATTCCCTTTCTTCTTAGTAACAACTGACTTGACCATGTCTTCTATTTTGGCTTTAATGTCAACTCCAGTAAGGAATGCTGCAGTAACTGCCAGAGAACTGTCGCAATATGGCCAAAGTTTTTCTCCAATAATTTTCTGAAAGCTCTGACAATATTTCTTCACAATGCTGCTGTAAGTTTCTTCGTCAATATCAACAATAACTTTGTACAAAGGATAGTCTATGAGGTAGTATAACAGCAAAATTATATGAGATGTAGCACGATCAAGTTCTAATTTGTCACAAAAAGTTTTGAATTTCTCATGTATGTACAGCATTCCTTTAATCTGAGCAATATTTGGAATGTGGTGTAAGAATTCTTCATCATCTTCACTAAAGTAATGCGAGTAATTTTTTAAATGGGCATTGAAACGTTGGTAATATGATCGCCATTCACATGATAAGATTTTATTGGTATGGAAAATGGCAGCTGTGATGCCTTTGCTTGACATGTATTGTAATATGTTTCAATAAATGAAAGGTGATCCATGAACTGATCCAGTTCAGAAATCACGCCTCTGCTGAAGCTATCAGTAATGCATGTTGATAACCTGTGCTCAGTACAACCAGATCGGTGCATATCTGTATCGGAATCAAACCGTCCATCAAATGCTGCCGCCATGCTTGCTGCATTATCAGTACACACAAACAATGGACTGGAGAATGTGGTAGATTCGGCAAGAAATTCAAGTGCAAAAAACTGTGCGTAAATTGTGTAGTATGGGTTTGATTACTATCATTGTTTATAAGAAACAGAGGAAAAGTAATCCATTCCCAATTTTGATCTAGTCCACATGCAATAAATCCCTCATATGGCAAAAGATGTGTTTTTCTTGCAGACCAAAAGTCAACTATTCCAGAAATTGCACATTCTGGATCTTGTGCCATATTTTGAAACAATTTTTGAAACTGCAGTTTGGCCAATTTTCCTTGCGCCAAAATAGAACGAGTCACTGTTTGCCGTGATATAGTGTAATTATATACCTTGTTTACAGCGTGAGTAGACCTTGCAGCAAAGTTAGCAGCATCACATATAATGTCACATCCAGCCGAAATGATACTGTTGGATGTGATGTAATTAGCTCAGCAATTGGTTTTGCCATGCATTTGTCAATGTTGGTGGTGGTTTTGTTACTTCCCGCTGCTTGGCTTAAAAAAAAATCTTTTAATGTTAGTAGAACCACCGGAACCACAGTTCATGCTACGCTGTATTGCAACTCCATAACCACTTTGATTAACCCATTTTTCATTAATCAACTTATACCAACTGTATAGCGTTTTGCATTGTGCACAGGAAACAAATGGTACTAAAATATTTTCAGATATTGTAGCTGCTTTAACATCAGCTGTTGAAGACTGCAAGTTCTCTTGGAAAATCAAATCAAATCAAATCAAATCAACTTTATTAGGGTCACAAATTGGGCGCGCAGGCCCGTCTTACATTCGGCCCTTTCAATCACTCGTCTTTCGTTCATCAAGAGCATTATACATTTACATAGGAAGAAAAATAAACATTGTGAAATGAATGTTGTAAACATAAACAAGGCTAATTACCATGTTATGAAGCCCATCTCTCACCTATCCATACATCACCCCACCCACACAACCCCACTTACCCACACACACGCGCACCAAGGGACACATAAACACCCCCACCTACCCACACACACGCACACCAAGGACACATACATACCCCACCAACCGACCCATCCCCCTCCCGCACATCCCCCACCCACACACACTGCCCTCACCTGATCCCCCAACCAAAACACACTCGCCACCCACAAACATTCCCCCACCAACCCACACATCCCACGCCCATCCACATCTTAACCCACACATCCTCTCCCCACCCACACCTCAAACCACCCATCCCTTAGCCACATCTCCATCGACAACATATTCCCCACCCATGCACACAATCCCCCACCAACCCACACATCGCACATTCACTCACACATCCCCAAACCATACACACACATCCCCACCAACTGACATGTCCCTACCCCCCCCCCCCCACCCACACACACCTCCCTAACCACCCATACATCCCCAATCAACACACACACACACCCCCACCACCCACACATACAACTTCCACCCACCCACACATGCCTTAACCTAAACCCCCACCACGCAATACCCCACCCGCACATCACATACACCCCCTACCACGCACTATTCCCAACCCACGCACCACACACACATATCCCTCACCAACACATCCCCACTTACACACCACACACATATCCCCCACCCGGATACCACACAATATTCCCACCCACACAGATACCCATTACCCATCCACCCCACATACCCCCACTCACACACCACACAAATCCCCCACCCACACACACATACCTCACTCACACAATATCCCCAACCAACACACCACACACCTCTCCCCACCCACACACGCATTCCCTACCCGTCCACCAAACACACTCACTCACGCATACATCCTCCACTACGCGCTCACACACCCCCACCCACCCACCCCCAACCAAACATCTCTCGATCACAATACCCCTACCCACACACATCCTCCACCCACTCACACATCCCACCCCGACATATACAACTACCTTACCCACCTACACATCCCTAAGCCACTCACACACCCCCACCCACACATTCCCCATCCACACACACATCTCCCACCCACACACCCCCGCATACTTCAACCAACCACCACAATCCCCTACTCACCCACACATATACCCCACCCATACGCACATTCCCCGCACCCATCACACACATCCCCCACACCACACACTATCCTCCACCCATACCACCACAAACATACCCTCCACCCACACATCATTCACACATCCCCCACCAACACACCGCACACATATCTCAAACCCACACACCATACACTTCTCCCCACCCGCCCTTGCATCCCCAATCCACCCAACACAATCCCCTATCCACACAACCCCGCCTCCCCACATACTTCCTCAAACCATCCACACATCTCCACCCACATAAACACACATCCCCCGCATCCACCCATACACATATCCTCCACCCATACACACATCCCCCACACCCATTCCAACACCCCTACTTTCACCCCCACACATCCATCCACACATCCCACCAACACCCACAAATACCACTACCCACCAAAACCCACACACCCCAACCCATCCAAACGCATACCCCCACCCACGCACCCCCACCCACACTTATCCCCACACTCACACACATCCTCCACATACAGTCACACTTCCTCACATCTAGACACATACAAAATGTCTCACGTTAGTATTGAAACTAGTATGAAAAAACTCCCACACTTTACTCACACACACATACACTGACACTTGTCATGAGCAGTCTCATAAAAGCGTTAAACATGGAGAAAAATGTGTACATAAAATGTATGTGACGTAAAAATAGTGATGCTCTCTCTCTCTCTCTCTCTCTCTCTCTCTCTCTCTCTCTCTCTCTCTCTCTCTCTCTCTCTCTCACACACACACACACACACACACACACATTCACTCTCCCGCTCATTCTTTCACTCTCACGCTCACTCGTTCTGTCTCTCATTCACACTCACTGACTCTCTCACTCAAACTACAGTAATGAACATGAGTTTATATTATGCATGATAAAATCAATTGGTATTTAACTGATAATATGACAGATAAGAATACACAAACATATGGATTCGCGTGTTACATAACATGCGTGTTACATGACATGCATCTGCTCAGCTCTCTCTCTCTCTTTCTCTCTCTCTCTCTCTCTCTCTCTCTCTCTCTCTCTCTCTCTCTCTGTATTCTTTCATATACACACACTCACACGCATGCGCGCACTCACACACACACACTAACACATCAACTCTCCCACTGTCTCACTCTCTAACACACAATCCTACACACACACACACACACACACACACTCACTCTCTCAATCACACTCTCTCACACATACACGTACACATGAACGCATGCATGCACGCACACACTCCCTCACTCACTCTCACACATACACGTACGAATGCATGCACTGACACATTCCCCCACCATTTCTCGCTCAATCACTCTCTCCACACACACGCATGCACACACGCATTCACTCTCTCCCTCTCTCTGACACCCACTCTCTCTCTCTCTCTCTCTCTCTCTCTCTCTCTCTCTCTCTCTCTCTCTCTCTCGCTCCCACACGCACACACATATATAATGAACAATTATACTGAACAATTATCAACATCAATTGGAACATCAATCAAGAGGCATTCTCTACCACTCAACATCTTAGCAACAACAGTTTTAGTAAGATCCTGGAACTCATATTTTTGGTTGGCCATTTTGGGGTACCGTAGGCTTATACAGCCTACACTCAGTAACACTGTGTCTTTAAGTGACTGCCTTCACAAATTATTTAAAATTAGGACTACTATATATTTATAGACTATAAATATAGTACCTAATATTCAACCAAATAAAAATGCTGCAATTCAGCAACAAAACAACTTCGATTAGAGCATATTAAAGCTAGCTTCGTACGAGGTTAAGTTAATAAGTAAGTCACAAATGGCTGTAGAAAAATAGCTTAATATGATAATAACTTGAAACCAGTTTATTTTTATACATACATTGTTCCTTTATTTCTCAGCATAATTTCCACCAACATTGATGCACTTATCCCATCGTTTTATCAGTCCTCCCAATCCGTCTGTATAGAACTGCGTGCTTTGTTGTCATTTACCCGTCATCCCACAGAACTATGTGACTTACTTATTGACTCGCCCTCGTAAATTTTTCTACCCAGGTATGCACCGCTTTACGGGACAAACATTTGTCACCATAAACACTGATAACACACCTTGGCGGGAGACATTTCGCGAATGACGCCGAAGTTGAATGTGAAGTGAAAACGTGGTTTAGAAAACAGAGCACGCAGTTCTATGCAGCCGGTTTGGAAGGACTAATAAAATGAAGGGATAAGTGGATCAGTGTTGGTGGAAATTATGTTGAGAAATAAAGGGACAATGTATGTATAAAAATAAACTGTTTTAAAGTGGTTATCATATTTAGTTATTTCTCTACATCCATGTGTGGCTTACTTATTAACTTACCCTCGTATTGACATATCGCCAAAGACGCCAATCAACAACTCCAGCAACAATG
>JACEFZ010008105.1:0-223218 GCA_014155875.1 Cepaea nemoralis
TGTCTCGCAACATCAACGGATAGCGGGCCTTGTTCAATATTACATTTAAGACATTTATGTATGAACGTTGACCTGTCTTGCATAATATTATGGTTATGTACTCATAAATCGATAACGATTACAGCTGTTTCTGGGACTCTCACACCTTGAGAATAAATCTTTACTACGAGTATAATTTAATTACTACTGTGTTTTAACATTCCGCCAGTGGCAAGATGAGCATAGAACTATATTAGAGACAAAGTGAATATGCATTTAAGATATCAAGAACGACTTTTATTATTGGCGAAACTTCGAAATTCTGATTCTTTGTTTCTACTTCCAGGAAAGTTGGTCACACCAAGTTAACTTCAAAGGTCATTGTGTCCGATTTTTGCACGTAACATTGTGCTTCAAAAGGGACAATAACTACAACCCATGAGCTGTTCAGACCGAGGTCAAACTTCGGTCGACAAGACCACTGACTCACAAAGGCCACCGTCCCATTGTTCTGTCTAGGTTGGGCTCCAGGACTCAGTAACAAAGAAAGGACATTTATTCAGTTATTTGGCGCTTTGTTCCTCAATGATTGGGCTTAGTGGTACACATGCGGAGTATAGAAATATACTGTGAGCGTGTGTTTGAACATGTATGTTATGTAGTGTGAAATTTGATGGGGTGGCTCTTGTTTATTAATCTGCGAATAGCTGGGCGATTTTTTGTTGAAAAATCTTTGCTAGTGTGTGTGGTTGTATTGTTTGGTGATTGTGTGTGGCCGAGTTTTTACTCGACCATATTACGTTTCTATACTCCGCCAGTGCAACAAGAAGTTTAGTGTGTTTGTCTTTTGTGGCTGTGGGTATTGTATTTAAAAAAATGGCCTTATAAGCGTCAGTTTTCTTGTTTGTGTGTGTTTCTATTAATTGTTGCAGTGCAATCTTAGTGGCTGTGATTGCTGGGCATTAATAGAAGAGATGATCCTCTGTTTCCTGAATATTTTGTCTACATAATTTGCATGGGGCTATATGCTTGGATGTTTGTGCGGCTCTCTCAGTTGTCGGGGTCATATTATAAATTAGCCTGTATGTTATTTCTTTGGATTTTGATGTGATATGTTTGTTGTGTAATTTAGTGAAGGTGCAACTGTAGTCTTTCATGTGATATTTGTATCCTCTTTTGATTCTCAGGTGTAGTGGTGGGGCTTGTTGTTGTACTAAATATGTGTATATCTGCTTGGTTGTCTGTTGTATTAAGTGTTCATTACATTGAATTGCTTGCATACATGTTCTGTAGAAGTGCGGTAGTGTGCCGTAATAGTGCGGTGTTGTTTTGTCTATTTTCTTAATTCTGTTTAATCTAATTGCAATATAGTATAATGCTAGCGAGTGTTGATCTGGATGATTGATGATGCGTCCTATGTGGTTGATTCTTAATGCTTGTATTTTTGTGTTAAGGTCCTGTAGTGAAATTCCCCCTCTAGTCTTCTCTTGTATTAAAGTCTTGTGCTTTATACTGTGGATTGTGTTTTTAAAGATGAATTTCCTGATGTGTTTGTTTATGTCTGTGATTGTTTGTTTTGGTGGGTCTAACACTGTGGCTAAATATAGTATTTTAGGAAAGATGAAAGTGTTTACAATAGTGCTTCGTATAAAAATGGTTGATGTCTTGTATTTGAACCTATGTAGTATGTCTATAATTTGTTTTGTCAGTGATTGGCATGTTCCTGTGTGTGTTTTTCTGGGATTGGATGGAAAAGTGATCCCATAAATCTTCATGTTATCTGTGACTGTTAGATCCGGGGGGAAATCTGCTTTATTCTTCCACTTCCCCAGACCCATTATTTTAGACTTCTGTATGTTTATTTTGGCCCCACTTCCTTCACCAAACTGTCTGAAGGTGTGAAGTATGTTCGTTATGGAAGTGTTGGTTGTAGGGAAGAAAACGGTGTCATCTGCATAAGCAATTAATTTCCGCTCTCCATACCCTTGTATAAATGTACCTTTAATGTTAGTGTCCTGTCTAATTGCTTCTAAGAGTGGTTCTAGTGTGAGTACATATAGGACTGGTGATAGTGGACACCCTTGTCTGACAGATCTATTGATTCTGAAACTGCCAGTGAGTGAATGATTCACCAGTACCTTACTTTCAGGATTTTTATACAATATTTCTATCCACTGTCTATAGTACTGTCCTATGTTGCAGTGTGCTAGTGTTTTGTGTAAGTATGAGTGTGAGATTCTGTCAAAGGCCTTCTCCTGGTCTAAAGATAAGAGAGAGGATTGACAGTCTTTCTGGTGGGTGTATGTAATGAAATCCCTAATGAAGTGTGTATGTTGGTGTATGTTTCTGTGTTGAATACTGCACTGTTGGTCTGGGTGGATGAGTGATGGCATGAAGTTTTTAATTTTGTTTGCAAGTGATTTTGCTAGAATTTTGTAGTCTGTGTTTAATAAGGAGATGGGTCTATAGTTTTTCAGCTGTGTTTTGTCTGTGTTGTCTTTAGGTATGAGTGTTATATATGACATGTTGCAAGCGTTTAGGAGTTCTTGTTTATGAAAAGCTTCTTGGTAGACTTTTAGAAGGAAATTGCCTAGGATAGGAAAGAAGTGTTGGTAGAATTCTACTGTGAGTCCATCTGGTCCTGGTGTTTTGTCTTTTTGCATTTGATTGAGTGCATGTGTTATGTCGGCTAATGTAAGCTCTGTGTCTAGTGTGTCTTTATCTGTGTCTGACAATTTTTTTGTGTATTTTAGGAATCTATTTTGTATTTGTGTGTTGGCGGGTTCTGCTGTATATAGGTCAGTGTAGTACTGTTGGAATGTTTCTAGTATATGTACTGTCTCTGTTTGTGTGTTTCCTTGCATGTCTGTTATTGCTCCTATTTGTCTGTTGCGTTGAATGTTTTGCTCTAATGCAAGGTGCTGTCTATTGGAACTTTCTTCTGATATGTTAGTAAGTTTAGTTCGAAGGAGTGAACCACGGAATGTGTGTTGCTGGTGTTGTTCTAATTGTGACTCTAGTGTGTTTATGTGTGGTGCATTCCTGTCAGTCTGTTTTGTGAGTTGTATTGCTGTCTGTATGATTTGTTCTTGTTGTAGTCTGTCTTTATGTATGATGGATGCTAACTGTTGTGTTCTACACCGTATTGTATTCTTTAGTAAATCCCAAATTTGTGTTATGTTGTCCGTGGGTGTACTATTAGTGTATGTTAGAATAAGTTGTGTCACATGTTGTAAATAACCTGTATGTTGGAGTAAGGAGTTATTGAACTTCCAATGTGATGTTCTTTTGGATGGCCTTGTGTTTGTAGTGTCTGTAGTGATATGTGTTAGTACTGCTTTGTGATTTGTGTATTGTAATGTCTCTTGTAGATGTTTTGTGTGTATTATTTGGTGTGTTGAAGGTGAGTATACTCTATCTAATCTGGCTGATCTATTGTAAGCCCTATTTTTGTATGTTGTTGCAATGTTATTAGGGTGTCTGTATCGGAAAGCGTCTATTAGATTGTGTGTGTCTAGGGTATTCTTTAGTATATCCAGTTGATGTATTCCACTTCTGTCATTTCTCCTTAATTGTGTCTTGATTCCTGCTTTGCCTGCCCCTACGATATCCAAATCTGAGAGTACAAAATTGAAATCCCCTGCAAGGATAATATTTTGCCCTCTGTATGTTTGTATAAGTAAGGTGTCTAATTCTTGGTAAAAGTTTGGTTGGTGATTGTAATTTGGTGGTGCATGTATGTTCACTATGGTGTATGCTTGTATAGTGTTTTCTACTTGTATTATGGAGATTCGTCCATGGTTATCCGTGTGTGTTTTAATTATGTCCCACCTGTCTGATGTCTGCAGAATAGCTGTTCCTGACCCAATTTTGTGTGTGCCTAAACTAAAGCATGAATGTCTGAGGCCTAGCTGTGTGGTGATATGTTGTGCGAATGTTTTTGAACATATATTTGTTTCTTGTAGTAGTAGAAAATCTGGTTTGTGTTTGTTTATTAGTGTGATAATATGTTGTAATTTTGTACGTATACCACAAATGTTTAAAGTAATAATAACTAAATCACTAGTCATTATAATTTAAGTAAAATCAAATAAATGAGATATAATAAGTGTATAGAATCACACGCAAAATTATTATCCTTCATCTCATTGCCGGGTCGATAGCCGTTTGGGTCAGTCCGTTTATACTTCTTAGTTTTTCTACGAGCAGTATGAAGATCCCCTGCCGGCTTGCTTGTTGAGTACATTTAGGCGAGCAGGTCTGTAGCGTCAAAGGTTTGTGTGGGAGGATCGTCTTGTTCCTGTTCTTATCACTTGCAGGAGTACTGCAGTGGAATGTATGATATGAGTGACATTGAGGATATAAATGAGATACATGAGCCAATGACAGCAGAGACAGAACCTGAACCCTCATTATATGAAATTGCATGGGCAATAAAGAACCTGAAGAATGGTAAATCACCTGGATGTGATGAGATACCAGCTGAGCTAATTAAAGAGGAAGGAGAAGAAAGCATAAAAATCTATTATGCATTATGTAAAAAGATATGGAAATATGGTATATGGCCAAAAGATTGGAAGAGAACTATCTCCAATCCAATACCAAAAAAGGGCAACCTGAAATTATGCACCAACTATAGAACTGTTGCCCTAGTCAGTCATGCAAGAGATCACATTCTCAATATGCGTTTAATAATAGAGAAGTGCAGAGAATTTAATGTAAACCTATTCTCATGTTTTGTGGATTATTCAAAGGCATTTTACTGTGTACAACATCAGAAACTTTGGGAAATCATGAGGAATATGGGCTTTCCACCACATGTAATACAACTCATAAGAATGCTCTATCTAGACCAACAAACGGCGGTTAGAATAGATGGCGAGACATCAGATTGATTTGACATCAAGCAAGGAGTCCGTCAAGGATGTGTGCTGTCCCCCTATTTCTTTAACCTGTATGCCGAAAATATAATGAGAAATGTAAGAGATGTTATAAATAAGGAGTTATATGATGCCGTATATATCGGTGGTCTTGACATACCAGAGATTCGATATGCTGATGATACAGTATTTCTATCCACAACACAGACTGGTATAGAAAACCTAATAGCCTCAACCCAATTGAATAGTGAAATTCACAACTTGTATCTTAACATTGCAAAAACAAAGATAATGCATACAGATAAAACCACTATGGAGAAAGAAATATATGTTAATGAGGAAAAATTGGAGGTGGTGGGAAATTTTGAATATCTTGGGTCATTGATTACCTACAACGGTGACACGATGAAAGAAATTAAACGACGACTATCAATTGCTCTTCACAGACTAATAAAACAACTGAATAAATTATGGAATGGGACAGACAGAACCACAAAAATTAGATTTTTAAGATCATGCATCTTTCCCATTGCAACATCCACATGTGAGATCTGGACAGTTACAAAACAAGCTGAGCAGCGCATAAATGCCTTTAAATATAAATGTTATAGACGAGTTCTAAGAATATCTTGGGTAATGAAAAGAACAAATGCATCCATACTTCAAGAGTTGAATATTGAAGAAGGTTGGCTATTAAAGACGATAAAACAAAGAAAATTGAAATATTTTGGTCACTTGAAACGTCACGAAAGTTTGGAGAGAACAATAATGGAGGGGTATATGCCTGGGAAGAGAGGAAGAGAAAGGCCAAAGAGAAGATGGGTGCAGGATGTGGCGGATGATCTCCAGATGGGTGTATCGGACGCGGGACGTCTTGCTTATGATCGAGAGGTTTTCCGGAAGGTTGTTATGGGAGCGAGGTTCTGCAAAGGACATGCTACTGAATGAATGAATGAATGAATGAATGAATGAATGAATGAATGAATGAATGAATGAAAATACTGGAAGGCAACATCCGAGGCGAAAGAAGAATATGGTTTAACAGAAAACTAGCACATGTATTGTTTGACATTGATAGAAGTAGAAGAAAGATGGAGTGACAATAAAGCAACAAAGACTCTGGTAATACTTGGCGAGCACAACCGGAGATCGCTAAACAACACCAACATATTGCAGACATTTGCACCATAACGCAAGAACGACATTTATATATGAACATGTTTATATATTACATAACATTATTGTACATGCTCTTAAATAAATAAATATTACTTTATTTACATTACAATTAATTAAAAGGTCTGCTCCGTGGCGAAGCGGTTACGGGTACAGTTTATAGTCCCGCATACCGCGTTCGAAACACAACTGTGTGGGATTTGGCAGCAGACCGCCCTACGTTGGTTTTCATGAGATGGTATGTGTGCCGGTCGTTCAGTAAGCAATGGCAAACTACTGAACGTAAACTTGCACAAGAATCACAAACAGGTAAAAAAAAATATGCTGGGGTTGACTGCTACGTCCTGTAAAGGATATGCATCGAACTTTAACAATTAATTACAAGACATTTTCTAGAAGAAATATATTTTTCCATATATGTAATTTAATTTATATAATTTATAGGGTTTATTGCCGGTCACCCTGGCCTAAGGGTTTAGCATCTTTCTCCGTAATCCCATATACTCTCGTGAGTAACGTGACGTGCGCGAGAATCGGTAGCGGTTCTCGCCGCGTCGGTAACTTACCGGGTATGTAAGCCGGCCGCTCAGAAAGCGATGGCAAACTATTGAGGGTAATCTTGGCAAGAAATCAACAACCAGCTGAAAGATGTTGATGCTGACAGCGATGTCCTGTAAAGGATATGCGAACCAAAAAAAAAAAAAGGGTTGATTGCAATGTTCTGTAAATAATATGTAAACAATATAAAATAGCACAAAGTGATGCAGCTTTACAGAGGACAATAACGGAAAACGTAAGACTGTTCGTCGACTAGCCTCCGTCATCAAACAAATGCAAGCACAAAACACAACATATAAACATGGGGAAGGCATTACAGTGACTACATAAACTGATTAGTTCCTCCCTCCCCCCCCCCCCCCCCCCAAAAAAAAAAATTTAAAAAAAATTAATTAATTAAAACACTCCAAGTAGGTTTAGACCAAACATGGAACAAAATCAAATGAACAAGTATTATCATATAAATTTCCGTTCAATGAGTGTTGAAATTGTGGAGATGCCATAAAATAAAAACACATAACACGATGGCCTAGTATGGAGATATATCGTCCTTCTGTCCAAATGAGAGATCACATTTGGCACTGAATCAGTTAAGGCTTAAGAACTGTGTCAGCAACTCAGCTTTAACAGGCATGCAAAGATTCCGCTTTTGTACCACACGCAATGATAACACGAAGGTTATGCAAAAGATACAAGTATAATACAAGTTTATTCTGAGCTTAATTTACAATAGCTCGGCGAGCGGCGGATAGCCACATGGTTAATACATATCATGATGTATGGTGATGATATGAAATGGGAGATGGTCTCGATGGTAATCTCTATCAAAGTTAAGTAGTCTAACTCATATCTATGAATACTGTCCTTTCTAAGCAACACAGTATTCCTAGCGAATACAGCAGTCTGTCTACTAAGCTGTCGAGTCCCGGTCTGAGGATCTTCGTGGCGTGTACAGCCACAAGCGATAGACTCTTCGTGGGTTAGCTGGTTTGCGTGCTCGGTGTTCCAGCACGCCGTTAATTACTGGTCACCCGGTTGGAGTTACCAGTGTTTTCCCTGGACACTTCTCGTGATGTGGGTTCCCCCATTCTATCCTGGGTAACCCCAGCTCACGCCTTACGTTGTCCCCTTTTAGGACACGAGTGTGTCCAGTTGGAGAACTATTCATAGTTCTCTCTCGTGCTTGTCCTTTCTGACCCCTATCTCTTAGATAGCTAGGTCCTCTCTATCTTGTTTGAGTTTATTTCCATAGTTCTTCTATCTTGTCTATTAGCAGCTTTTTGACAAACTGGATGAGAAGAATGGGAAAATGAAAAGAATTAGAACAATGAACAGTAATTGAAAAAAAAAATGTGCTACTTATCCCATCGTATGAGGTATGGGAGCTGGACAAAGACCTAGAGTCTTTCTCGTGGGCTGTAATGAGAACCACGTTCTGCCACGTACCTGATAGAGTATGATTATGTATTATTGAAGCAAACGAGACTTCGAACAGTACATGTTATCCTAATTTATGTCCTTACATGTGTCCTACAGGTGTCCTACATGTGTCCTACATGTGTCCTACATGTGTCCTACATGTGTCCTACATGTGTCCTACATGTGTCCTTACATGTGTCCTACATGTGTCCTACAAGCTGATACAACACACCCCAGATGCTAAGTTCTTGTTATATATAGTTTCACATTTTCTAATATCATTAAATATTCAAAATATCCACCAATTTGTGAACACTACATTTTACATTTTGTAAATATGATTTTGTTTTTCATTATACGTTATGCAGTCTCCTGATACACATATATAATCTGAGCGCAGTACACAAACTCTGTAGCATTACCTAGGATGCAAATGTGTGTATATCAACATGACACGATATTTTTGTGGACGGCTTTCCAATTTTTGAAATGTAAGCTGAGTAGAGGTCTATGCAGATTTTTTGTGTGATTCCCAACTGCCCCAGGGTTTTAAAGTGCCCAATCTGCACACAATACTCCCTTATTTTTATCCCTTTGTCCGAGAAGGTTAGACTTTGACTCACAACCATACCAACAGCGGTGATGTGCCAATCTTTTCCTTTGTTGTGTGTGAATCCATAAGTCATCAATCATTCCGGGTTGAGGCGAGCGTCTTTCCTTTAAACTTTATCACGCCGTTTTCTATAAGTGTCAATCAATACCTACTACTTTATTCATAAGTTCCATAAAATGCATGCTAATTTCGGCCAGGTTAAAAAACATAACACTCTTATAAACACCATACTGGATGGTAAGATTGAAGTCAGGCGAACTAGCAAGAGGTAGACAACGAAACAGCTGGAAAGATATCATCATATGGACGAAAAGCAGTCTGTCAGAATGTACAATCAGGGAATGAGACAGAAACTGTTGGAGATCCATTGCAGCCAACCTTTAATGTGGAGACGCCACCTGATTGACTGACGAATGAGAAGCTAGGAAAGTGAAAAAAAAGGCCAATGTCACCCGACCGTCATTATTACTGCACTCATTATCACTCTAGTGTTTATGGCCCTGCGCTTTTTCGAGGGTGGCTATGTGATGGGGTGGTAGCGAGTGCGGTAATACTGCTGCGCGGACTGCAGCCGCGCTGCTATCTCGTCAACGGATTGCGGGCCTTTAAAGCGAACTTCATCGACGCATATATGTATGAACATTGTCACATCAAACATAATTTTATGGTTATGCACTCTTAAATAGATAATAATAATTTATTCCCACTACAATGAATTAGAAGAAAAACATTTTACTCAGGATATATTACTCTTGGGTAATGTAATTTATAAAGTGAAAACTTTTTATTTGTTTGTAAACATCAGAAAATGAAACAAAATTTTAATCATTTCAAAAACTAGGAGTTATTTACCTTATGTTGCTAGTCATTACAGAGTTAGCTTCCTGAAGTATAACTGAAAGTGACATGTCCCCAAATATGACAGAGTAAATCAACGAAGATATTAAATTAATTGACAGGTTTCACAGAGTAAATAAACGAAGATATTAAATTAATTGACAGGTTTCATTTTCGCCATGGCGAAGACGGTTCGGGCTTGGTTCGAAATCCCGCATATTGCGTTCGAAACACAGCTGTGGGCGATTTGGCAGGAGACCGCCTTGCGTTGTTTTTTTTTTTTTTTTTTACGAAATGGTATTGGTGCCAGTCGTTCAGAAAGCAATGGCAAACTACTGAACGTAAACTTGTCAAGAGATCACAAACAGCAAGAAAAAATCTTCGGGGGGTGACTGCGATGTCCTATATAAGGATAAGCAACTATTTATGTTATTATGCCTTGATGCTGTCACTGTAGTGATTTATATGTTGTTGTGTTTTCATGTTATTGTTTGCTGATACTTGGAAGTATAATATCAAATGGGAAATCTGAAGGTGAGATCGAAAATAGATGTAATAAGGCAAAACAACTGATTGACACATGGCAAAAATATTAAAGAACAAACACGTATCAGTAGATATTTAAAAAAACACTCTACAATACAATCTTCCTACCAACTTTATGCTAATAATGCCAAACCTGGACAATGACAGAACAAGAGAACAGAAAAATTACGACAAAGAACATTAGATTCCTGAGAATAATACTCAATGTATCAAGAAAAGAGAAAATCATAAATGATTAGATCAGGACTAAAGTGAAAGTTAAAGCAGTGCTAGATTTCATTAGAACTCCCCCACCCCCCACCCCTTTCGCCCCTCCATCCCCACCCAATCTTTCTTCTTCTTATGCTTCTTCTTCTTTTTCTTCTCTCTCTCTCTCTCTCTCTCTCTCTCTCTCTCTCTCTCTCTCTCTCTCTCTCTCTCTCTCTCTCTCTCTCTCTCTCTTGTGCACAGAAGCCACACTTCCTGTTTCAATTTAATTTGTCAAATGGGAATCTTGTTGCGTTTTTGAGTGGTACTGTTAACTTTGTTTACACTGGTACTATTCTAGTTTTGAAGAAACAAAAATTAATTAATATAATATTATCATATATTATATGGGGAAAAAAATATGAATGTTCTGGTTGTATTCGTACATGACAAGGGCAAAAAAGGCCGTTGTCACCCGATCGTCAGTATCACTGCAGTAACGCCGCTCTACTGTTCAGAGATCTGTGGTGACATCTCGAGTAACTCACCTTTCCAGTGAATGACTCGAAATGTCTAATGGTTCATTCGTTCATTGAGTGACTCATCTTGTTCACAGATTACAATAAAGCGGCGGAGACGTCAGTGTTACTTTCGGCGCGCGCGATCGGCGGCCATACCATCGCAATCGCCAAGCAACATCAACGGATTGCGGGCCTTGTACAATAACACAGTTAATGCATTTATATATGAACACTGTCATATCTTGTATAATATTATGGTTATGTACTCAAAAATAGATAAATAATAATTTATTAAAATTACAGTTAATTAACAGACGAACATCTTATCACATATGTCCTCATCACATGTAATTCAATTTAGAAAATATGTTTTGATTATTCGTTTATAGAAACTAGATAATATAAACAATGATGTATGCATTATAAAAGGTAGGAGTTATTTTCCGTATGTTGTTTGTCATTACTGAATTACCTCCCTTAAATATGATCGCATCTACAATTTCGCCAAATAGTCAGAAAAACGACGACATCAAATTAATTTGATTGACTGTATAACACACATTTCGAGGCACATATCAAATTACCCTTCAATTACATGTGTCACGTTGTAGAGAAGGTTATCTCAGCTTCGCCGTATATGAGACATGGATGTTTATTACTGGAAATACTGGAAGGTTAGTTTCAAGACTATAATAAAGATGACGTTAGTTCACATACATGCTGAGATATAGATAAATAGTGTCAATAGGAGACAATGGGGAATATTTTAGATTACTTTAACACCAGTCTTCGGACAAACTAACTTCACGAATGAATTAGGATAACATTTAAGATAATAGTAGGACATGATAGATTACTGTTCTCTATCGAATAGTTGGCTAGATAACATACACGACGAAGAGCGGCTGGCCGAGTGGCTAGAATGCCGGATTATCCTTCGTGAGACCCGGGTTCGAATCCTCTGTAAGGTTTAAAGATTGAGGACAACCCACTACTGGCAACGCCGATCATATTCCGGTACGAACCTAGGGCCTTGTCCACATCAAATTGGAAGCACTATGCTCGAGTTTCGCTCACGTTTGAGCTCATCCTTGACTCGACCCGGGATCGAACCCCGGATTACAGGCGTGTAAGGTGCCGATTTATTTTTCTGTCGGGGGGAAAAAAGGAAAACCATAACCTGCACAGTTCGCTGCGACTGCACTAGCCAGTGGCCATAATTCCTCAGGCTCAAGACATCCCCGCCATACACCGCAAGGTACTATGTAGGCAGTAAATGACAACATGCACGATAACTACACAAAACAGAAACAATAACAGAAACCATAACACCAGCAGCAATAATAATAACGATAATAATAATAATAATAATAATAATAATAATAATAATATTTTTTATACTAAATTACACAATTAAAGGACAGCACATTCTATTTTTATCCCACGGCCTTGTATCGGTGCCCGGCGACTGGCGAGGCGATCACTGTGTTACTAACTCTCCAGTGACTCTCAAGACGTGACTCTCATCTGTACTCTAATTAAATTATTATTGTGTGTGAAAATTCTGCCCATGTGATTAGATGAGCATAAAACTAATGTCTAGATAAGAGACAAAGTGAATATGCATTAAGAATATAAATAACCACTTTTATTATTGGCGAAAATTCGAAATTCTACTTCTGTATTCTTCCTGGATGGGAAGTAGTCCACACCTAGTTATCCACTTCCAAGGTCGGTGTGTCCGACTTTTGCACGTATTTGTGCTACTTGTGAAACGTCAGATGGTGCGTAATGGTGGCAATGACCATGTGTTCACATGCATCCATTGTGGACGAACATTTACTGCACAAATGGGTCTAATCAGTCACATTTGCTACCGCCATGGGCTGTAGTTAGTATGCCTTTAAAACACACACACACACACACACACACACACACACGCGCACACACACACACACACACACACACACACACACAGAGAGAATGTAACGAACTATCGTCTGTCAAGACGGTCAGGTGCAAAAACAAACAAATTCCATTCAAAGTAACGGACTCTATCTACCCGTGGCTAGGCTTTTGGCTTGACAACCAACTCTGTGCTATTCCCAACTGATGATATTTCTAATATGCAGAACTCTCATACGGGACTTCCCGATTTTCCCCTTATCCTAGAAGGCAAGAAACCGGATATCACCATCCAAGATATCAGGGAACGAGTGATATCATTAGGTATCATTAAAAACAAGTTAGCTATATATCCTTTACAGGAAGTTGCAGTCAACTCCTGCATATTTTGGCTGTTCTTGATTTATTGGCAAATTTACGTTCAGTAGTTTGCCATTGTTGTCCAAATGACCGGCATTCGCGCCTTTGTCTGGGAAACCAAAGTCCGGCGGTCTGCTACCAGATCACCCACAGCTGTGTTTCGCACGCAGTAGGCGGGGATACGAATTGCGCGCGTAACTCTTTCGTCACAGAACGGCATCATTGGGTACTGACCACATTCCAAGCTTACACTGAGATCAAACCCCTACCTTGTGAGCCAGAGAAGCTACCACTCACTGCCAAACGTAATGGTACTCGACTGAGCTACATGGCCTTTACAAGACGTTGCAATCAACCGCAGCATTGTCCGGCTGTTTATGATATTTTTATGCAATTTTACATTCACTAGTTTGCCATTGCATTCTGGACGACCGACGCTCACCCTATTGTGAATATCAACACACGGTAGTCTACTTTCAAATCGCCGGCGACTGATTTCGAATCCGGTAAGTGAGACTGTAAACCTGTCCTTACTACCCCCAGATCACCAGCGAACATTTGGTCATTCCTCATGTGTCAGACGTATGATCTTTGCTGGATTTCTCTCTCTCTCTCTCTCTCTCTCTCTCTCTCTCTCTCTCTCTCTCTCTCTCTCTCTCTCTCTCTCTCTCTCTCTCTCTCTCTCTCTCTCTTTCTCTCCCCCCCCCCCCCCCCCCAGTAAATTATAATGTTAAATCCCATTCAATGAGCTTTGAAATTGCGAAACACAAAACACGGAACACGACGATCCAGTACGACGAAATATCCTCTTCTGTCCAAATGGGAGTTCACATTTGGCGATGTATTTTCCTTCTGCGATGAATCAGTTAAGGTATTAGAAGAATGGAAAGATGAAATAAAAACAAAAACAAAATAAGAACGAGGAAGAGAACGTGAAACAAAAATGTGCTACTTATCCCAGAATCCTCGTATGAGGTAAGGGAGCTGGAAAAAGACCTAGAGTTTTTTCAGTAATGAGAACCACGTTCTGCAACAGACCTGGTAGATGATGATGGTGTATTATAGAAACAAACGAGGCTTCGAACAGTACATGTTATCCTGCACACTGATAGAACAAACCCCAGCTGCTGCGTTCTTGTTACAGTTGCACATTTTAAAAATTTGCATTAAACATTCAAAATGGCCTCCAATTTGTGAACACAGCCGATAACAATGTTTAAATATCAATGATTTTCATCTTCATACTTGTTGCAGTCTTCTCGTACACATATAACCTTAGCGCAGTGCACGAACTCTGTAGCATCGACTAGAAATCACAGTAGGTGACAGTAGGTCAGAAAGGTCGAATAGATTAGAACGCGTTTTATTAAACACCCAGTGCGCTGATGCCGAGGTAACGGGTTCAACCCCTATACCGGACAGTAGGACTAAAATGTTGACCTATCGTCTTTGATTTGGGGACCTAAATTACAAATACCTCTGAGGTCGGAGTGGGTTCGCCTGATGGCGAGGGACACTGTTAATGGGGAAAGCTAATCCACACGCAAAGCGCAGTCCAGCACTACTAGAAGTGGTGTGTATGGATTACTCTTAAGGTTAAATCGAGCGAGCGAAAGAAAAAATTTGTGTATATCAACATGACGCATACTATCCTTGTAAGTGGCTTTCCTTGTGAGTGGCTATCTGTCGCGAGATTGCCATGAGTTAAACAGATAAATATTCCCGACGTTTGCTTGGCGTGTATTTTCAGCACCATTATTTTACTAACTGGAAAAACACCGCGGATGTCAAAATCTCAGGACAATATTTGTAGCTGCACGTGTACATCTATAACGGATTTGGAACGGTCGGTGTTGATGGTGACAGGTCCTGGCATCGCCTTGATTAGTTTGTCTACATTTGAATGTAAATGGAAGCAGTGGGGTCAGCCCATCTACACATTTGGTGTTGAGTGAGAAGGAAGGGATACACCGAGTTGGCAGTTCATTACCAGTTAGAATCACATATATTGTCACCACGGAACAGAAGATTGACAAGTTTGTCAACATTTGAATGCAGATGGAAGCCGTGAGATCACAATGGCAGATGTAAAACGGAAGTACTTAGTAGGGAGAAAACAGTACATATGTCAATTCTTGGTTTCCGGAACATGAAGAGTTTGACGGGGTTATTTGCAACTGTTTGTTGGAAGTCGTCATAAAATTCGCTGGCTTGTTTTGAGAATCTTAACAATTACTGACAACTTTGACAGGATTTAAGCCCGGAAAAATAGATCCTTGCAAATGGTGGATATGTCCAAATAACACCTGTGTGGGGGAGAAGAGGATAAAGTCACGTGGACAACTTTGGTAGTTTGCCATATAAACTCTAGTTGTGACCAGCTAGGGAGGACTTGAAATTATGCTTTAGTCAGAGTGCCAGGGCACGGCAGCGCCTAGTGGAAATAATATCTACCGTGTGTTAATTAGTGACTTAATTTTACACGTGCCTATAATGGCAGATGTAGATATGATTGATAGGACTGCAGTGGTGCCATTTAAGGTATAACCTATTATAATATATTCGTTATAATTACTTTAGGCAGTAGCCTTGTTAAACTATAGTGTGATGATTAGCACTGTTAGTGGAAACTAGCTAGAGTAGGGAAGTGATACTTGACTCTGTTAGCTAGAATAGATTAGTGAAGTGTTGATAAGCTTTACTAGTTGAGAATTGAGTAATGAGGGATAATTGGGATTTCCCGTAGGTGTCCCTTGTGGGAGGGGTTCCACATTCTGTTTGCTGATTTTTTCTTTGTCATAACCTGATTCGATTCTAGGTGGGTAGCTAATCTGCTCTATGACTAAGTCTAGTTAGCTAACGATCATTAGGCAAGGTGATAGGCTTACACTCAGCCGAAAGAATCATGAACTAGTACTATCACCAGGTGTGTTGTTTCTATCCTAGGTTCCCTACCAGATCCAAGGAAGCTCAATAAAGTTTTTGGGAAGGAAGAAAATCCCAGTCTGAAGAACACCAGTTCGGCAATCAATAAAGATTGCTTACAGACGTGATTAAAAGCTAGAGGGAGGTTGATTCACCCAACATAGTGAAGATTACAGTTGCACCATACAGCATTAAACAGTGGTAACGAACCGAGAACCGGTTAAGAGTAACTAGTGTTAGTACAGTAACAATTAACATTAGTAATTAGCACTTGCGGACTGAATGGTTCGATGTGCAACGAGGATGATCTGTCGACTAACACTTAACTTTACTAACTGTGTAAACACTAGAAAAGAACTTGTGCAGTTGGTTAGAGAACATTAGGAACGGACATTGTGTAGAGTGAATCCGGTCCATAAGTAACTGTTCATACCACCGGTGTCTATTTCTCATGTTCATGAAATGGGATTACCAGAGGTCTACAGAAGCAAAGCAGTATCCGGCAGGATGGTTCCGGCAACGGGTGAGACGTACTTGTTCTGACGTAACGTGCTGTGGTCTATCTTTGCTGTGATCTGCGGACTGAGCTGATGTCTGAGAGACAGATTCTCTACACTTTATAGAACACGTCACACATTTTCTTCGCATACACGTCTCATACACGTTACACTTTTATTTTAATAAATTAATCTTTATTAATTTCTAGAAGTAAGAGTTGTTGAGTATGTTGCGTTGGGGAAGTATGAGAAGGGGGCATAGTACGACAGTGTGAGAGTGATAGGAAAAGGTGTCCATAGGCTGATGGAGTGTGTTGGACGGAAGCTGGTGGATTCTCCAGAATATTGAGGGGAAAAAAAAATAATATTATAATGTGGGTGTCGGATCTCCTCACTCCAGGGACGACACTTTTATTGAGGACACGACATTATTGGGGGCTCGTAAACGTGATATTTGGACAGTGGGACCTCTCGCAAATGTGATCTTTGGACAGCGGGATCTATCGTAAACGTGATCTTTGGACAACGAGATCTCTCGTAAACGTGATCCTTGGACAGCGGGATCTCCCGTAAACGGAATCCTTGGACAGCGAGATCTCCTGCAAGCAGGAACCTTTGACAGTGGGATCTTCTGACAACGGGGTCTTTTGACACGGGATCCTTAGTTATAAAAGGGAGATATCAGTTTGGAGAATCCAGCTAGAGTGAATGTGGATAGGGGTTAGGACTAATATCTTACCTGTTCACACTTCACACGTCTGCATAGGTCTGTGGTCCTGATTCTACTCTCGTCACTGAGTGAATGTACTGTGTGTGGTAATATCTAGATTTATAGTACTTGTTCATATATCGGTATAGTAATTTGCAGTTATATTGTACTGGACCTGCTAGCTTACCTCTCTGTATAATGGCCACCCCTAAACTTAGCACGTTAGAATTAAAGGCAAGGGGGGAAGAAATGGGATTGGCTGGGTCTTCTCTAACGGATTACATACAGGAAGTGGAGAGAGAGAGTATCGTCAAGCGGAAAGGGATGATCGAAAGGCCGAGCTGGAATTGAGAAGGATGGAGTTGGAACAAGCAGCTAAGAAATTGGAAGCTCAGCAAGCAGCTAAGAAATTTGAAGCTGAGCAAGCAGCTAGGAAATTAGAAGCTGAACAGGAAGCACAGAAAAGGGAGCACGAGTACCGGATGAGGGAACTCGAGTTGAAGAGTCAATCTAATGGAGAAACTGAGGGAGCAGTTGGAGGTTCCTCCATCCCAGGATCAACACCAGTAGGTGGACATGGGTACCATGCTATGAAGTTTCCTTTAGCGGTCTACGAGGAGGACAAAGAGAAGATTGACCAATACCTTCAACGCTTCGAGGCTATGTCAGTTGCTATGGGTCTGGAGCGTAACAAATGGAATCTTAAGCTATCCCAGGGATTACGCGGGACGGGATACGAGGTTTATACTCGCCTGCCACCAGGACATGAGAACAATTATGATGAGTTAAAGACGGCTCTGCTGAAACGATTCGAGGTTACGTCACATACCTACCGGAAAAAATTTCGAGCAGCGAAACGAGAACCCGGAGAGTTGTTTGCCGCCTACAGTTTGCGTCTTAAATCTTATCTCCATAAGTGGATGGATTTGGCTGGGTTCGCACATGACTATGAGAGTCTGGAAGAGCTCATGGTGGTCGACCAGCTGAAGAAGCAAATGTCTAAACCTCTCAGGACGTTCCTGGGAGAACAAGGAGCGGAACGTATTGACCTCGTGAATAAATTAGCAGAACGGTTCGTCGAGGTACATGGGGAGGCAGGGGAAAACCTTTCCACCAACACCAAAAGTCAAGAGAAACATGACAAGAAGAAAGCCAAAAACTCAGGAACAAAAAAGTGGGAACCTTATGTGCAAAAATCAGAGGATAATTCAGAGAAGAAGAAGGAGGGAAGCAAGAGCACTTCAAGCTCTACACCTAAACGACCGTGGTCGGAGAAGTGGTGTTCAATTTGTAAGTCACCCTCTCACAATACGAGGGACTGCAAATCGAAGGCTAAGAACCCGCATTTTGCAGCATGTCAAGTGACTTCCAAGGAGGTTGTCACGGAAAATGCCAAGGTCAACAAGGAAGCTCGCCACCAGGAGAGCTCATTCAAGTCCGACAATAGAAAATCTAGGACAGGGAAATGGTGCAACGAATGCAAGTCAAACACGCACAATGCTATTGACTGCAGGGGAAAGTCAGGAGACACTCAATTCGTCGTGTGCTCAGGGAAACCTAAGGTGGAGCCCACCGAACAGGTCGAGGCCGAGGAAGAGACTCCAGACCAGGAGAAACCACCTGTAGTGGAATTGGTAGAGGTTAACGGTCGTCAAGTGGAGTGTTTATACGACACAGGACTGGACGGGGAGGCCGTGATTTCTGCGGATCTAGTACATCCAGAACAATTCACAGGTGAAACATTGGATATACAGCCTGCACAGAAGAGTGCTGTAACCATGAAGTTGCCCATTGCTAATGTGGAGATTCGGTCAAGGTACGTCACCGGCACCATCAAGGCCGCTGTATTGACCGATCCCATTTTTCCAGTCATCCTAGGTTGCCGGTATGTCTTTCTGGGAATGCCCAGGGAGCCTATTCATATGGGAGCAATGCAGACTCGCTCTCAGGCGAAAACGGAAGAGGCAGACGCAATTGTGACTAACCCAATGCCGGGGGAGCTACGAACTGCCCAGAGTGAGGATGATACTTTACGTCCTTGCTACAAAAAGCTGCAGAAAAGTGCTGATCCACCAGGACGGGGGCAGTACTACATGAAGAATAGGATACTCTACAGGAGAGCAGGAAGGGGAGACAACCTATACGGTCAGTTGGTCGTCCCAAAAGCTCATCGGTCCCAGATTCTTCATATGGGGCATACCATCTCCTTTAGTGGACACATGGGTATTGCCGCCACCATGCAGCGGATTTCCTGCCACTACTATTGGCCGGGAATGACAGATGATGTGCGTCGGTATGTGAAGTCATGCCCTGAGTGCCAGAGGGTGGCACCGAAACACTGGACAGCACCGGTGATGTTGGGTGAGATGCCCATCATGAACTCTCCTTTCGAGAGGGTAGCCATCGATATCGTGGGTCCACTTCCCAGGACTAGGAAGAGGAACATGTATATACTCACAATGGTGGATTGCTGTACAATGTGGGGTGAGGCTATACCGTTGACCACGATTGACTCGAAAAGAGTGGCGGACGCACTGATGGAGGCCTTTACCAGATTAGGCTTTCCGGATCAAATTCTGACGGACAATGGATCTCAGTTTTGTGGAAAACTCATGGAGGAGGTATTTAGGGTGTTTCACTCTAACCACATACATACCAGCCCTTACCACCCTCAAGCCAATGGACAAGTGGAGCGTTTCAACGGCACGTTGATGACAATGCTCAGGAAACTAGCGCAGGAAAAACCTGATAGGTGGGATGAATATATCCCAGCAGCACTCTTTGCCTATCGGGAAGTTCCTCATGGCTCAACAGGACTACCACCTGCTACGTTGCTGTTTGGTCGTCCAATCAAAGGACCGTTGGAAGCCATGTTGAGGAGTTGGACTGAAGAGGGGACGTCAGAAGAAGTGATCTCATCCTACAAATACGTGGAGGAACTGAAAGAAAAACTCCACAAGGGATGGACTCTGGCAAATCAAAACTTGAAAAAGGCCAGGAAAAGACATGCGGCTTACTACAACCGTAGGTCTAAAGAAAGATCTCTAGAGGTGGGAGATAAAGTCTTGTTGCTACTCCCAACGGGAAACAACAAACTGGAGATAGGTTGGCAAGGACCATTTCCCGTGGAAAGGGTGATATCCAGAACCAACTATCAAATCCGGATCCGGGGAAAGTCGAAGATTTTCCATATCAATCTCTTGCGGAAATACGAAGAGAGACCCGGAGACAAGGCAGCTCACCTCATGGCAATGGCAGTTGCAGTGGAGACAGAAGTGGGAACCAGCGAGGGCAGGGAATATCCCTTGGAACACCAGGAAACCTATAGGGATGTGCAAGTGAACCCTGATCTGACCTCCCAGGAGAGGGAAAGGATAACCCAGGTTCTCAAGTCTCATAAGGAGATACTGACTGATAAACCAGGACGAACGAGGTTGGTGGAGTTCGAGATGACTTTGACCACACAGGAGCCTGTTCGCCAAAAGGTTTACCCAGTGCCATTCTCTAAAGAAAAGGCCCTGGAGGAGGAAATAAAAAAACTGCTGGAGGATGACGTGATTGCACCATCCACATCCCCATACAATGCGGGGGTAGTTTTGTTACGCAAACCAAGTGGAGAACACAGGTTGTGTATAGATTACCGACTGCTGAACAGTCATACACAGTTTCAGGTGGAACCTTTGCCGAATCCAACTCAGTTATTCGCTAGGCTCCATAAGGCTCGGTACTTTTCAAAGGTGGATCTGAGTCGGGGGTACTATCAGATACCAGTCAAACCGGAGATTCGACCACTGTTAGCTTTCAGTACACCCAGTGGACACTACGAATTCAAGGTCATGCCCTTTGGACTCAGCAATGCACCTAGTGTGTTTACACGCATGATGAGGACTTTACTAGATCCGTTACAGGATCCGTCCATCATCTCATTCATGGATGATATTCTGATTTCCAGTGACAGCTTGGATGACCACTTACAATCCTTGGAGAGAGTGTTTAATAGACTCAAGGAAGCAGGGCTTACTGCTCGTCCAACCAAGTGCATGATTGGTTACCAGACTCTGGAATTTCTAGGTCACACCATCACTCCAGGACACATTGTTCCAGAAGAGAAGAACCTGGAGAAAATCAGAAATGCACCAAGGCCAAAAACGAAGAAGGATGTGCGATCTTTTCTCTCGTTGTGTGGGTTCTACCACAAATTTATCCCACATTTCACTGAACTGGGAGCTCCGTTGACCGAAACCTTGAAAAAGGGATTACCGGATCAAATCATTTGGACACCAGAATGTGAGAATGCCTATAGTCAGTTAAAGGAGGCCTTGGTCAGCAAACCTGTATTACAGCTCCCTGACCTTTCCAAACCATTTGTGTTGAGAACGGATGCAAGTGCGATTGGAATTGGAGCCGCTTTATTACAGGAAGGAAAAGACGATGCTTCGGTTTTGAAACCTGTGGCATACGCAAGTAAGAAACTTCTACAGGCGGAGAGGAATTATTCAACCGTCGAGAGAGAATGCTTGTCCCTCGTATGGGCAGTGCAAAAATTTCAGCCATATTTGTATGGAGTTAAGTTTCGGGTCCAGTCAGATCATCAGCCCCTGATGTTCCTGGCTACTTCTCAGAAGCTCAACGCACGTTTGATGCGGTGGTCGTTGTTACTTCAACCGTATAATTTCACAGTAGAGTACATTCCTGGGAAGGAAAATGTTGGAGCGGATTTCTTGTCAAGACACCCAGCTCCTGAAGAAGAGGAATGAATTATCTGGATTTAACTCATGGTGGAGGAGAGTGAGATGGACTACTCTCTTAAGAGGGGGCCTATGTCGCGAGATTGCCATGAGTTAAACAGATAAATATTCCCGACGTTTGCTTGGCGTGTATTTTCAGCACCATTATTTTACTAACTGGAAAAACACCGCGGATGTCAAAATCTCAGGACAATATTTGTAGCTGCACGTGTACATCTATAACGGATTTGGAACGGTCGGTGTTGATGGTGACAGGTCCTGGCATCGCCTTGATTAGTTTGTCTACATTTGAATGTAAATGGAAGCAGTGGGGTCAGCCCATCTACACATTTGGTGTTGAGTGAGAAGGAAGGGATACACCGAGTTGGCAGTTCATTACCAGTTAGAATCACATATATTGTCACCACGGAACAGAAGATTGACAAGTTTGTCAACATTTGAATGCAGATGGAAGCCGTGAGATCACAATGGCAGATGTAAAACGGAAGTACTTAGTAGGGAGAAAACAGTACATATGTCAATTCTTGGTTTCCGGAACATGAAGAGTTTGACGGGGTTATTTGCAACTGTTTGTTGGAAGTCGTCATAAAATTCGCTGGCTTGTTTTGAGAATCTTAACAATTACTGACAACTTTGACAGGATTTAAGCCCGGAAAAATAGATCCTTGCAAATGGTGGATATGTCCAAATAACACCTGTGTGGGGGAGAAGAGGATAAAGTCACGTGGACAACTTTGGTAGTTTGCCATATAAACTCTAGTTGTGACCAGCTAGGGAGGACTTGAAATTATGCTTTAGTCAGAGTGCCAGGGCACGGCAGCGCCTAGTGGAAATAATATCTACCGTGTGTTAATTAGTGACTTAATTTTACACGTGCCTATAATGGCAGATGTAGATATGATTGATAGGACTGCAGTGGTGCCATTTAAGGTATAACCTATTATAATATATTCGTTATAATTACTTTAGGCAGTAGCCTTGTTAAACTATAGTGTGATGATTAGCACTGTTAGTGGAAACTAGCTAGAGTAGGGAAGTGATACTTGACTCTGTTAGCTAGAATAGATTAGTGAAGTGTTGATAAGCTTTACTAGTTGAGAATTGAGTAATGAGGGATAATTGGGATTTCCCGTAGGTGTCCCTTGTGGGAGGGGTTCCACATTCTGTTTGCTGATTTTTTCTTTGTCATAACCTGATTCGATTCTAGGTGGGTAGCTAATCTGCTCTATGACTAAGTCTAGTTAGCTAACGATCATTAGGCAAGGTGATAGGCTTACACTCAGCCGAAAGAATCATGAACTAGTACTATCACCAGGTGTGTTGTTTCTATCCTAGGTTCCCTACCAGATCCAAGGAAGCTCAATAAAGTTTTGGGAAGGAAGAAAATCCCAGTCTGAAGAACACCAGTTCGGCAATCAATAAAGATTGCTTACAGACGTGATTAAAAGCTAGAGGGAGGTTGATTCACCCAACATAGTGAAGATTACAGTTGCACCATACAGCATTAAACAGTGGTAACGAACCGAGAACCGGTTAAGAGTAACTAGTGTTAGTACAGTAACAATTAACATTAGTAATTAGCACTTGCGGACTGAATGGTTCGATGTGCAACGAGGATGATCTGTCGACTAACACTTAACTTTACTAACTGTGTAAACACTAGAAAAGAACTTGTGCAGTTGGTTAGAGAACATTAGGAACGGACATTGTGTAGAGTGAATCCGGTCCATAAGTAACTGTTCATACCACCGGTGTCTATTTCTCATGTTCATGAAATGGGATTACCAGAGGTCTACAGAAGCAAAGCAGTATCCGGCAGGATGGTTCCGGCAACGGGTGAGACGTACTTGTTCTGACGTAACGTGCTGTGGTCTATCTTTGCTGTGATCTGCGGACTGAGCTGATGTCTGAGAGACAGATTCTCTACACTTTATAGAACACGTCACACATTTTCTTCGCATACACGTCTCATACACGTTACACTTTTATTTTAATAAATTAATCTTTATTAATTTCTAGAAGTAAGAGTTGTTGAGTATGTTGCGTTGGGGAAGTATGAGAAGGGGGCATAGTACGACAGTGTGAGAGTGATAGGAAAAGGTGTCCATAGGCTGATGGAGTGTGTTGGACGGAAGCTGGTGGATTCTCCAGAATATTGAGGGGAAAAAAAAATAATATTATAATGTGGGTGTCGGATCTCCTCACTCCAGGGACGACACTTTAAAGGAGGACACGACACTATCCTTGTGAGTGGCTTTCCTAATTCTCTGTGACGAAGGGGTTAAGGACACAATTCGTAACCCCGCACATCGCGTTCGAAATACAGCTCCCGGAGATTTTTCAGAAAACCGCCTTGTGTTGATTTTCATAAAAATAGTATGAGGGCTAATCGTTCAGAAAGCAATTGCAAACTACTGAACGTAACCTTGCCAAGACACCACAAACAGCCAAACAATGCTGGGGCTTACTGCGACGTCCTGTGAAGGATAAGTAACTGACTTTTTAAAATTTAAATTGAGTAGCTGTGTATGCAGCCTTTTCTTTTTGAGTCCCAGCTGTCCAAGAGTTTTTAACAGATTCAGTGCGAAGTAAAAAGTATGTTTGAACCAAGCAAAACTGAATGACAGAAGATGGGAGTGAGCCATGTATCACAGTTATGACTTTAAAATTTTTAATATGGTAGCAAACATGTTGTATTATAATGCAATGACAACATTCTGGCGATATGTGAGCACATGAAAGACAGGGCAAGTCACTTAATCATCCTATAGCACTATATCAGTTAAGGTGCCTAAACTGCACACAACACCCTCTTGTTTGGGAACGTTAGATCCTGACTCACAACCTCGGTGATGTGCCAACATTTTCTTTTGTTGTAAATCAATAAGACATCAATCATTCCAGGTTTCTGCGAACGTCTTACCTGTAAGACTTCGCCACGCCGTCTTCAATACCTATTATTTTAATCACCAGTTCAATAAAAAGCCAGATAATTTGAAAAATAGGCCATCGTCACCCGACCGTCAGCAATACTAAGCTCAACCACACTTGAAAGTGGGTTGAGTCATCATCCACTCATGTGTGGTTGAGGCATAGAGTAATGCCGTGCAGGACGCGTGCTTTTACGCGTCCACCCATAACCGTCAACGGATTGCGGGCCTTCAACAACATTATTTCGAATCATTTATATAGAAAGTTTATACATCTTGCACGTTATTATGGTTAATGCTCTTAAATAGATAATTATAATTCATTTTTCAAATCACAATTAATTAGAATAACAACAATTTAGTCAGTATCTCTTACTACCAGTATGATCAGGTAATTTCATTTATATAATAACTCTTTGTATGTATCTGTAAACACATAAAATAAAACAAAATGTCAACCATTGCAAAAAATAGGAGTTATGTACCATATGTTACTAGTCGTTTGAGTTAGCTCCCTTAAATATAACCCAATGTGACATTTCCCCAAACTAAATTATTACATTAATCCATGGGAATCTCGATATGTGCAGTCCATAAACGGGCACTCTCCAGATATTTATGCTTCACCTCGACACCGCAAGGTTCAAGAGAAACTAATGTAAAATAACAACAAGTAATGCAGTAATATGCAGTAAGCCTGGCTCCCTGGCGAAAGTGTCAACGCCATTGTTCGTAAACCCGTAAATCCAAGCGTGGAAAATAGCAGCTGCGAGATTCGGCAGCGGATCGCACAGCGCTGGTAACTTATGGGGTGTGTGAACCGGTCGTTCAGAAAGCAATGGCAAACTACTGAACGAAAAACTTGACAAGACACCAACAATGGCAGTAAAATGCTGGTGTTGACTGCAACGTCCTGTAAAGGATATGCAACTTTTTGAAAAACGCAGCTTTATAGAACACAGTTACGAAAAACACAGCACATTGCGGCGTTTAGCCTTCATCAGTAAACAAATACACACACAAAACACAACATATAATCACGGAGACGACCCCCCCCCCCCCCCAGTGGCAGAGCCGCTGAGAATAGAGGATAGTGCAGGGACATGATCAGAGGACTTAAATGTTCAAGAGGAGCATGATGAGATAAGATGAGATGTTTGTTGATAAAGGTTTATTACTGCAACGTCCTGTGTTTCTGAAGTTTTTTTTTTTTTTTTTTTTTTTTTTTTTTTTTTTTTTAAATACAGCTTCCGCACATTTCGTGTTTCTCTATTGTAACTATTTCCACAACTTTACAGCAGCTGTAACCCATGTAATTTATGAGCGTATGTTTAAAATACTTGATGACCAGATCCACCATACAAGCATGCAAGGATGTGAGGGTACAGAGTAATACTGAGCCGAAGAGGGTTGATGAGAATAGAGGACAGTGCAGGGACTTGCTCGGAGACCTCATTACCCTTCACTGAGCTGAATAATAACAATTACAATAACGCCAGAGACACCCCAGTGGTGTGTATGCGTTACATCCTTGGTCTGCTGACTGTTGCTGGTAGGCTCAAGGTGATGCAGGCGAAGGCATACCTCAGAGTAGCTGCAGACACAGACCACCCACTGCATGAGGCACTGGACGCAGTTAAGGGTCAGCGACTGATAAGAGGGAAATCAGGGATCGCTCAGGCGGAGGATACGATCAGACAGGTGTGCATCTTAGAGAACATTAGGCGAGGAGAGGAGTGGGTCAGCGTGCCAGCGGAGCAGTCAGGCTTGTGCAGAGTTATAATCATATTGAGCCGGGACCACGGAAGTTGAAATCCAGCAACTAATTCAGGATAATTCTCGCTCGGGTGATGTGATTATCTACACAGATGGTTCGGTGTCGAGAGGTAGGAAAAGTGCCCGGGGGTTCATAGCAAAAGCCAATGGTCGACGTTTGGTGCAGGAGAGCCTGGCATATGATACCACAACATCTAGCTTAAGAATGGAGGTGGAGGCGGTCACTGCAGCTTTCCGCTGGATGGAGAATACGACACACACACACACGTCGTGATTATAACTGACTCAGAAAACATGCTGACGAGGGTGAGAACAGGCAAGCTTCGTGCAGAGTGGCTTGCTTCGCTTCGGAAGTCACGGGTGACAAGCATCATCTGGATCTCTTTCTCCTGGGCATGCTGGTGTGCTGGGGAATGAACAGGCGGACAGATTGGCTGGCTTTGCAAAACTTGGTGGAGTATTGATGCATGATAAGGCAGACGTGGTTGCGGCCTTGTGGGAGCACGTGTACACCTCGGAGGAGCAAATGGATTACCAAGGTCTGGCAAGAATGAGACAACGAGGAGTGACGAGGGGATCTGACCGACGATCGACGCTGAGATGAAAGGCGAGACGGACATATAATCAGATTGCTACTGGTACTATTGGTGTTGGAACTTTTCGCTGGCTGCTGAGGATGGGGACGGAGCACTTATGGGAATGCCCCGAATGCTGTGATGTCGGTTCCTAGATCAATCAATCAATCAATCAATCAATCAATTAATCACAATAACAATAATCACAATAATAATAATCGCAATAATAATAATAAATTTCTTTAGAAAATTACACAATTAAATGTCAATATATTATATTGTTATCCCATGATCTTGCACCGGAGCCCAGAGACTGGCGAGGCGATCACTGTATTACTAACGCGACAGTCAGCATCAAGACAATTCCCAAAATGGTATCTAATCCTTTTGCGGGGAACTCTCATCAACGGCTTCAGGTTTTTCCTCCTTATCCTAGAAGGCAAGGAACCGGATATCACCATCCAAGATTTCAGGGAACGAGTGATATCATTAGGTATCATTAAAAACAAGTTAGCTGTATATCCTCTACAGGACATTGCAGTCAACTCCTGCATATTTTGGCTGTTCTTGATTTATTGGCAAATTTACGTTCAGTAGTTTGCCATTGTTTTCCGAACGACCTGCACTCGCGCCTTTGTCTGGGAAACCAAAGTCCGGCGGTCTGCTATCAGATCACCCGCAGCTGTGTTTCGCACGCAGTACGCGGGGATACGAATTGCGCGCGTATTTCTTTCGTCACAGAACGGCATCATTGGGTACTGACCACATTCCAAGCTTACACTGAGATCAAAACCCTACCTTCTGAGCCAGAGAAGCCACCACTCACTGCCAAACGTAATGGTACTAGACTGAGCTACATGGCCTTTACAAGACGTTGCAATCAACCGCAGCATTGTCCGGCTGTTTATGATATTTTTATGCAATTTTACATTCACTAGTTTGCCATTGCCTTCTGGACGACCGACGCTTACCCTATTGTGAATATCAACACACGGTAGTCTACTTTCAAATCGCCGGCGACTGATTTCGAAATCCGGGTAAAGTGGGACTGTAAAACTGTGCTTACTACCCCCAGATCACCAGCGAACATTTGGTCATTCCTCATGTGACAGACATATGATCTTTGCTGGATTTTGTCTCTCTCTCTCTCTCTTCTCCCCCCCCCCCCCCCCCCCCCCCCCCAGTAAATTATAATGTTAACTCCCATTCAATGAGCTTTGAAATTGCGAAACAAAACACGGAACACGACGATCCAGTAGGACGAAATATCCTCTTCTGTCCAAATGGGAGTTCACATTTGGCGATGTATTTTCCTTCTGCAATGAATCAGTTAAGGTATTAGAAGAATGGAAAGATGAAATAAAAACAAAAAAATAAGAACAAGGAAGAGAACATGAAACAAAAATGTGCTACTAATGCCAGAATCCTCGTATGAGTTAAGGGAGCTGGACAAAGACCTAGAGATTTTTCAGTAATGAGAACCACGTTCTGCAACAGACCTGGTAGATGATGATGGTGTATTAAAGAAACAAACGAGGCCTGGAACAGTACATGTTATCCTACAGGCTGATAGAACAAACCCCAGCTGCTGCGTTACTGTTACAGTTGCACATTTAAAAAAAAATATCTCATTAAACATTCAAAATGGCCTCCAATTTGTGAACACAGCCGATAACAATGTTTAAATATCAATGATTTTCATCTTCATACTTGTTGCAGTCTCCTCGTACACATATAACTTTAGCGCAGTGCACGAACTCTGTAGCATCGACTAGAAATCACAGTAGGTGACAGTAGGTCAGAAAAGCCGAATGGATAAGAACGCGTTTTATTAAACACCCAGTGCGCTGATGCCGAGGTAACGGGTTCAACCCCTATACCGGAAAGTAGGACTAAAATGTTGACCTATCGTCCTTGATTTGGGGACCTAAATTACAAATACCTCTGAGGTCGGAGTGGGTTCGCCTGATGGCGAGGGACACTGTTAATGGGGGAAGCTAATCCACACGCAAAACGCAGTCCAGCACTACTAGAAGTGGTGTGTATGGTCTACTCTTAAGTTTAAATCGAGCGAGCGAAAGAAAAAATTTGTGTATATCAACATGACGCATACTATCCTTGTGAGTGGCTTTACTTGTGAGTGGCTATCCTTGTGAGTGGCTATCCTTGTGAGTGGCTATCCTTGTGAGTGGCTTTCCTAAATCTCTGTGACGAAGGGGTTAAGGACACAATTCGTAACCCCGCACATCGCGTTCGAAATACAGCTCCCGGAGATTTTTCAGCAAACCGCCTTGTGTTGGTTTTCATAAAAATAGTATGAGGGCTAATCGTTCAGAAAGCAATGGCAAACTACTGAACGTAACCTTGCCAAGACACCACAAACAGTCAAACAATGCTGGGGCTTACTGCGACGTCCTGTGAAGGATAAGTAACTGACTTTTTAAAATTTAAATTGAGTAGCTGTGTACGCCCACGCTTTCCGGCATGGCACATGATTGATTGATTGATTGAGCTGTGTACGCAGCCTTTTCTTTTTGAGTCCCAACTGTCCAAGAGTTTTTAACAGATTCAGTGGGAAGTAAAAAGTATGTTTGAACCAAACAAAACTGAATGACAGAAGATGGGAGGTAGGGATGTATCACAGTTATGACTTAAAAAATTTTAATATGGTAGCAAACATGTTGTATTATATAATGTAATGAAAACATTTTGGCGATATATGAGCACATGACAGACAGGGCAAGTCACTTAATCATCCCAAAGCACTATATCAGTTAAGGTACCTAAACTGCACATAGCACCCCCTTGTTTGGGAACGTACTAGATCCTGACTCACAACCCCAGTGATGTGCCAACATTTTCTTTTGTTGTAAATCAATAAGACATCAATCATTCCAGGTTTCTGCGAACGCCGTCTTCAATACCTATTATTTTAATCACCAGTTCAATAAAAAGCCAGATAATTTGAAAAATAGGCCATAGTCACCCGACCGTCAGCTTACTATATAATCAACCACTCAAGTGTGGTTGAGCAGAGAGTAATGCCTGGTGGACGCGTCCTGTGTGTATTTACGCGTCCACCAATAAACGTCAACAGATTGCGGGCCTTCAATCAACATTATTTCGAATCATTTATATACAAAATGTACACATTTTGCTCGATATTATGGTTGATGCTCTTAAATAGATAATTATAATTATTTTTTTCAAATCACAATTAATTAGAATAACAAAAATTCAGTCAGTATATCTTACTATCAATATGATCAGGTAATTTCATTTATATAATAACTCTTTGTATGTATCTGTAAACACAGAAAATGAAACAAAATGTCAACCATTGCAAAAAGTAGGAGTTATGTACCATATGTTGCTAGTCGTTTGAGTTAGCTCCCTTAAAAATAACCCAATGTGACATTTCCCCAAACATGAGTAAATAAACTAAATTATTACATTAATCCATGGGAATCTCGATATATGCAGTCCATAAACGGGCACTCTCCAGCTATTTATGCTTCACCTCGACACCGCAAGGTTCAAGAGAAACTAATGTAAAATAACACCAAGTAATGCAGTAATATGCAGTAAGCCGTTCTCGCTGGCGAAGGTATCAACGCCATTGTTCGTAAACCCGTAAATCCAAGCGTGGAAAATAGCAGCTGCGAGATTCGGCAGCGGATCGCACAGCGCTGGTAACTTATGGGGTGTGTGAACCGGTCGTTCAGAAAGCAATGGCAAACTACTGAACGAAAAACTTCACAAGAAACCAACAATGGCAGTAAAATGCTGGTGTTGACTGCAACGTCCTGTAAAGGATATGCAACTTTTGAAAAACGCAGCTTTATAGAACACAGTTACGAAAAACACAGCACATTGCGGCGTTTAGCCTTCATCAGTAAACAAATACACACACAAAACACAACATATAATCACGGAGACGACCCCCCCCCCCCCAGTGGCAGAGCCGCTGAGAATAAAGGATAGTGCAGGGACATGATCAGAGGACTTAATGTTCAAGAGGAAGCATGATGAGATAAGATGAGATGTTTGTTGATAAAGGTTTATTACTGCAACGTCCTGTGTTTCGAAGTTTTTTTTTTATTTTTTTTTTTTTTTTTTTTTTAAATACAGCTTCCGCACATTTCGTGTTTCTCTATTGTAACTATTTCCACAACTTTACAGCAGCTGTAACCCATGTAATTTATGAGCGTATATTTAAAATACTTGATGACCAGATCCACCATACAAGCATGCAAGGATGTGAGGGTACAGAGTAATACTGAGCCGAAGAGGGTTGATGAGAATAGAGGACAGTGCAGGGACTTGCTCGGAGACCTCATTACCCTTCACTGAGCTGAATAATAACAATTACAATAACGCCAGAGACACCCCAGTGGTGTGTATGCGTTACATCCTTGGTTTGCCGACTGTTGCAAGTAAGCTCAAGGTGATGCAGGCGAAGGCATACCTCAGAGTAGCTGCAGACACAGATCACCCACTGCACGAGGCGCTGGACGCAGTTAAGGGTCGCGACTGATAAGAGGGAAATCATGGATGGCTCAGGCGGAGGATACGATCAGACAGGTGTGCATCTTGGAGAACATTAGGTGAGGAGAGGAGTAGGTCAGCGTGCCAGCGGAGCAGTCAGACTTGTGCAGAGTTATAATCACATTGAGCCGGGAGTGCAGGGAGTGGCCAGCAGGGGCCACGGAAGTGGAAATCCAGCAACTAATTCAGAATAATGCTCGCTCGGGTGATGTGATTATCTACACAGATGGTTCGGTGTTGAGAGGAAGGAGAAGTGCCTGGGGATTCTTAGCAAAAGCTAATCGCCGACGTTTGGTGCAGGAGAGTCTGGCATATGATACCACAACATCTAGCTTAAGAATGGAGGTGGAGGCGGTCACTGCAGCTTTCCGCTGGATCGAGAATACGACACACACACACACACACACACACACACACACACACACACACACACACACACACACATACACACACATCGTGATTGTAACTGACTCAGACATGCTGAGAAGGGTGAGGACAGGCAGGCTGTCGTGCCGAGTGGCTTGCTTCGCTTCGGAAGTCACGGGTAGCAAGCATCACGTGGATCTTTTTCTCCGGGGCATGCCGGTGTGCTGGGGAATGAACAGGCGGACAGATTGGCTGGCTCTGCAAAACTTGGTGGAGTATCGATACATGACAAGGCAGACGTGGTAGCGGCCTTGTGGGAGCACGTGTACACTTCGGAGGAGCAAATGGATCACCATGGTCTGGCAAGAATGAGGCAGCGAGGCGTGACGAGGGGATCTGACCGACGATCGACGCTGAGAGGAAAGGCGAGACGGACATATAATCAGATTGCTAATGGTACTATTAGTGTTGGAACTCTTCGCTGACTGCTGAGGATGGGGACGGAGCGTCTATGAGAATGCCCCGAATGCTGTGATGTCGGTTCCTAGATCAATCAATCAATCAATGAATCAATCAATCAATCAATTAATCACAATAACAATAATCACAATAATAATAATCGCAATAATAATAATAAATTTCTTTAGAAAATTACACAAGTTAAATGTCAATATATTATATTGTTATCCCATGATCTTGCACCGGAGCCCAGAGACTGGCGAGGCGATCACTGTATTACTAACGCGACAGTCAGCATCAAGACGTGACAATCTGTAGTCTACTTTAATTATTGTTGTATTTGACAATTCATGCGCTGATGCGGTGAAATGTGGTTTCTGAGGAAACGCAAAGAATACCATGAACAGACAGAAAAACCAATGAGCAAGTTCTATAAGAAACAAATGAGAACCGTAAACTGATGAGAGAAATTAGCCATAGACAGTTAGGATTTTGTGGTTACGTTATGGGAAGAAATAAACTTGAGAACTTGGTGGCAACTGGTAAGATTGAGGGGGAAGGAACAAGGGAGAGGCAGATAAATAAATATCTGGATGTCTTGGCAACATGACATAATCCAGACTAAATCAAAGAGCTGATCTACGACACTGGTAATCATGTGACATGGCGAAACATTACCGCCAACGCTAATCGTCATGGCACATGATGATTATGATTTGAAAATTCTGCCCATATTGTAGGAGAGGTACCCAAAAAAAAAATGCCTATTTTAGAGACAAAGCAAATAGACCAGCGGGATAACAAGATCCACTTTCATCTTCGGCGACACTTGGAGAGCTTGTCAGGTTTGGGCAATGCACACGTAGTTCTTCTTCTATGTTCCTATCAGTTACCAGTTATCAGTTATCAGTTGGGGTATCTTCATTGCACTCCGGACAGGTCCATAGGTGCTCAGATCCTCCCCCCCCCCCCCCAGCATATGCATCAGCGTCCGGTGGCTAATAGTGCCAGTTCTGTGTTGGTTGACGAGGCACCTCGTTTTCTCGATGTACCTCTCGCGTCTGGCCGTGCCGATTCTTACTCCCATGTCTTTCATCCTGGACAGCGATGTGGATTCACTGACGTCAAAGTCCTCTCTTCACGACATATCTTTAAGGACGTTAATAACATCGGCACGATCCATGGGCTGGCCATCTGCAGGGGATGCAGAGCCAGCCAGTACAACAGACTTCCTCTTTCCGTGGAATGAATCAACCAAACCGAGATGTGGAACTGTCGTGTCCTCCTTTAAAGTGTCGTCCCTGGAGTGAGGAGAGTCAACACCCACATTATAATATTTTTTTTTCCTTTATCAATATCCTGGAGAATCCACCAACTTCCGTCCAACACACTCCATCAGCCCGTGGACACCTTTTCCTATCACTCTCTCACTGTTGTACTATGCCCCCCTCATACTTCCCCAACGCAACATACTCAACAACTCTTGCTTCTAAAAATTAATAAAGATTAATTTATTAAAAGAAAAGTGTAACGTATATGAGACGTGTAAGCGAAGAAAATGTGTGTCGTGTATTATAACATAAATGTATATGTCAGCCTTCAAAGTTCAGGATCATAGTGCACACATCATGGCAAGGATTACACGACATCACACGAGTCAGTACAATAGACCTCACCGAAGTCGTATCCTTCTCTCCAGACATGTCCTCCTCCAGGAGCTCTGATGACCATGAGATCTGAATCCCATGTAAATATATAATCCGTGGAAAATACTATTATTGTTCCTAACACAACGGTTCCTATTAGTTCTGTATTTTCACTCTTAAACAGTCAATCAATGTATCTAGAAAAAAATGGCTTGCTTTATTCACTAGATATAGTCTGAAAGTTCTGATTTCCTGATACGTGGAACAACTACACTTCAATGTTTGGTTTCATCTAATGTGAACATCAGTTCCTACTGATCTAGTTCCACATGGGCTGAACATCCATCACTTCAGGTGTGTTAACGATTGGTATTCACTCATGTAGGATACATATACCATTAGGCTCCACCGAGCAATGTGTATTAACTTCTTCCGTTGCAAAAGTTGTTGGCCCATCTCTCTACATCATAATTTATCCGGGATCGGATTTTTAGTGGTTCCGGGTTCTTCATTCCAACCAGAGGAACCTGTAAAATAAATCAAACAACTGGTGATAGCCTCCCCGTCACTGATCTCTATTAGATGATCGTGGCCATCGGCCTCGCTCAGAAAATACAGTGAACCTACTCTGTCAGAGACAGATTACTGAACACATAGGTTATCATCAGGCCAAGACAAGAAATAAAAATCAACAAACAGAATGCGGAACCCCGCCCACCAGGGACACCTGCTGGAATCTCCCAATTATCCCTCATTACTCAATTCTCAACTAGTAAAGCTTATCACACTTCACTAATCTATTTTCAACTAACAGAGCTAAGTATCACTCTCCTACTCTAGCTAGTTTTCCACTAACAGTGCTAATCATCACACTTTAGTTTTAACAAGGCTACAGCCTATATTAATTAGAACTAATTATAATAGGTTCTACCTTAGGCAAAACCGCCTCATTCCGGGATGGCTACTACACTTTGCCATAACGACACATGCTAGTTAATATTAAATTAATCTAACACTGTAGAGCTCTCCCACAAACACGTCCATCATAATCCACGGTTTTGGTCAACTCCCCATCTCCAATCATGGTTTTTGGCAAAACCTAAAATTGGTCACGTGACGGTATTCTTCCGGTCCACCCAGGTGTTATTTGGACATATCATCCTTTGTCAAGAATCCATTTTCCCTGGCTTAGTCACTGTCAAAGTTGTCATCACTTGTTTTGACTCCCCCAACAAACTAACGAGTTACTGTATGATCCCAACAACAGTTTTCCCCAACAAGCTGCCAATCTTCTTGCTGTCCGGAAACTATAAATTGACAGACGGACTGTTTTCTTCCGAGCTGAGTACTTCCGCTTTCAATCCTCCCTGTTGATAAACTGTCAAAGCGATGCAGGGACTCATCTCACTCACTTCCAAATGTTCCCCTGTTGTCGACCCAATGTAACCCCGTGCAGCTGCAACCATTTACCGTCCTGGGGTTTTGACATCCGATTTGTTTTTTTCTGTTAGTAAAATAGTTGTCGCTGGCAGATAGTCCGTTTAATCAGAAAGCCTCTATAATAATCAACTGGTTAAACACAAGGTTTTATTTTGTGACAGGAACCAGTAAATTTGACTAGAACACGATCACATGTGACCAAGTGGACGTTGTGGCTAAAGTGCGTCACACCCAGTTATGCACCTCAGAGGCGCGCGCGTGTGTGTGTGTGTGTGTGTGTGTGCGCGCGCGCAACTTCAGCATTCATGTGTGTCAGGTGTGCTGCCTCTAGACAGATTCTATCCCAGGTCACGGGCTCTGTCTACCTGTAAGTGGCTGTTCTGCCCTAACAATTTTGCCAGTCTGCTGTTTTACTATTTACACCATCTTCATCTCTTGCCACGGATCTTGCCTTCCAGTATTTATTTATTTATTTATTTATTTATTACGTCTGCTCGCTTTGAACTTTGAACTCAAGTGTCGTTCATACACACTACTTCTAGTGCATTGGATTTTTTTTAATTTTAATTTTAATTATTTTTTTTTTTTTGGGGGGGGGCGGGGCGGGGGCAGGGGTGCGGGGGGGGGGGGCTTGTGGATTAGCTTTCCCTATAACAAGAGTCCCTCGTCATCAGGCAAACTAGCTCCGACCTCAGAGGTACTTGTAATTTACATCCCCAAGTTAAAGACGAGAAGTCAGCATGTTAGATCAACTGTCCGGTTCCTGAATCAATCAATCAATCAATCAATCAATCAATCCGGTGTAGGTGTTGAACCCCTTACCTCGGCGTCAGCACACATATGTTTAAGAACTCGCATTCTTATCATTCGGACACGCTGACCTCCTTCCAGTATTTTAATTAAAGTCAATTCTAGAATGCCTCCTCTCTTACGTTACACATATTTCTGAGGTGCATTTGCGTTCTTTTATATATTTAAGGGAGCTAGTTATGTAAAGACAAACAATATACGGGAAACAACTCATGTGTTTTGTCATGTTCAAAGTTTTCTTTCATTTCCTGGGGTTTATGAATGAATAATAATATGCATCATTAAAGAAATTAAATTCAAATGAATAAATAATATTTTTAATATCTGTCTTTTAATTTATTGTAATTTGAATAAAAAATTATTTATTTCTTAAGGAGTACATACCATAATATTATGAAAGAAGTGTCACTGTTCATATATAAATATCTTAGATGTTATTTTTCTGTTGCAAGGCCCGCAATCCGTAGATAGCTCGGCGACCGCCGCCCGTGCTCGCCGAATGCATGCCCCCGGTGCTCTACCGCTCCACCATTTCATCTTTGTGACCATCGAGTCGTTCATGAAAAGAAAGAACGACTCGCAAGTCACAACACTGCAATAGTAGATCGGCAACATACCCCGGATATGCAGACTCCTTGGTTAACAAAGATGGCGATTTTTGTCCTTCTCTTGCTCCCTATATTTCAGTTAAGGAACCTCTTTGAGGCCACTGAGACTAAGAGAGACTGTGAGAGAGAGAGTGAGAGACAGAGAGAGAGACTGAAAGAGAAAGACTGAGATAGAGACTGAGAGAGAGAGAAACTGTGAGAGAGACTGAGAGAGACAGAGAGAGACTAAAAGAGAGACTGAGAGAGACCGAGATATACTGAGAGAGACGGAAAGAGAAACAGAGAGACAGAGAGTCTGAGAGTGAGACTGAAAGAGAGAAAATGAGATAAACTGATAGAGAGACTGAGAGAGACTGAAGAGAGAGAGAGATACTGAGAAAAAGAAAGCGAGGGGAGATAAACAGAAAGACACTGAGATAGAGACAGAGAGAAACTCAGAGAGGGGAAACAGAGAGAGAAATTGAGAACGAAACAGAGAGAGACTGAAAGAGAGACTGAGAGTGACTGAGACAGAGAGAGACTGAGAGAGACTGACACACAGAGAGAGGCTGATAGACAGAGATAAAGAGAGACTGAGAGACAGACAGAGAAAGACACACAGAGAGGTGTGAGAGGGACAGAGAGAGACAGAAAGAGAGACTAGAGAGACTGAGAGAGAGACGGAGAGAGAGACAGAGACAGAGAGAGACAGAGACAGTGAGAGACTGAGAGAGAGAGACAGAGAGAAACAGAGAGAGACTGAGAGAGACACAGAGACACAGAGAAGGACAGAAAGAGACAGGGTGAGAGAGACTGAGAGAGACAGAGAGACTGAGAGAGACAGAGAGAGAAACAGAGAGAGACAGAGAGAGACAGAGAGAAACAGAGAGAGAGAGACTGAGAGAGACAGAGAGACACAGAGAAGGACAGAGAGAGACAGGGTGAGAGAGACTGAGAGAGACAGAGAGACTGAGAGAGACTGAGAGAGAGACTGAGAGAGACACTTAGTGAGAGAGACAGAGAGAGACTGAGAAAGAGATTAAGAGAGGGAGGCTGAGAGAGAGAGAGAGACTGAGAGAGAGAACTTTGAACTCAAGGGTGGACCATTCATTCATTCATTCATTCATTCATTCATTCATTCAGTAGCATGTCCTTTGCAAAACCTCGCTCCCACAACAACCTCCGGAAAACTTCTCCATCACAAGCAAGATGTCCCGCGTCCGATACACTCATCTGGAGATCATCCGCCACATCCTGCACCCATCTTCTCTTTGGCCTTCCTCTTCCTCTCTACCCAGGCATATACCCTTCCATTATTGTTTTCTCTAAACTTTCATGACATATCAAGTGACGAAAATATTTCATTTTTTTTCTCTGATTTATCGTCTTTAATAGTCAACCCTCTTCAATATTTAGCTCCTGAAGTATGGATGCATTTGTTCTTTTCTTTACCCAAGATATTCTTAGAACCCGTCTATAGCATTTGTATTCAAAGGCATGTATGCGCTGTTCAGCTTGTTTAGTAAGTGTCCAGGTCTCACAGGCGTATGTTGCAATGGGACAGATGCATGCTCTTAAAAACCTAATTTTTGTAGTTCTATCTGTCCCATTCCATAATGTATTCAGCTGTTTTAGCTTTTGAAGAGCAATTGATAGTCGTCGTTTAATTTCCTTCATTGTGTCACCATTGTTGGTAATCAATGACCCAAGATATTCGAAATTGTCCACCACCTCCAATCTTTCCTCATTAACATATATATTTCTTTCTCCATAGTACTATTTATAGTAGTGATGGAGTGAATTTTGCGTGTTGATTAGCTTTTCCTATTAATGGTGCCCCTCGCCATCAGACGAACCCATTCTAATTTCAGAGGGACTTGTAATTTACGTCCCCAAGTCAAGGACGACAGGTCACCATTTTAGTCCAGCTGTCAGGTGTAGGGGTTGAACCGATTACCTCGGCATCAGCACCGGATGTTTAAGAACACGCGTTCTTACCCATTCAACCATGATGATCCGCAGCCCCGAATATGAAACCTGTCAATTTATTTAATAACTTCGTTTCTTCTTCTTCTTTTCGTTCATCCGGAGTGTTTTTTCAGATGTGATTGCGGTGTGTCTGTTATGCGCCCTTGGGCCTAAACCCGTAAGCCAACACATCCGACTACAGCGTGCTTTTTTGACCAGGTAGCATTCTTGGGAGACTCTCACTTTTGTGGTGCCATCTACAATCCAGCTGGCCAAGGTTGAACGGTCGAAGACAACGGTCATCCCTCAAAGGAAGGCAGGGACAGTCCATAGCATTTTCCGCCATCCAAGGTTGCTTCCATAGTTGCAGGGCCGACACATAGCGCCCTGGTTCTGGGCTTACCGAGGGAATAGTCACGTCCTGCTCCTGGCTGCTTTAAATCCTCACTTCAATATATTGGTAATTTCGTTTGCCCCAGGCCATTCCCGCACAAGCCAGACAGGTTTGCAGACGGTATCCACTCAGCGAGTTTTCGGACATGTGATTGTCGTTGCGCCCGTCAGAGCTGTTCCAGGCACGACAGACATTCGGAAAACTACCTAGTCAGAGCTGTTCCGAACAAGAGCGGCATTCGGAAACTAGGTGGTCAGAGCTGTTCCTAGCACGAGAGACATTCGGTCGAGACTTTTCACTCGGACGTAATTGCGTAGTGTCAATTTTTAGTTTGCCACCCGTAGGACGACACTTCCGATATCCGGCGGGCATTTTTTAATGAAGTTAGCCTTCCTCTGGTGTCGAGGCACGTTAGACTGTTGTGATGTCGCCAACATCTAAGCTGGTCGACTTCCACACAGCAAGCTTTTCCTTTGGTCTGCCACGTAATGGATTCGCAAGCCAGGCGTTCCATTTCGTGTCATCGAGACAATTTTTCACCTTTGACTACACTCACTCCATGAGTACGGTTAAAGATTTTCATCGGAACGTGCGACCGAGGTGTTTTTCCACCTTTTAGTACTCGCTAACGAGGTAGGCTACATGTGCTGCCGGCTCAGCACCTTACCTCCGTACAGCAGTGAGCGAGAAACGGCCAGGCCCTCTCATCCGGGGATCCCTCATACCCCACAGTTGAGAGCCTTCGGGCAAGTATCTGAACTGGGCATGTAGCGTCCCCAGTATCTCACCTCCATTTTTCGTTGGAAGCGTTGGTGTAAGTATCTGGACCAAGATTGTGGCTTCGTGCGCCGGATCTTAAATTTTGACTGCTATCCTCAGTCTTACCTGCAGAGCAGCAGGTTGTGTCTCTCTTAGTCTGGTCCCTATCCCATATGCTGTCCGATATGTAGTTTTTCATCCATCGGCAAGCACATGGGGTCGATGGGACACGCAAGTTCCCCCACCACGGCAAGGTGGAGACACGTCGGGGGAGATAACTTCGTTTATTTACGCTGACATATTTGGGAAAAGGTGACTTCTGGTTATATTTAAGGGAGCTAACTCTGTAACGACTAGCAACATACGGTAAATAACTCTTATACTTTTTTAATGGTTAACATTTTGTTTCAATTTTTGATTTATTCGAAAATATAGAAAATTTGTATTAAATAAAATATGGCAGAAATTAATTTAGTGTATACTGTTAGTACTTTTTTGCTTATTCATAGTAAAAATAAAAAAAATTTAATATCTATGTAAGCATAGTGAACCATAATATTATGCCGAATGAGTAAATTGCGTATATAAGTGCATCGATCAATTGTTGAGATTGAAGGCCCGCAATCCGTTGATGTAATCGGCAATTTGTTGCTTATGAACAAACAAGTCGAGTCTTACAAGTCAAGTCTTACAGATATTGAGAGAGAGTTATTGAAAGCATGAATCATTTGTCAAATTAAGAAATATATTAAGTACTGTCTGTGGAACAGCTGGCGATCGGATGACAATGGCCTTCCTTTTACACTTTCGGGATTACGAGTTGCGTTTGTGACCTCTTCGCCACATTGCCGGTTGCGGCAAGCATTTCTTTTGTTGTATATCCTTTTTTACAGGACATCGCTGTCAACACCAACATTTTACTGCTGTTAATCGAGGTTCCAGCTTCACGGCAACTGGTCGTTCCCATTATGCTCCGTTCCTGTGCCAGTGAATATCACACAAAATACTACCCCCTGTCCAATGTGAAAAGTGGAATAGACAGGAGTCTCGGCAATCCGACAGCTGTTGTTTCTGGAAAACTTTTTTTTCTATATCCTTTACAGGACATCGTTGTACATCAGCATCTTTCAGCTGATTGTTGATTTATTGGCAAGATTACGCTCAGTAGTTTGCCATTGCTTTCTGAGCGGCCGGCTCACATACCCCGTAAGTTACCAACGTGACGAGAAACGCTACCGATTCTCGCGCATGTTGTGTACTTCACGTGTATATTATAAGGGATTACGGAGAAAGACCTTAACCCCTAGGCCAGGGAGACCAGGGAGAATGGCAAATTATTGAACGTAACAACTTGCCAAGACATCAAAAACGGCGGTAAAATGTTGATGTTGACTGCAACGTCCTGTAAAGGATATGCAGCTTTAAAAAACAAATATGTATAACGACAAACAACATACAGAAAACAACTCCAGCCTTTTGTATTACTGAAAGTGTTGTTTTATTTACTGGTGTTTATAAAATTATAGAAAATATTTTTTTTTTTAGCATATCCTTTACAGGACTTAGCTGTCAACAGCAGCATCTTTCAGCTGTATGTTGATCTCTTGGCAAGATTACGCTCAGTAGTTTGCCATTACTTTCTGAGCGGCCGGCTCAGTATCCCGCAAGTCACGAGCGGGGGTCGAACCGCCTCAGCTCTCGCTCCACTACGAGACTCTGCGTGATAAACGGGATTACAGAGAGAAAGTGCTGTAACCCCACAGCCAGAGAGGCCCGCATAGAAAATATAGATAACATAAATTGAAATACATTTCAGTAAAATATATTTCTTCTAGAAAAATTATGTAATTAATTGTAATTCGAATATATTAATATTAATTTATTTAAGAGCATGTACCATGAGGTTATTTAAGATGTAAATATATTCATACATAAATGTTGAACTTGCGATATGGCACAAGGCCCGCAATCCGTAGAAGTTGTTTGGCGATCACCGAGAGTATTACCAGCGTTTTTGTTGCTTTATTATTTGAATGTTAAGAGCATATCGAGTCAATAAACATCTGAACATTCGACAGTTATCATAATGCTGAAATAGTACAGCGGTTTAAGTTGTCTGGTAATGCAGACCCTTCGGGTAACCACGGCCTTGTTTGTGTGTGTGTGTGTTTGTGTGTGTGTGTGTGATTGTCTATGTGTGTGTGTGTGTGTGTGCTTGTGCGTGAGCGTGTACTCGCGCGCGCGCATGTGTGTGTGTGTGTGTTCTCCCTGTTTTCTGTTTAATTTGTAGTTGATATGTAAATCTTTTGTTTCTTATTTCGTTGGCATGAAATTTGTCTATAACTGCAATGCTGTCTCTTGTATGGATTTAACTGTCTTTTTTTATTTTTAAATTCACTAAGCGGTTCATATAGTTTATCTTTCACTGTTGTTTCTCTAGGCCAGAAGGTTTGCCTAGGTATGTCGTATTTTTTGGAATATGTGATCTGCTGTCTATAACATCAAATCCAGATGTGCTCATGGCTGATTCACCGATCTTGAATTTTGTATACATGTGGCTGCGTAATCTATTGTGTCCTATTCTGAGGCACAGACTAATGACTTGTTCTGGTCTGTCCATACCATGGTTGTCGGCTTGAGCAGGTTTTGGTGGCGCTCTGACTGATTTGATCAGTTTCTCTTATATATTTTATACAGTCTATTCACTGAATGTGATATCTTCATGTTCTCTTATGTTTTTTTTTTTACAATCTATTCACTGAATGTGATATCTTCATTTTCTTTTATATATTTGCCAGTGTCTGTGACGAAGTGGTAGAGAACGCCATTCGCAATCCCATATATCGAGTTCAACATCAGCTGCAGGCGATTTGGAGGCACACCGCCTTGCGCTGATTTGCATGCATTGGTATGAGTTCCGCTCGTTCAGAAAGCAATGGCAAACTCAATAAATCAATCAAGTGCCGTCTCCACAATGAAGGTTGATTGCAGTGGATCCCCAACGCTGTCTGTCTCTCTCCTTGGTTGTATATTCTGTCAGACTGCTGTTCGTCCATTACTTGACGTTACCTTCCACATTGAACGACTGAGATTGAACATACATTTCCCAAGAAATCACAAACATAAAGATATATGCTGGGGTTGAATGCGACGCCCTGTAAATGATACGTAACTTACGTGTATAGCTTTCGGCAGGTGGTTGGCTTCTGCGAGGAAAGAGACCAAACTGTGTGGGATAGAAATCGGTGCAATGAAGACGATACTCATAGCTTAACCCCCGTGTTTTAGGGAGCAAAAAGTTCATAAATAAACACACATTTTGTTTCGACGCTCATAGAAGTAGACGAAAGAAGCAGAGGAATTAAGAAGAGACCAGAGAGGACACCATACATTTTTTAAAAATGCATATACATGTGTATTCATTTATGAACTGTCTTAGTGGTCTCAAAGGGATTCTCGACTGAAATTTAGGGAGCAAGAGAGAGACAAAATAAGGCCATTGTTAACCGAGAGGTTTGTACATCTGCGGTGCTTTGCTGCTCTACCATTTCAGTGTTGTGACCTGCGAGTCGTTTATTCTTTGCATGAACGACTCAATGGTCACAAAGATGAAATGGTAAAGCGGTAGAGCACCGTAGATATATATTCGGCAAGCACAGGCGGCGGTCGCCGAGCAGTCTACGGATTGCAGGCCTTGCAATGAAACATAACAACAACATTTATATATGAACATTGACACATCTTACATAATATTATGGTATATTCTCTATAAGAAATAAGTAATGATTTATTCAAATTACAATACATTAAAAGATACACATAAAAAATATGCTTTAATAATTTGAATTCAATTTCTTTCAAAATGCAAATTATTTACTATTTTATAAACACTGGGAAATTGGAGAATACTTTAAAGTTTACAAAACATATGAGTTGTCTCCATATATTGTTTGTTATTACAGACTTAGCTCCCTTAAATAGCAATTGATACTCCATCGGGATTCGAACTATAATTATAATTCAAATTTGTCACCTCCAAATGACGAATGCGCCTCGCTGCAGGAGCAGATATATTTTGGCGCATGATTAACTAGACATCCTTTAGTCTTAAGAGCATGCGTTACATCCTTGGTCTGCCGACTGTTGCTGGTAGGCACAAGGTGATGCAGGCGAAGGCATACCTCAGAGTAGCTGCAGACACAGATCACCCGTTGCATGAGGCGCTGGACGTAGTGAAGGGTCAGAGACTGATAAGGGGGAAATCATGGATGGCTCAGGCGGAGGATACGATCAGACAGGTGTGCCCCTTGGACAACATCAGGCGAGGAGAGGAGTGGGTCAGAGTGCCAGCCGTGCAGTCAGACTTGTGCAGAGTTATAATCACATTGAGCCGGGAGTGCAGGGAATGGCCAGCAGGGGCCACGGAAGTGGAAATTCAGCAACTAATTCAGGATAATTCTCGCCCGGATGATGTGAATATCTACACAGATGGTTCGGTGTTGAGAGGTAGGAGAACTGCCTGGGGATTCTTAGCAACAGCTAATGGTCGACGTTTGGTGCAGGAGAGCCTGGCGTATGATGACACAACATCTAGCTTAAGAATGGAGCTGGAGGCGGTCAATGCTGGATAGAGAACACGATACATACAGCCACATATTGTGATTGTAACTGACTCAGAAAGCATGCTGAGGAGGGTGAGGACAGGCAGGCTTCGTGCAGAGTGGCTTGCTTCGCTTCGGAGGTCACGGGTAGCAAGCATCACCTGGATTTTTTCTCCGGGGCATGCCGGTGTGCTGGGGAATGAACAGGCGGACAGATTGGCTGGCTCAGCAAAACTTGGTGGAGTATTGATGCATGACAAGACAGACGTGGTTGCGGCCTTGTGAGAGCACGACGCTCAGAGGAAAGGCGAGATGGACATATAATCAGATTGCTACTGGAACTATTAGTGTTGGAACTCTTCGCTGGCTGCTGAGGATGGGGACGGAGCGCTTATGGGAATGTCCCGAATCCTGTGATGTCGGTTCCTAAATCAATCAATCAATCAATTAGTCTTAAGAGTGCGACTTTGACATGCATCTAACTTTCATTAGAAAAGGATACCTCACTCAAGATGTACGGCAAAATCTGGTGCACCGATTTATGCTGAGCTGAAGAGAGTTGTTGAGAATAAGTGATGGTGTGGAAGAAATTGTAAGATAATTGTTGGACCTAATTAGTGGGTGTTCTTCATCGAATGGATGGATAGTCAATATACTCGGTAACTATACAAGGTAGAAACAACAATCAATCAATCATTTACCATGCCGGAAAGCCATTTCACTCAATCACCAGAGTCGTGGATCAGCTCAGTGTTCCTGTCTCGTTCATGCCATGTGGCCAAGCCATCCAGGTATTTTCCTCTCGGTCTTCCTCTTGGTCTGTTCCCTTCGATCTTGCCAGTTGTCACTAAGTTCTCCAGTCCATTTCTTCTCATTGTTGTTACCTTTCCTCTGGAGTAAACTAGGCAGGCCGAGAGAGGGATCATGCTGCATGGGCAACACATGGTCTCTAAATTCAGCCCAGGCTTTGTGCTATGGAGAGGTATAACTCCATTTTACAAACTATCGACTGTCAAGACGGCAAGGTGCCAGTCAGTCAATACTCGCAATAATAATAGTAATAATAATAATAATAATAATAATAATAATAATAATAATAATAATAATAATAATAATAATAATAATAATAATAATAAGTCCATAATTAGACGTCAATGCATTCTATTGTTATCCCATGGTCTTATGCAGGAGCCCAGAGACTGGCGACGCTCCAGTGACCCTCAAGACATGACAATCTGAAGTCTGCTTTAATTATTGTTGTATGTGAAAATTCATGTGCAGACACGGTGAAATACAACTAATGGCTGTAGAAATGTGGTTTCTGAGGAAATGCAAAGAATACCATGAACATACGGAAAAACCAATGGCCAAGTCCTATAAGAAACAAATTTAAACCGTAAACTGTGTTGAGAAATTAACCATGGACAGTCACAATTTTGTGGGTACGTCGGAAGAAATAAACTTGAGAACTTGGTGACAACTGGCAAGGTTGAGATGGAAGGAACAAGGGAAAGGCAGATAAATAAATGTCTAGATGTCTTGGCAACATGGCATAATCCAGACTAAATCAAAGAGCTGATCCACGACATTGGTGATCATGTAACATGGCGAAACATGACCGACAACGCTTATCGTCATGGCACATGATGATGATGATTTGAAAATTCTGCCCATGCCTATCTTGGAGAAAAAGCAAATAGACCTGCGGGATAATAAGATCCACTGTTATCTTTGGCGACACTTGGAAAGCTTGTCATATATGGGCGGTGTCACACGTAATTCTTCTTCTCTTGCCTCGGATCTTGCCTTCCAGTATTTATTTATTTATGTATTTATTTATTCATGTATTTATTTATTTATTTATTTATTTATTTATTTATTTATTATTTATTTATTTATTCATGTATTTATTTATTTATTTATTTATTTATTTATTTATTTATTTATTTATTTATTTATTTATTTATTTATTTATTTATTGCGCTGGCTTCTAACTCAAGTGTCGTTCATACACACTACTTCTAGTGCACTGGATTTGTTTTTGTTTTTATTTATTTTTTTTTATTTTTATTTATTTGGAGGGGGCGGTGGGAGCTAGATAGCCTCCTCTCTTACGTTACACATATTTCTGGGGTGCATTTGTGTTCTTTTATATATTTAAGGGAGCTAGTTCTGTAAATACAAACAATATACGGGAAACAACTCATGTGTTTTGTCATGTTTAAAGTGTTCTTTCATTTCCTGGTGTTTATGAACAAATAAGAAATATACATCATTAAAGAAATTAACTACAAATGAGTAGGTAATATTTCTTTAATATGTGTCTTTTAATTCATTGTAATTGAATAAAGTATTATTTATTTCTTAAGGAGTACATACCATAATATTATGCAAGATGTGTCAATGTTCATGTATAAATGACTTAGTTGTATTTCTATTGCAAGGCCCGCAATCCGTAGATAGCTCGGCGACCGCCGCCCGTGCTTGCCGAATGCATGTCCCGGGTGCTCTACCGCTCCACCATTTCAGCTTTGTGACCATCGAGTCGTTCATGAAAAAAAAAACGACTCGCAAGTCACAACACTGCAATAGTGGCTCGGCAAAATACCCCGGATATGCAGACTCCTCGGTTAACAAAGATGGCCTTTTTTGTCCTTCACTTGCTCCCTATATTTCAGTAAAGGAACCTCTTTGAGGCCGCTGAGACAGTTCACAAATAAACACACCTAGATATGGTTTATTCATACATGGCTTTTTATGTTGTCTACTGCGTCCTCTAGTCTCCACTTTTATGAGCACCACAAAACAACACATGTGTGTTTATGTGCTAAGAGAGATCGACTATATTGTACGGATTTCTATCCCGCACAGTTCGGTCTCTTGTCTCACAGACGCCAACCATCTGCCGAAAGAGTCACAACTTAGTTACAAATCCTTTACAGGATGTCGCAGTCAACCCCAGCGTTATTTGGCTGTTTGTGATTTCTTGGCAAATTTAAATTCAATACTTGGTAATTGAATATAGAATACAACGTCAAGTAATCGACAAACAGCAGTCTCAGAGAGTATGCAATCAAGGCGAGAGACAGACAGTGTTGGGGGTCACCCTTCATAGTGGAGACGGCACTTGATTTATTGATTGAGTTTGCCATTGCTTTCTGAACGTGCGGGATCATACCATTGCATGAAAATCAGCGCAAGGCGATGTGCTTCCAAATGGCCTGCAGCTGATGTCGGACTGGGTATGCGGGATTGCCTATCGTGTTCGCTCAAAGACTGCGGCAAATATATCACAGAACATGAAGATATTAGATTCAGTGAATAGATTGTATATAATAACAAAGGAAACATGAAGTGAATAGATTAGCGAACGAAAGAAGAAGAATAAGAAGTGAATAGATTGTATAAAATTTATGAGAGCACATGAAGATATCACATTCAGTGAATAGACTGTATAAAATATATAAGAAAGCATGAAGATATCACATTCATTGAATAGACTGTATAAAATATATCAGAGAGCATGAAAATATCACATTCATTGAATAGACTGTATAAAATATATCAGAAAGCATGAAGATATCACATTAATTGAACAGACCGTAGAATACATATTTCACTGCAACCCTCAACTCCCAACCTCTTTCCGAAATATGTGTCATATAGGAGAGACATCTATCACGGTTTGGTCGTAATACGAGACATGAATGTTTTAGGCGGGCAAGTAGTAGGATATAATAGGTGACTGTTTTCTATCGACAGATTGCGCACATAACACACACAGTTACTAACAAAGCAAAAATAATAACAGCGGCAGCAATAATAATAATAATAATAATAATAATAATAATAATAATAATAATAATAATAATAATAAATTTCTGTAGAAAATTACACATATAAGCGACTATAATTATATTTTTCACTTGGGACAGTGAGGAGCATTTTGTGTGGCATTCACTGGCTCGGGAATGGAGCATTATGGGGTGAATCTTTGGGGTAAAGTTGGAACTGCGACTAACGACTTACGACTATTATTCTATTCATATCCCATGGCCTTGTGCCGGAACCGAGATACTGGCGAGGCGATCACTGTACTACGGCTGCTGCTGGAACTCTCAAGACTTGAAATCATCTATACTCTAATTAAATTATTACTGCGTTTGAAAACTCTACCCATGTGGTTAGACGAGCAGAGAACCAATATGTATATTAGAGACAAAGTGAATTTCAGTTAGGATATCAGAACCATTTTATCACAGGCGAAACTTCGAAATTCCTATTCTTTGTTCTTCCTTCCGGGGAAGTAGGTCACACATAGTTAATGACTTCAATAGCGATAGCCTCGGTAGGGCAGTGGGTAGCGAGTCAGTCTCATAATCACAATAATCATGACTTTTTAAACATCAGTCTGTCGGATTCTGGTATGCATCTGTGTTACTCTAGACAACTTCCACCCGAGGTAACGGGCGCTATCTACCCGTGGGTAGGTGTTCTGTCCTAACAATGTTGCCAGGGCAGCGGTTGTACAACCTACTCTTGGCTATTTCCAACTGACCTGGTGTATTTAACGCTCACAACTGGCACACGGGGCTGCCAGTTTTTTGCCTTTATCTGCGAAGGCTAGACATACGATCTCACTACCTAGGAGAGCAGGGGCCGTGTGATATCATTATGTATTATAGGTTTCTGGAAACATTTCCAGACCTATGCTGAGATCAAACCCCTACCTTCTGAGTGTGAGGCACGGACCATGTAGCCTCTTAACTCCCGCCCACCTGTCATAGATAATGATACTCAACTCAGACATTTCCAACATTAATGTTAGTTGCTTGTCCTGTACAAGACGTCGCAATCAAACCCAGCATTGTGTGAGATTTTCCAGGCAATTTCCCCTTTTGCTTTGTGGACGACCGACGCTTAGGCCATTGTGAATATCAACGCAAAGAAGTCTGTTTTCAAATTGCCTGTGACGGATTTCGAACCAGGTAAGAAGGTTGTAAAACTGCGTTCACTGCTTCTAAGCCACAGACGAGCCCAAAGGCGAGGCCTCTGGTATTATTGCGCTCGCACTTAAACTTCCGGTGCCCAACCCTACATCGGTCAGCTGAACTAAAAAAAAAAGGGGGGGGGGGGTGCTGACAGCAAAGTCCTGTAAACGATATGCAACTAACTTGAGACGCTGTAGGCAGGTTGTTTGTTGGCTTCTGTTAAGAAACAGATAGGCATAGATATCGTGAAATGAAGTCCCTTACCTTGCCTTGTAACCTGGCCCCATTTTCAGGGAGCAGGAGAAAAGCAAAATAAGGCCTATTGTTAACCGAAGTGTCTGCATTACCGCGATAGTTTGCCACTGTACTAAGTTCAGTGTTGTAAATGTCGAATCACTCACGCTTTTAATGAGCGACTCGACAGTCACAAGGATGAAAATAGTAAAGTGACAGAGTATTGCAGTAATGCATTTGGCGACATACAGGCGGGGATTGCCAAGGGACATCGTCTACAAATTGCGGGCCTTGAATGCGAACACAATTAAGACATTTATATATGAACATTGACACCGCTTGAATAATATTATGGTTTGTATTCTTTAAAATATAAAAAAATAATTTATTTATATTACAAATAATTAAAAATACAATATGAAAAGATAAATCTTACTTACTTGCAATTTATTATTTAATAATGCATAATTTCTATTTTTTTTTAAACTCCAGGAAATGGGGTAAAATCTGTCAACATTGAAAAACATTGGAGTTGTTTCCCGTATGTTGTTTGTCGTTACAGAATTAGCTCCCTTAAATAGATATAAATATAGTAAAACAGCTCATAAATAAACTCACAGGCGTGTTTGGCACTCATAGAAGTAGAAGAAAGAAAGAGAGACCAGAGGATACACTAGACAACATAACAACTGAAAGCTGAAAGTTACCTCATCGGGATTCGAACCTGTCACATCCAATTGACGACAGCGCCTCGCTGCAGGAACAAGCATACTTCTTCGGCGCATGATCAACTAGACAACCTTTAATCTTAAGAATGCGACGTTCTGTAAGTTAGTTAATTAGTCGCGGTTCTAACTTCACGGGTCGTCCCCATTATACTCCGTTCCTGTGCCAGTGAATATCATACAAAATGCTCCCCGCTGTCCAATGTGAAAAGTGAAACATGCAGGAGTCTCGGCAAACCAACAGCCCGAACAGATACCCTCATAATGCTGCCGTCAGAAGGCTAACACACAAGTCCTCCACAAAAATACAATTCATCGTCGATGGAAGCGGCAGACGTTCTTTAAATGACATGCAAGTAACTTTTATTAGAAAAGGACACCTCATTCAAGATGCACAGAAAAAATCTGGTGCACAAATTTATGCTGAACTAAAGAGAGTTGCTGAGAATAAGATATAGTGTAGGAGTGGCGCGGTATATATTTACAAATCAACTTCATAAGAAACAGGATGAGGGCAAAAACAAAAAGGCCGTGGTTACCCGAGGGGTCTGCATTACCAGACAACTTAAACAACTGTACGGTTTCAGCATTGTGATGATTGTCGAATGTTCAGGTATTTACTGACTCGACATGCTCCCAATATTTAAATAATAAAGCGACGAAAACGCTGGTGATACTGTACCTGGTGAGCACTGTCGGGGATGGCTAAACAACTTCGGCGGATTGCTGGCCTTGTATCATAACGCAGGCATGGCGTTTATATATGAATATATGTGCATCTTACATAACCTTGTGGGTTTTTTTATGTTGCATATCCCTTACAGGACTCTGCAGTCAACACCAGCATTTCTCAGCTGCTGTTGATGTACTAGGCAAGTTGTACGTTCAGTTGTTTGCCATTGCTTTCTGAACGACCGGCTCACATATCCCCGCAAGTTACCAGAGCGGCGCGATCCGCTGCCGAATCACGCAGCTGCTGTTTTCCTCGCGTGGATATACGGGATTACGAACAATTGTCGTTAATTCCTTGGCCAGGGAGACCGGTGCTTGCTCTTAAATAAAAGTATATTAATATATTCGAATTACAATTAATTAAAGAATGTTTCTAGAAGAAATATATTTTACTCATATGTATTTTCATTTCTGGTATCTATATTTTCTATTTATTTATGAATACCAGAAAATAAGACGATGCTTTCGGGATTACAAATGGCAGGTATTGTTTTCCGTATGTTGTTTGTGGGACCTGATGGGGCGGCTCTGGCCCCTGGGGGATCCGCGAGCCCTTATTTTAAAACAACAATAATAACAAAAGTAAAAAAAATATTAATAAATAAAAGTAGACATAAATAAATAAATAAAAATATGGGGAAAACCCAGTATTTTGTGCTGGTTTGTTATATAACTCTCTCTCTCTCTCTCTCTCTCTCTCTCTCTCTCTCTCTCTCTCTCTCTCTCTCTCTCTCTCTCTCTCTCTCTCTCTCTCTCTCTCTCTCTCTCTCTCTCCACTCCCATCTTTCTCTTTTCAAATCTTGTCATCTCTCTCTCCCCACTCCCATCTTTCTCTTTCCCCCCTCTCTCTCTCTCTCTCTCTCCCCACTCCCATCTTTCTCTTTCCCTCTCTCTCTCCCCACTCCCATCTTTCTCTCCCCCCCTCTCTCTCTCTCTCCCCACTCCTATCTTTCTCTCTCTCTCTCTCTCTCTCTCTCTCTCTCTCTCTCTCTCTCCACTCCCATCTTTCTCTTTTCAAATCTTTTCATCTCTCTCTCTCTCTCTCTCTCTCTCTCTCTCTCTCTCTCTCTCTCCACTCCCATCTTTCTCTTTTCAAATCTTGTCATCTCTCTCTCCCCACTCCCATCTTTCTCTTTCCCCCCTCTCTCTCTCTCTCTCTCTCTCTCTCCCCACTCCCATCTTTCTCTTTCCCTCTCTCTCTCCCCACTCCCATCTTTCTCTCCCCCCCCCCTCTCTCTCTCTCTCCCCACTCCTATCTTTCTCTCTCTCTCTCTCTCTCTCTCTCTCTCTCTCTCTCTCTCTCTCTCTCTCTCTCTTCCACTCCCATCTTCTCTTTTCAAATCTTTTCATCTCTCTCTCTCTCGCTCTCTCTCTCTCTCTCTCTCTCTCTCTCTCTCTCTCTCTCTCTCTCTCTCTCCACTCCCATCTTTCTCTTCCCCCCCCCCTCTCTCTGTCTTTCTCTCTCTCTCTCTCTCTCTCTCCACTCCCATCTTTCTCTTTTCAAATCTTTTCATATCTCTCTCTCTCTCTCTCTCTCTCTCTCTCTCTCTCTCTCTCTCTCTCTCTCTCTCTCTCTCTCTCCACTCCCATCTTTCTCTTTTCAAATCTTTTCATCTCTCTCTCTCTCTCTCTCTCTCTCTCCCCACTCCCATCTTTCTCTTCCCCCTCTCTCTCTCTCTCTCTCTCTCTCTCTCTCTCTCTCTCTCTCTCTCTCTTTCTCTTTCTCTGTCTCTCATAGAAGCCAAACGTTCCTGTTTCAATGAAATTTGTCAAATTGGAAGATCGTTGCGTTTCATGAATATCTATTTATTTGGTACTGTTACCTATTTATGAACTGGAACAATTCTAGTTTTGAAAACGAAAAGAGAATTAATGAAATATTATCATATATTATGTGAATGTGTTTGTTGTATAGGTACATGAAACAGGGCCAACAAAACAAAAATAGGCCATTGTCACCCGGTCGTCTATATCACTGGAGTAACGCCGCTCTACTGTTCAAGATCTGTGGTGACATGTCGAATAATTCACCTTTTCAGTGAATGACTCGAAATGTCTAATGGTTCACTCGTTCATTGAATGACTCACCTTGTTCACATACGGTTACGATGAAGCGGCAATGACGTCAGTGATACGGTTGGCGAGCGCGATTCACGGCCGTACTATCGCGGTCGCCAAAAGCCATCAACGGATTGCGGGCTTTGCACAATAACATTGTTAATGCATTTTTATATTAACATTGTCATATCTTGCATACTATTATGGTTATGTACTATTGTATAGATTAATAATAATTTATACAATTTACAGTTAATTAGAAGACATAAATGTTAATACATATATCCTAATCACATGTAATTCAATGTAGAAAACGTATATTGTTTATTCCTTTACAAAACAAACAGATAATGCAGAATGCAGCATACATTATAAAAGGCAGGAGTTATTTTCCGTATGTTGTTTGTCGTTACAGAATTAGCTCCCTTAAATATAATCGAACGTGTAATTTCGCCAAATAGTCAGAAAAACCAAGACATGGGACAACGGATACTCACGCAAACCTCAGGTCTTGTATGACATCACACTGATGTTGGACAACATGATGCCTTCACCCGACATACAGGACTTCGCGTTGGAGCTCAAGCCAACGAACACAAGCAAGCAAGCATTATTATTATTATTATTATTATTATTATTATTATTATTATTATTATTATTATTATTATTATTATTACCGCTGCTGTTATTGTTTCTGACTTGTTGTCTAATGTGTTTGTTATGTATGCTACCAGTCGATATAAACCAGTCACCTTTTTTGCTGTTATTGTTTCTGACTTGTTGTCTAATGTGTTTGTTATGTATGCTACCAGTCGATATAAACCAGTCACCTTTAAAGTCCTACTACTTGCCCGTCGGTATCTTCAATTAACACATTAATGTCTCGTATTACGACAAAACCGTGATAGATGTCTTTCCTATGTGACAAGTACATGGGAAGGGTGTTGGGAGTTGGGGGGGGGGGGGGGGCTACAATGAATTATGTTTTGTACAATTTATTAACTGAATATGATATCTCCATGTTCTCTTATATATTTTAGACATTCTATTCACTGATTGTGATATCTTCATGTTCTCTGATATATTTTATACATTCTATTCACTGAATGTGATACCTTCATGTTCTCTTATATATTTTATACATTCTATTCACTGATTGTGATATCTTCATTTTCTCTTATATATTTTATACATTCTATTCACTGATTGTGATATCTTCATGTTCTCTGATATATTTTATACATTCTATTCACTGATTGTGATATCTTCATGTTCTCTGATATATTTTATACATTCTATTCACTGAATGTGATATCTTCATGTTCTCTGATATATTTTATACATTCTATTCACTGATTGTGATATCTTCATGTTCTCTGATATATTTTATACATTCTATTCACTGAATGTGATATCTTCATGTTCTCTGATATATTTTATACATTCTATTCACTGATTGTGATATCTTCATGTTCTCTGATATATTTTATACATTCTATTCACTGAATGTGATATCTTCATGTTCTCTGATATATTTTATACATTCTATTCACTGATTGTGATATCTTCATGTTCTCTGATATATTTTATACATTCTATTCACTGAATGTGATATCTTCATGTTCTCTGATATATTTTATACATTCTATTCACTGAATGTGATATCTTCATGTTCTCTGATATATTTTATACATTCTATTCACTGATTGTGATATCTTCATGTTCTCTGATATATTTTATACATTCTATTCACTGAATGTGATATCTTCATGTTCTCTGATATATTTTATACATTCTATTCACTGATTATGATATCTTCATGTTCTCTGATATATTTTATACATTCTATTCACTGATTGTGATATCTTCATGTTCTCTGATATATTTTATACATTCTATTCACTGATTGTGATATCTTCATGTTCTCTGATATATTTTATACATTCTATTCACTGATTGTGATATCTTCATGTTCTCTGATATATTTTATACATTCTATTCACTGATTGTGATATCTTCATGTTCTCTGATATATTTTATACATTCTATTCACTGATTGTGATATCTTCATGTTCTCTGATATATTTTATACATTCTATTCACTGATTGTGATATCTTCATGTTCTCTGATATATTTTATACATTCTATTCACTGATTGTGATATCTTCATGTTCTCTTATATATTTTATACATTCTATTCACTGATTGTGATACCTTCATGTTCTCTGATATATTTTATACATTCTATTCACTGATTGTGATATCTTCATGTTCTCTTATATATTTTATACATTCTATTCACTGATTGTGATATCTTCATGTTCTCTGATATATTTTATACATTCTATTCACTGAATGTGATATCTTCATGTTCTCTGATATATTTTATACATTCTATTCACTGATTGTGATATCTTCATGTTCTCTGATATATTTTATACATTCTATTCACTGATTGTGATATCTTCATGTTCTCTGATATATTTTATACATTCTATTCACTGATTGTGATATCTTCATGTTCTCTGATATATTTTATACATTCTATTCACTGAATGTGATATCTTCATGTTCTCTGATATATTTTATACATTCTATTCACTGAATGTGATATCTTCATGTTCTCTGATATATCTGTCCTACGGCTGCGGCGACGGGGTAGAGAACATAATTGGCAATCCCGCATACAGAGTCCGACATCAGCTGCGGGCGATTTGGAAGCACACCGCCTTCCGCTGGTTTTCATATAATGGTATGCGTCAGAAAGCAATAGCAAACTCAATCAATCAACCACGTGCCGTCTCCGCAATGAAGGTTGACTGCAGTGAATCCCCAACACTGTTTGTCTCTCGCCTTGATTGTACATTCTGTCAGACCGTTTGCTATTCGTCCATCTCTTGCTGTTACCTTCAGCATTGACCTACTGAGGTGTTTTTTTTTTTTTTAAAGTTAGTTGCATATCCTTTGCAGGACGTCTCAGTCAACAACAGCATTTGTTGCTATTGTGATCTTTTGGTAAGTTTACGTTCAGTAGTTTGCCATTGCTTTCTGAACGACCGGCACACATACAATTTCGTAAAAAGCCAACGCAAGACGGTTTGCTGCAAAATCGTCTGCAGCTGTGTTTCAAACGCGAGTAAGCAGGATAAGAACTGCGTCCGTAATTTCATCGCCACGGAGAAATACTGAGTATTGAACGTACATTTCCTAAGGAATCAGTAAAAACAATGCTGGGGTTGACTGTGGTGCCATGCAAAGGATACGAACCTTGCTTGTGACGCTTTCGGCAGGAGGTTAGCTTCTGCGAGGAAAGAGACCGAAGTGTATGGGATAGAGATCGGTGCAATGAAGTCGATAATAAAAATAAATGTTTGCATATCCTTTACAGGACATCGCTGTCAACATCAGCTTCTTTCGGCTAATTGTTGATTTCTTGGCAAGATTATGCTCAGTAGTTTGCCGTTACTTTCTGAGCGGCCGGCACACATACCCGGTAAGGTACCGACGTGATTCGAACCACTGCTGATTCTCACCGTCGTCACGTTACTTACGAGAGTATACGAGACTACGGAGAATAGTTGCTAACCTCTAGGCCAGGAAGCCGACAATGAAGTCGATACTCATTGCTTAATCCCCGAGTTTTAAGGAGCAAGAAAGTTCTTAAATAAACACACGTTGTTTCTGCGTTAATATAAGTAGGGGAAAGAAGCAGATGAATTAAGCAGAGATCAGAGGACGCACTAGACAGCAGAAAAACAAACATGTATAAAAGGCTATACACGTGAGTGTTTTTATGAATTGTCTTAGTGGCCTCAAAGGGTTCCTCAACTGAAATTTAGGCAGCAAGAGAGACAAAATAAGGCCATTTGTTAACCGAGGGGTCCGCATACCTGCAATGCTTTACCAGTCTACTAATTGCCTTGTAACTTGCGAGTCGTTCATAGATTACATGAAGGACCCTACAGTCTATGGATGGAATTGGTAGCTAGGTAAGGCACCGAAGATGCACGCTCGGCGAGCACGGGCGGCGGTCGTCGAGCAGTCTACGGATTTTCGGGCCTTGCATCAAAACACTACTAAGACATTTATATATGAACATTGACACATCATGCATAATATTATGGTATATACTCTTCAATAAATAAATAATACTTTATTTAAATTACAATAAATTAAAAACACACATTAATAAATATACTTTACTCACTTGAAGTTCATTTCTCTCATAATGCATATTTTATTTATTCGTTTATAAACACCAGGAAATGAAAGAAAACTTTAAACATTACAAAACACAGGAGTTGCTTCCCGTATACTATTTGTCGTTACAGAATTAGCTCCCTTATATATATATATATCTTCTTCAGCGTTCCGAGCCATTGAGATTCTTTGCTGCAGATACAATCCGTCTCCATTCTTCTCTCTGGTGGACCTTCTCTTGCCAGTCGTTGATTCCAAGTGCTTGTAGGTCTGTATATGTATTATCTCCCCACCGCCTTCTTGGTCTACCTCGGGGTCTACGGTCATTTATTTCCTGAGTGTAAGCTAGTTTTGTTTCCCTATTATCGTCCATTCTTTCTATATGCCCCAGCCATTGTAGTCTATTAGCCTTCATGATACCAGTGATTAGCGGGGACTTAAACAGATCATAAATGTCTTTGTTATTTTTTCTTTTCCACTCTCCACTTTGTGTATCCCTAATGGGTCCAAAGATGCGTCTTAAAATTTTGTTCTCAAAGGTTTGTAACAAGGCTTCGTCTCCTTTCGTTGTACTCCAGGTTTCAGAGCCATACAGCACAACTGGTCTGATCAGTGTTTTGTATATTGTGATTTTGGTGTTACGAGATAGCGCCTTTGATTTTAGTAGATGTTGTAGTGCATAGTATATCTTATTTCCAGAGTTGATTCTAGTTTGTATTTCTTCCCTTATGATGTTGGAGCAGTTGAAGATTGTACCCAGGTATTTGTATGTTTCCGTTCTTTTAATGGTCATATTATCTATTTGTATGTGGCCAGAGTTTTTAGCCATTCCGTCTCTTGAAATTACCATATATTCTGTCTTATCTTGGTTGATAACCAGCCCCATCTGTTGGGCTTTTTCCTTTAAGTGAGTCAATATTTCCAATGTCTTTTGTTCACTTTGCCCTATAATATCTATATCATCTGCATAACCAAGCAGCTTGGATGTTCCTCCAATATCACATTCCTCCTTTATCTTCCTTACAACTTTCTCTAGAGCCAGATTGAAGAGTAGCGGCGATAGTGCATCACCCTGTTTCAAGCCAGATGTTATTTGGAAGGGGTCTGATTTCCTGCCTTTATATGTTACTATATTATAAGTATCTTCCATGCATAGTCTGGTCATGTTGATTAACTTCCTTGGTATTCCAAATTCCTGCATAGCATTCCATAGACTATTCCTATGGACACTATCATAAGCCTTTTTAAAATCCACAAAAATGTTATGGAGATCTCTTTTATATTCCCAATTTTTCTCGGCTATTTGTCGTAAGATAAATATCTGATCTATTGTTGATCTGTTTTGTCTAAAACCCGCCTGGTAGTCACCTAATATGTCTTCTGAATATGGTTTTAGTCTATTTAGTAATACTGCTGATAGTATCTTATAGCTTGTGGACAGTAGTGATATTCCTCTATAATTTCAACATTGGAACTTGTCTCCTTTCTTAAAGATAGGTATCAATAATGACTCTTTCCAGTCATGGGGTAATTCTTCTGTCCTCCAGATTTTTATTATTAGTTCGTATAGCACATATATATATATATATATATATATATATATATATATATATATATATATATATATATATATATACTCTAGATCACCCGGCCCGGCTTCGCCCAGGCCCTGGCGGGGATCTATCTATCTATCTATCTATCTGTCTGTCTGTCTGTCTGTCTGTCTGTCTGCTTGCTTGTCTGTCAGTCTGTCTGACCCGGCCCGGCTTCGCCCAGCTCCTGGTGGGGAGCATCTCATTTAATTCATATAAGTAGTCATATAAGCTCCCGTTCCCGACTATCTGTCTGACTGTCTGTCTGTCTGTCTGTCTGACCCGGCCCGGCTTCACCCAGTCCTTGGTGGGGAGCATCTCATTTAATTCACATAAGTAGTCATATAAGCTCCCGTTCCCGACTGTCTGTCTGTCTGTCTGACCCGGCCCGGCTTCGGCCAGCCCCTGTTGGGTAGCATCTCATTTAATTCATTTAAGTAGTCACATAAGTTCCCGTTCCCGACTGTCTGTCTGTCTATCTATCTATCTATCTATCTATCTATCTATCTATCTATCTATCTATCTATCTTATCTATCTATCTATCTATCTATCTATCTATCTATCTATTCATATAATCGTAAATTACTCGAACACTATCTCAGTACGGATTATCTTCCCCCTTAATAATAGAGATAATAATAATAATAATAACAAAACCCTAGTATAACAGCCAGTCCCCTTTTGGTAGGCCAGTATATTTCACATGGCTAATAACAAGTGTCAGACCATTATCTAATTTTACTGTGTCGTGTAGTTTTGATGTTCGCATTTTGCCCATGCCTTTATAATGCATATCTTTTATATTGTTGCTGTTCTCTGTTAGCCTTGAATGATGTGTGAATGAAATAATGTATGAAAGAGAGTGATAGAAGGGCAGAATGTTAGACGGGCCTGCGTGCCCAATTCTTAACCCTTTGAAAATAAAGTTTGTTCGTTCGTTCTATCTATATATCTATCTATCTATCTATCTATCTGCCTGCCTGCCGGCCCGTCCGTCCGTCTCTCCCTCCGTCCGTCTCTCCCTCAGTCTATCCCACCCTCTCTATCTATCTATCTATCTATCTATCTATCTATCTATCTATCTATCTATCTATCTATCTATCTATCTATCTATCTATCTATCTATCTGAAACAGAGGTAAAAACAGGAAGCAAGGACCACTTACTTCTGCTACGGTGATGTGAGGAGAAGAGCGCAAACCCTGACTGCGTAGGGCCAAAGAAGAAAATGAATAAAGAGAAAGAACCTCTCACCGTCCTCGGTTAACAAGAATAGAAAAGAATTAAGGTTTAAGAAGGTCCAGGGTGGGCCGACAGGGGATTAGAACAATATTCTCCAATCCCAGACAAAGAATTACTCCGAGGGCTGTTCTAACACCAATGACTATAACACTAGAGTCTATCAACTAAACGACAAAGTAAGAGTAACACAAGCATCATTTGTTTATTAAACTTCTGAACTTCACAATAATATACAGACATGTAGCATCAACAAGGAAGTTAGGATACAGCAAATGTCAAACAGCAAAAACACTAATCCAACAAATAAAATTCCTAAGTGTAGCAAAAACTTCTAATCCAGTAAAAACTCCAAATCTACCAAACACTAATCCACCAACAACTAATCCACTAAACTAATTCACCAACAATCTAATCCACTAAAACTAATTTAACAAAACTTCTAGTCCACCAAAAACTAACTTATCAAAAACTTCTAGTCCACCAAAAACTAATTTATCAAAACTTCTAGTCCACCAAAATACCCAGGAAAATCTAAAATCTAAAACTAGAATTCTGGCTTTTCCTGTAGATAAAATAAAAACCAACAAAAATATTAGGCAAAGACAAGTCAAACATCTCAACATGATGGCCCAACAAGACAACAACAACACCCAGTCTCTCTACGTAAGACAGACACTCTTGTACTTGTGACGAATAGGCATAAGACGCAACATCCTGACACATTCATTAGATTCACTTACATCACGAGCAAACAACATCTCAACACTGACCTGGCCAACATACATCAGACATTGTAGGCAAACACAACATCTAATTAATAATCATCAAAGACTCATTATTTGCATCAACACATGGACTTCATAGGACAACCACTACAACACTGGTGTATGTAAACAATGTCTTTGTGGCACAAACATAGACATGGACTGTGTAAATTCACACCAACCACATGATGCTTCAACTGGACAACAATGATATGAATAGGTTATAGGATGTGCTCCACATAAAATATAAATGACAGGGAGCACCTATTCAACAGCCTCCAAGGTTTTCTACACACTCACCACACATCCTCAATCCTACACCATGACCCTGATTGTGGCCAAAACCACAGTATAGTCTACATACATCCATCTTGATTACAGGCCACCCCAGCCCCTGGCAGATATAATAATCATCATCCTCATCATGGCTACCATCATCATCACATGACCGCTACCATCATAGCCACCATCACAACCATAGTCATCATCATGTGATACTCATAAGACAATGCCCATCCATGTAGTTCTTAATCCGGTACCTACATCACTACACCCAGTCATTGATGACAACTACCATAGCCTCATTTATAACAGTAATTGCTCTGTCCATGCATGTCATACCTGATGGGTTCCACTCTCCAGGTGACCCCTGCTCTCCCACCAACACCGGTTTCAAAAACTCCAACTACTATATTCATTGATGTTCCCCCAATGAAACCAGAATTGAAATCCACCAGTCTATCATCATGCCCTCTCAGTTGCACCCTGATGCGACTTATGTCAAGAATTAGCCATCACTCACCATCCTGACATTTAAACACCTAGACCCATAAGGGATGCCATATGACACAGGGCACACCTCTCCTGCAATGCCCATGTTATGATAAAGGATATCAACAACATGACACCACACACATTACCGCATGATATTACACATTACTAGCCGACAAGCAAAACATGTTCAACCGTGAAAAGCAATGGACACATATACCCAGTGGAATTACCATATTTGTAGAATGTGACAATGTAACATTTGCACATAAAAGAATCACAACATTCACAGGAAGTTGAAGATAGACATGTACTACACAGGAACTCAACCGAGGAACTCTGAGGCTACTAAGACAGCTCATAAAATAACCACACAATAGTATCAAGTGAAAGTACACAACAAACATGTCCATGGCTGGATGCAGAACATCAGTACTAATATAATAACCAGTGTAATATATCTGATATCATTATTACACACTAATGTCATCCGGTGTTGTCCAATGCCAACCACCGTGTTACTAGGCAAAAGATGTACATTTGTGTCCTCTTTTCCCCATCATTATTCCTATGATACACCGGTTATAAATTTTGCTATCTTACGCTTTATGTCACATGACAACTACATATTAATATCTCTGCGAAGGGTGGTACGCAGCACTAAATCACATTCCTCCCCTCAGTAAAGCCACACTTAACATGTAAGTACTCTTCTCTGCTCTACATATGTTATAAATATTACCCATCATCCTGGTTACTTTCCCCTACTCATTGTATATCCCACTTTTGCTACCTTGGGATATCTACATAGGGAAACCACAAAATCAGTTACACTGTCTATATTAGTTTAGTTATAGGAAACACCTACACCGGTCATATTCCACTGCACCTCACCAAACCTGACTGCTAACATCTCTCTGTACTAGCCTGTTAAATGTTATTTTCCTAAAGCTTCAGGGACACCAAATCACTCATCTACATTATCTGTATCATATATCATGATCAAGCTGACCTCATTAAATCAGTTGTACCTGATATAATAATGCCTAAAACAATTATAATATATATTGTTGCCATTAATATTATTCCTAATATTATTTCAAATTAATAACCAGCAAGCACTGATTGAGGCCAACACCATTAGTGTACTATTCCTTGCGACTAGACACATAGCAAGTGCATATAAATATCTTTGCGAAAGGTGGTACGTAGCATTAAATCACATTCTCTCCCCCGTGCGACAACCACCATGCTTAACTTAAGGCAGAATCTCAGTCACTGATTCCACCAATAACTTGATACCCTGCTACACAAATATTACTGCCTCCTGTTAACAGATGTGATGCCAGACTTCACTTACTGCTGAACAACAAATTCCTATACTATATTGAATACTTAACTATATTGTAATGTGCCTTGTCTTTCATTGACTGCAATCCAAATGTGTTTACTTTAATCACTCATAGCCACTCCACTAATATTCTGTATATTATTTTCTTCAATAATTCATACAACCAATATTTGCCCAGCTCTTACCACAACAAGCCTCTTAACTCATAATAATTTATACCACTGTAAATAATCCACTAGTTATGAATAATTATTAAGTGTTACTAGGCAAGTGTTACTGACACTATGTGTGTCAAATTACTTCCTAACCTGTGGACCACTCTCTCTTTATCGTCTGCTCATAATTTAGAATTTACCTGTTTTGGGAACAAAGGCTAAACGTTACTTGTCGAGCTGGTCTCCCACGTGTCAATTTTCCAAGTGCTGTTCCTCCATCTTCTACTTTTCACATAGCCTCATAAAACTTAACACAAGTAGCTTCTAAATTGTTCCTTAATCTATTTCTTGTAAATAACTCGTCGCAGTCCAGATCGGTCTGCGCCATTTTCTTCAAGAACCGATAACTCACGCGAGCTGGGGGGAGTTCTGCACGCCATTCTCTGCAGCCGAGCTTACAGATTTCCTTTATTAATTTTAGTTACTGCTAGAGAAATTATTAACTTAAAGATTAAAGCTAGGAATCAGTATAAGATTAGCTATATTTTAAATCTAATTAGTTCGATAATCACTTCATTATTATTATCTTAGGGCTTTACTGAAGTATACATTTAAATAACCAAAATACTATAGTCTATACATGGTTTATAAAATTAAAATTAATATATATAAAAATAACATAAAACACAATTAATTATGGTTACATACCACTGCAAAACTTCAGTGTCTAACTACTAAACACACAATAGAAATAGGCATTGGCGCCTTGTCACTCAGTGCGGTGGACTACGGAAAAAGGGCCAGTTCTACCTGCGTAGGGCCTTATATACTGGGGTCCCAGAGTTCCAGACCAATCAGACGCCCTCTTGCAGAATTCCACCATCATCGCGAGCCGAGTACATATCTATCTATCTATCTATCTATCTATCTATCTATCTATCTATCTATCTATAGCCAGGGGACTTATAACCTAAGCAATGCTACTAAAAGTTATGTCCCTTTATATATTTTTCTGATGTTAAGTCATGTAATTTAAATATTAAATTCTAGTTAGTAAATAGCTGAAACCAAAAAAAAAAAAATTATGACAGTTGGTTGCACAGGAATGAAAAGATGACGTGTAGAAAATTTCATCTCAATCGGATGGACCGTTCGCGAACGCATAAAGAACGGACATACATACACACACACATACATACATACACTGCCTTATATATATATATATATATATATATATATATATATATATATATATATATATATATATATATATATATATATATATATATATATATCATGTGCCATGCTGGTAAGCGTGGGCGGTCATGTTCTGCCATCTCACTCGATCACCAGAGTCGTGGATCAGCTCTGTGTTCCTGTCTCGACCATGCCATGTGGCCAAGAGGTATTTGCTTCTAGGTCTTCCCCTTGGTCTCTTCCCTTCGATCTTGCCAGTTATCACTAAGTTCTCCAATTCATTTCTTCTCATAACATGCCCAAAAAATGTTGACTGTCTACGTTTAATGACTCTAATCAGTTTACGATCTTCATTTGTTTCTTGAAGGACTTGTTCGTTGGTTTTTTAATCTGTCCATGGTATTCTTTGCATTTTCCTCAGAAACCACATTTCCACAGCCATTAGCTGTTTTTCAGCTTGACTGCTTATTGTCCACGCTTCTGTCAGAAGTCGGGGTGCCCCACCGGCTAGATGAAAGTATTATTCACTGGCGAGCACCCCAAATAGTCAGAAACTGACTAGGGACAAAATCTATATGGCTGAACTACAGATTAAACCCATGAATATCCAACGAACAGCTCCAAGTGGCTCGTTATAAAATTAAATGAACTGTGCTGAATATTCGCCAAGGAATGGGAAAGAGAAGGTTAGCTAAGATAGAGTTTTAAGTCTAAATATATTAGTATAGACGACTATCTCAGTATATGTATTTCTCCCTGACTGCTCCCTTCCTTGGTGTCTAAGTGAACCCCCACCAATGTACACAACAACACGTATGTACAATTGGAATTAAAATATAACGAGTGAACTATGAGTTACAATACTACAACATTTATTTACTAATCATATTACACATGTAAGGTTTTTCCAGACGATGATGGATGCGTATGAGTTTCTGTACTACAATAATCATGAAGGTGAAATGATTAATATACAATACGTAACTCTGAATCCTGTCTGGATCAGTGAGAGATCAGCAACTCTCCAGTGGAAACCAAAAAGAAACAGCTTGCCGGTATTCTGATGATCCTGTCAGTCCTGACACTCCTAGTCGTCACTCGTACTTGAGATCTACAACATAGGTGCTCCTTGTGAGAGCTTGAAAGAAAGTCGAGAATGTGTTATATCTAATTCTACATCAGCGCAATCCTAATTAAAACATATCATAACACAAACATATACAATGACCAGTCTGGCCAAGTTTATCTTCCAGCTCTACTGTGTTCACCATCCTTCTCCCTACTGTCTTTAGTCTGGGACGGGCTTTTCAATTGTCTCACACGCCTGTAATGATTACATTTCTGCCGCCCCATGTCCATGTCGCTAATACAGAAATTCTGTGCCAGACTTCCGTGAACTACCCTCCACCATACGATGAAAAGATTTAGCACCATATACCCTATAACACTTGTGGGTAATGTCTGTACCATTACACCTCTGCTACAAATGCAATCGATGGTTAGTGTGCCAATGCGCACACCATAATATAACACTTCATATTGATAGGCTTGCATATGACAAATCAATATACCAAACATGAAATACCCATAAAACATTAATTAAACTAGACATATTATGATACTTTAACATAATAGCATAATGCACTAGTTAGTTTGTAGGTATACGAAATGAGACGTATATACACAAAAAGAATATGTACGAAGCATATTCCTAGCATCGTATATTCATATGAAATTACACATCTCAATCGGATGGACCGTTCGCGAACGCATAAAGAACGGACATACATACACACACATACATACATACACTGCCTTTTATATATATATATATATATATATATATATATATATATATATATATATATATATATATATATATATATATATATATATATATATATATATCCATCATGTGCCATGCCGGTAAGCGTGGGCGGTCATGTTCTGCCATCTCACTCGATCACCAGAGTCGTGGATCAGCTCTGTGTTCCTGTCTCGACCATGCCATGTGGCCAAGAGGTATTTGCTTCGAGGTCTTCCCCTTGGTCTCTTCCCTTCGATCTTGCCAGTTGTCACTAAGTTCTCCAATTCATTTCTTCTCATAACATGCCCAAAAAATGTTGACTGTCTACGTTTAATGACTCTAATCAGTTTACGATCTTCATTTGTTTCTTGAAGGACTTGTTCGTTGGTTTTTTAATCTGTCCATGGTATTCTTTGCATTTTCCTCAGAAACCACATTTCCACAGCCATTAGCTGTTTTTCAGCTTGACTGCTTATTGTCCACGCTTCACATCCATATAGGTTCTATGTAGCATCTCAACACTCTTTTTCTCGTTTCAGTTGATATCTTTTTATTCGTCAGTATGTTTTTCATCTTGCAAAAGGCTACCTTCGCAATGGCAATTCTTGTTCTAATCTCTTCAAGGCATCTCCCATCAGATGTAATGACTGTGCCGAGATAACAGTATCAATTCACTTGTTTAAGAATATGTCCATCTACTCGTATATCACATTGTGGTATTTCCTTCTTCCTAGGGACGACCATAATCTGTGTCTTCTTAATATTCAGTTCTAACCATAGTTGCTCACTGTGTGCAACAAACGCATCTACTAAATTTTGCAGGTCCTGTTCATTGTCTGCAATCAAGACTGTATCATCTGCATATCTAATGTTATTGATGTATCGTCCCCAATGTTGATTCCTTCCATATCTTCTATATTTCTAAATATATTTTCACTGTACAGGGAAAAAAGATCTGGAGACATTACACATCCCGTCTCACACCTCTTTTAATAGGCTGATATTGACCTACATCGTTATCAATTCTGATGGCAGATTGTTGTTTCCAATATATGTTTTTTTACAAGTCTAAGGTCTTTTCCATCAATTTGTAGATCTTCAAGCATCCTTATCATGTCGACATGTCTCACTTTATCGAAAGCCTTTGTGTAGTCAATAAAGCAAAGATATAGATCTTTGTTTACTTCTATAGAACGCCCAATTACTGTTCTCAGTATATACACAGCATTTATTGTGCCCTTGCCTTCTACAAACCCACATTGTTCTTCTCCTATTTCGGGTTGTAGTTTCTTCCTAACTCTTTGCATGATAATTCTCAGCAGAATCTTTGTGATGTGGCTCATTATACTAATTGTTCTATGTTGATCGCACTTCATGGCTCCTGATTTCTTCGGGATTGCAATAAATATAGAATTACATAATTCAGGAGGTATATCCTCAGTATAGTATATTGCGTTCAGCAGCCTGGTGACTTGGTCAATTCCATATTCTTCTAAGGCATTGATCATTTCTACTGTGATGTTATCTGTACCCGGGGTCTTGTCAGTTTTCATACGGTTAAGAGCATTCTGAACTTATAACTTCAAAATTGATGGTCCTTCATTATTATTCCGATGATCATATTGTTCTTCTCTTGTATCATCATAAAGGTCTTTCACATAATCTGACCACGCTTGTAAAATCTGATCTTTTTCTATTATGATTTTGCCAACTTTGGTTTTTAGGCAACCCGTTGATGTATGTGTTCTTTTGTTAGTGATGTCATTAATTCTTTTGTGCATTAATTTGGTATTCCGGGTGTTGTGTTGGTGTTCAATTTCCTTGCAATTTTCCCAGGGCCGGATTAAGCCATCTTGATGCCCTAGGCACAAACCCACTTGGGTGCCCCCTACTGCCCCGGGCCCCCGATCCTCCACTGACTGCTGGTATGTTCTTCTTCTTCTTCTTCTTCGTTCATCCGGAGTTTTTTTCCGGATGTGATTGCGTTGTGCCTGTTTACAGCAGAGCTGCGTTCTTGCGCCGTTAGGCCGACACATCCGACTTCTGCGGGCATTTGTTGACCGGGTTAACCTTCCCGGGGGCTGGTATGTTCAATATTATGCAAAAAACTAACAAAGAAAAACAGTTGTGAAATGTAAACACATATGTTTGTACTACTATCACTCATATAAAACCTACAATAAGGTATTTCTGTATTAAAATTAATAGTTAATTAATTTTGTAATAATAGTAGACAAAAATACTGTAACTTTTTTGATAGATAAGAAAGTCAGAGAGAGCACACATTTACATTTTAAAGTTCTTTTTTCTAGATTTACGTCTGGCAAAGTTTTTGAGTACATCATCAAAGTTAATTTTGCGCAACAAGTCTGCCTCAATCATCAGCGAAGATAAGGAATCAAGCCTTTCTTGTTTCATTGTCGATCTACTTGGATTTTTTGTACGTTTCAACTGAGAAAAAGAGCGCTCAGTTGAACAGTTCGTAACCATTAATTTTAAAAGTATGCGCAAGGCGATATCTACATTTGGAAAAGCACACTCGATGTTGTCTCTAAGTATTACTTTGTAGAGTTCTGCATGACTGAACGTGTTGTTGTCAGATTTCGATGCACGAAACTTGTGGCGAATATATGAGTGGAACTGTTGTAGTTCAGTATATAAATTATTGTTCGGATCTTCAGGATAAGCATTTATTAGTCCTTCACAACACTGAGATGTTTGTGGTACATCGACCAAACAAGAAAATCGAACTGCTAGATCATTATATACCTGTCCTCGTCTACTCATCTCTGTCTCAAGTTTGTCAACAATGGTGTAGAAAGCAGATATACGAAATTTGTCTCTGGCATTCTGAGATACCTCAGGGGCATGACCACTGTCTTTCGTTTACGATTACGGGTCAAAGTTGACTTATAATCCACACCTGGTGTTATTTCTTTTGCAGCTTCTACAAATCTTTCAAATTCATTCCTAGATTCATGCAAGTGATCTGCTAGTGAAGAATGCAAATCAGCACACGTTTTCAAGTTCACGTGCTCATTTTGTAGAGCTTGACTGACCCTGTGAAAATGTTGTAACACTTCTTCCCAAAAGACAAGCATGAAAGCAAATTCTAATTCCTGCATCTTCTGTGCAATGTTTTCTGCTTCTCTTCTGGTGTCCCCCTTCTGTGACTGGTCTTCTTGTAAACATTCTAACGCTTCTATAATCTGAGGATGAGACATTAGAATGGCTTCAGTTGCAACAGCATGTGCTTCCCATCTAGTATCGGAAAGGGACTTTACCAGCTTTTCATTCACAAGGCATCCTTTCAGAATCTTCCATCTTTTGGTTGAAGCTGAGAAAAAAGTATAGATCAGTTGCACTGTATGGAAGAAGTTTACTGCCTCTAAACAAGAGTCAACGGCACTTCTGCCTACCAGATTTAGTGAATGGGCAGCACAGGGTATGTATATATAAATAATGTACGATTCAATATTACATTTGCGATTTGCTTATGCCATGCAATTACGCTACTGGGACAATATACACATTTTTCTTGAGGACTTGTGGTGCCCCCCAAATGCTTGGTGCCCTAGGCACGTGCCTTGTTTGCCTAATGGTTAATCCATCCCTGAATTTTCCTCAAGCCATGTTTCTTTTGCCTCTTTGCATAGCTTCCTAATTTTCCTATGAATCTCTTCATATTTTTCCTTGTTATTTTTGTTATTTCTTCTTATTTCCATGAGTTTTAAGATGTCTTCCGTCATCCATTTCTTGCGTCCTATTATCTTTACTTTTGGGATGGTTGTTTCTGCAGCTTGGTTGATTGATTTCTTTAACATTTCCCGTTCGTCACAGACGTCTTGAAATAATATTTCCATATCGGACAATGCATCGAATCTGATTTTTACCCCTATGTTGAATTTATCTTTTATTTCCTCACTCTTCAGTGCTTGTAGATCAAATTTTGTGTTTCTTGGTGAATATTCGACTTTCTTTAATTTTATATGTAAATTGCTTAAAATTAATCTATGGTCTCTGTAGTAGTCTGCGCTTGGTATAGTTTTTGCGACTTTTAAGGCATTTCGAAATTTTCTGTTGATGAGGATGTAATCAATCTGATTTCTAATCTTATGATCAGGACTCCTCCATGTCCATAATCTCCTTGGGTGCTGTTGAAACCAGGTGTTTCCAATAATCAAATCTTTTGCCCACTGTACTAGTCTGCAACCTCTTTCATTCTGTTCCCCTAGTCCATACTTGCCTACTATGCATCCGTCCTGTTGATTTCCAACTTTGGCATTCAAGTCACCCATTATGATAGTTACTTCAGAATTCTTGCATTTCTTGAAGGCTTTCTCTAAATCACTATAAAATTCATCTATGCTGTCATCACTACTGTCTGCTGTTGGTGCATAAACTTGTATGACGTTGACATCAAAAGATCTTCCACTCAACTTCACCAGTAACACTCTGTCTGATACAGTTCAATATCCTTTGATCGATTTTACTCTCTCTGTATCCATTATAATTGCTACTCCTCGCTGTTGTTTCTCTCCACCAGAATAGATTATTCTATATCCCTCAGATGTCATAATGCCCATTCTTGTCCATCTGGTCTCACATACACCTAACAGGTTAATATTTAATCTTCTCATTTCATTCTTAATGTTATCAAATTTCCCATCCCCACTCATAGTTCTTACATTCCAAGTTCCTACTTTCAATGTTGATATTCTTTTGCACCCAGTCGCCTGATGGCGGTCTGGGGTCATCTGGTGCACATGACTACCCCTACCGGGCGAGGCTGCTCCTATGGAGCACCCATTTACGCCGTTTCTCTGATTATTGATAAGACTGCAGTACACGATATTCTAGGCCACTTCTCAACAGACCCCCGTATAGTCCATACTGTGAATTCTATCAGATTTGCTCTAGGTGGACATTGTACCTGTAAGCTCCTTAACACAATTCTATAAGTGACAATCAATATGTATTGATTTACAGGTCGAATGATCAAATCAGTGGGAAAGCTACAAAAACCTGCTCAAGATGACTACCACCGTATGGACAGACCAGAACATATCATTATTCTGCGGCTCAGAACAGGATACAATAGATTACGCAACCACGTGTATACACAATTCAAGAATCAGCCATGTGCACATGTGGAGTGGCGCCGACTGCAGATCACATACTCTGAGACTTCTCAAAGTACGACATATCTAGGCAAACATTCTGGTCTAGAGAAACAACAGTGGAAGATAAACTCTATTGACCGCTGAGTGAACTAACAAAGACAGTTAAATTAATACAAGAGACAACATTGCGGTTATAGACAAATTTAAAGCGAACGAAAGAAGTAGAAGAATATTGAACAGATCAGCTACATAAGAAACTGGGAGGGGGGAGGGGGGGCCAAAACCGTGGTTACCCGAGGGGTCTGCATTACCAGACTACTTAAACCGCTGTACTATTTCAACATTGTGATGATTGTCGAATGTTCAGGTGGTTACTGACCCAACACCTGATACTGGCTCTCAATATTCAAATAATATAGCGATAAAGACGCCGGCAATACTTGGCGCGCACTGGCTGAGATCGCCAAACAACTTCTACAGATTGCGGGCCTTGTGTCGGATCGCAAGCACGACATTTATATATGGATTTATTTACATCTTACATAACCTTATGGTACATGTTTTTAAATAAATCATATTAATATATTCAATTACAATTAATTAAAGAACTTATCTAGAAGAAATATAGTTTTACTCACATGTATTTCAATTTGTGTTATCAGTATTTTTTGTTCGCTTATAAACACCGGTAAATAAAACAATAAATTCAGGATTACAAAAGACAGGAGTTGTTTTCCGTATGTTGTTTGTCGTTACAGAACTAGCTCCCTTATATATAACCAAATGTCCTGCCCATATGTAAGGTAAGTTGCATGGTTTTTACAGGACGTCGCAAACAACACAAGCATTTTATTTTGCTTGTTGCTGTTTGTAATTTACTAAGCAAGTTTACGTTGAGTAGTTTGCCACTGCTTACTAATCGACCGAGCTCATTCCATTGTTAATAATCAACGCAAGTCGGTCTGCTGACAAATCGCCTGCAGCTATTTCGAACTTGGGATACGGGATTGCGAATTATGTTCTCTGCCCCTTCGTTACAGACGCCGGCAAATATATCAGAGAACATGAAGACATCGCGTTAAGTGAATAGATTGTATAAAACATATTTTATGGCAACTACTACACTCCCAACCCTCTTCCTAAATATGTCACATAGGAGACAATGTTATCCTGGTCGCAAAACGAGAATATGATGTTTGAAATGACGATATCGATCAAGGACAAGAGACATCTATGACGTTAGTTGCATACCCTTTACAGGACGTCGCAGTCAACATCAGCATATTTTGCTGTTGTGATCTCTTGGCAAGTTTACGTTCAATAGGTTGCCATTGCTTTCTGGATAACCTGCACCTATACCATTTTATAAAAAAAAAAACCAACGTAAGACAGTCTGCTACCAAATCGCCGCACAGCTGTGTTTCTAAAGCGGGTATGCGGGATTACGAACTGCGTCCGAAGGCATCTAAAACGTACTAATTAAAATTACAACGGAGAAGCATCCATGGACGTCGGGGACAGAATTGTGCTGAACCCAAGAGAGTTGCTGAGAATGTGGAGGCAGTGGAAGGGCTTTATCGGTTGATTTCAACACAAGTCTTCTGACTGACTGACTGACTGACTAATTAACTGATTGACTGACTGGCTGATTAACCGATTGACTGACTGGCTGATTGATTGACTGATTAGCTGAATGACTGATTGATTGAAATTAAATGGGTTAAAATTGCTCCAAGGCTGTGGACATGGTAACAGTGGAGGAACACCATGTGTGGGGCAATATAAAATAACACAACTTCAGAAACAGAAGGTGTTGCGGTGATACGCCTTCACCAACAAACAACAACATGAAAGCACAACATATAAACCACGAAGATGACACTACAGTGAAAACATTAAGTTATAATTTTTCTTTTTTTCCCCAGTTAGCGGCATATCCCATACAAGACGTCACAGTCAACCTTAGTATTTTTGGGATGTTTGTGATTTCTTGGCGAGTTTACGTTCAGTAGTTTGCCATTGCTGTCTGAACGACTTGTACTCATACAATTGAATGAAAACCAACACAAAGCGGCCAGCTTTCAAATCGCTCGCAGCTGCGTTTCGAACGCGGTATGCGGAATTACGAATTGCATTTGTAACACCATCATGACAGAGCCAGCAAGGCATAATAAGCAGGATGGAAACAAATTGAAAAAAATGTGTCCTACTTATATAATAAGACCCGAATATTTTTTTTTTTTTGCGCTCGCTCGCTTTGAACCTAAGCGTGGTCCATACACACTATTTATAGTAATGATGGATTTGTTTTCCCTGTTAACAGTGTCCCTCGCCAACAGGCGAACCCACTCCGACTTCAGAGGTACTTGTAATTTACGTCCCAAAGTCAAGGACGACAGGTCAACATTTTAGTCCAACTGTCCGGTGTAGGGGTTGAACCGCTTACCTTGGCATCAGTACAACGGATAGTAAAGAAAACGCGTGCTTACCCATTCTAACATGCTGACCTGCATCCCCGAATATGAAACCTGTCAATACATTTAATAACTTCGCTTGTTTACGTTGACATGTTTGCGAAAATGTCACTTTTGGTTATATTTAAGGGAAATAACTCTGTAACGACTTACAAAGTACGGTAATTAACTCTCATGTTTTTAAATGGTTAATATTTTGTATAAATATTTTATAAATATTTATAAATATAGACAATTTTTTTACATAAATAAATTTATAAAAGAGTATTGTATACTATTTAGAAATCTTTTTTTCTTATTCATAGTAAAGATTTAAAAAAGTGTTATTATCTATTTAAGAGTTGTGAGCCATAACATTACGTCAGATGCGTGCATGTTCGTATATAAATGTATAGCTCTGACCTGATGTTGAAGGCCCGCTGTCTGTTGATGCAATCGGCAATTGTTCTCAGTGAACAAGTCGACTCACAAAAGGTCACCTCACTGGAAGTACAATAATTCACTATTGGAACATTCAGAATATGTAAAATATATGACACAGCTCATACACACGTACACAGACAATATACCGACTGAGAACATCACACAATACTGGGACTTATTGAAAAACACCATACGAAGCAGAACACAACATCTAGCAACCATGATCCACAAAGACAGACTAAGACAGGAGCGCATCATACAGACAGCCATACGACTAACAAAACAAACAGACAGAGACGCACATCACTTACACACATTAGAAGCACAACTAGAAGAACACCAACAACACAGATATCTGGGTGCTCTTCTCAGAACAAAACTCAACACAATTACACAAGAGTCAGCTACGAGGCAATATTTAGCAATAGAACAGAACGTACAACGTAACAAACAAATAAGCAAAATATCAGACATGCAAGGAAACATGCAGACAGAAACACCACACATAGAGACTGCTTTCCAACAACACTACACACAACTATTCACAGCAGAGACAGTCGACACACAGATACAAGACAACTTCTTACAGTACACAAAGAAATTATCTGACACAGACAAAGACACACTGGACACAGAACTGACACTGACAGACATAGCACAGGCACTAAGCACACTAAACAAAGACAAAACTCCAGGACCAGACGGTTTGACAGTAGAATTCTACCAACACTTCTTTCCTATTCTAGGCAATCTTCTCCTCAAAGTCTATCAGGAAGCCTTTGACAAAAAAAAATCTTCCGGACAGCTGCAACATGTCTTACATTACACTCATATGCAAGGATAAAACTGACAAAACACAACTGAAGAACTACAGACCAATTTCCTTACTCAACACAGACTACAAGATACTCGCCAAATCACTCACCAACAAACTTAAACCTTTCATGCCAACACTAATACACCCAGACCAACAGTGCAGTGTCAAAGACAGAAACATACACAATCACACACACCTCATTAGAGACATTATTAACTATACACATGGAAAAGACTGTCCATCCTCCATCTTATCCTTGGATCAAGAGAAGGCCTTCGACAGAATTTCCCACACTTACCTACATAGGACACTAGAACACTGTAACATAGGAGAGTACTACAGGCAGTGGATACAGATCTTGTACAAAAATCCTGAGAGCAGAGTGTTGGTGAACCATTCACTGACAGCTAGCTTCAGGCTCACGAGATCTGTAAGACAAGGATGTCCCTTATCACCACTCCTGTATGTGCTCACTCTAGAACCTTTATTAGAGAAGATAAGGCAAGACACTAGTATTAAAGGAACCTTCCTGCATGGGATAGGAGAGCAGAAGCTCATCGCCTATGCAGATGACACTGCCTTCTTTCCAACCAGCAACACATCAATAAGGAATATACTCCACACCTTTACCCATTTTGGAAAAGGCAGTGGAGCCAAAATTAATGTACAGAAATCACAGATAATGGGCCTGGGAAAGTGGAAACAAAAGGCTGATTTCCCTCCAGATCTGAAACACATAGACACCATGAAGCTGTATGGGATCACATTTCCATGCGATCCCACAGAAACACACAGACAGACATGGCACGCACTGACCGAACAGATCACAGACATGTTACACAGGTATAGGTACAAGACATCCACAATATTTGGTAGAAGCACAATAGTCAACACATACATATTACCCAAAATAATATATTTAGCGACAGTACTGGACCCTCCTAAACAGACCGTCACAAACATAAACAAACAAATCAGACGCTTCATCTTCACCAACACGATACACAGCATTAAACACAAAACTCTCATACAAGACAGGAAACAAGGCGGCATTGGATTACAAGACATCCAGACAAAAATACTGTCACTTAGGATCAGTTACATAGGTAAAATCATCAGACACCCAGAACAGAACAGACTAGCACTATACTACATAGGCCACAACATCAAACATCTCACACCTCTTAACAATGCAACTGCACACTACCAGGGAAGACTGCCAACATTCTATCAGACATGCATACAGGCAATAAAAGGACATGAACAGTTAATACAGCAAACAACACACACAATATACAAACATTTAGTTAGAGAACAAGCACCATCACTAAGACTTAGGATTAAAAGAGGACACAAATACTTCATGACTGACTTCACATGCACCTTTTCAAACCTACACAACAAACACATAACACCAAAAGCTAGAGAGATCACATATAGACTGTTATACAGTATGACCCCCACAACACAGGTAGAAGCATACATATCCAAACAATGTCAATTATGTAGAAACAACACACAAGAGACAGAGGAACACATTTATTATACGTGTCCAACAATTACTGCCACACGCGCAACACTCAAACACCTCATACAAACACACACAGGCAAACAAACCGACATATATAAAGCAATTTTTCTCAATACTATACCAATGACATCTAAGGACATACATACAAAACTACTTGTAGCACTTTCTTACTACAGACAACTTATATGGACCTGCAGAAACTTTGCCAGATACAAACACCACACATATAACACACATTTAGTTTCCTTCATGTACACGCACAAAATATCACAACTCTTTCCAGAGTTGGTATAAATGGTATACCAACTGTGGCAATTTTGGGATTTTTTTTGGAAATTTTGGTATACATGAGTGAGAGAAAAAAAGGAGAAACTGTGAATGAATGGTGAGTGGATGATTAAATAGATCACATATGGTCAAAAGACCAATGGAAAATCCCTTATGTAAAAAATAGTGGAAGGATAAATGCTTGTTTTACTTGTTACAAAATGATGGTTTCACCCTTATAGACAAGAGAGAAAAGAAAAAAGGAGAAAAGAAAATTAAACTCCTCCCATTCCAATGTACCATTTATAGAATGTTTGGCTTTGAATGCACTTGTTGTGCTATACTACCACTACTACTAAGATCATCACTTTAGTAAATAAACTCACATATTTGTTATACTATTATCATTATTATTATCATTATTATTATTTTATTAAAATTGTTTATTAAAATGATTATCATCATTATTATTATTATGACTATCTTTATTCCACCTTTACTATCCTTAGTAATTTTAATGTTATAAGTATTATTGATATCATCATTATCATTTTACAATTTCATCTCCCCCCCCCCCCCCCCCCCTGTGCTTACAGTTTGTTTGCCTTTGCTACTAACCCCACTGGTTGGTTCAAACTTTTGTCCTGCCTGTGCCATCATTACTAGAGTGGTCAGGAGAGCATTGATGGAATTGAACAATTAGTGGGAGGGTAGCGCGGGAAACAAAAATGTAAGGATTTCCCTTTCGCTTAGTCACCCCCTTTGAATCATGTGAGTGAGTGTTAAATGAATGAATAAATATAAAAACACATATGGTTATCAAACCAATAATACTGTAAAAACTCATGCAAATACAAATATTTGGTTAATTTTCATTTAAAAAAAAAGAAAGAGAGAGCAAAGAAGGAAATATGAATGAACCCCTACATTTAGGAAAAAAAAAACAAAGAGGAAAATATAACCCACTCCTTTACTCCAAGTATTATTAAAAACTGCAGTTTACATGTGTATGTACCAGCTAGGCTATGTTTAACACCATTACAAAGAAAATCATCCTAGCAAATGGAATCACATATTGTAAATATGTTATCATTTTCATAACTATTATCACCATTGCTGTTTTTTAAATAATTGCTGTCATTACCCCCAGTATGTCTCTTCTTGTCATTACTACTATTGCCATCATTAGTAATAAAACAGAAACCCCTTTCCCATGTACCCCCCTCCCCTCGCTCATGGTTGTTGTTGCCTTTGCTGGTACCCACACCGGTTTGGTTCAAATATTCATCCTGCCTTTACCATCATCGCCCAGAGAGGGGGAAATGGCATGGGTGGAGTGGAACCAAATTGGTGAGAGGGTGGCAAGGGAAACAAAGATGTAAAGATTGAAAATTTGTGCTAATACTGATGCTTGTTTACTTTCTACAATAAGTTTTAAAAAAAAAAAAAAAAAAAAGAGGAAGGGAAAAAAATGAATGAACCCTTACAAATAAGACCAAAAGGAAAAAAAAAAGAAACAAGGAGAAAAAGATAACCAACTCCTTTTAATTCTACTATTATTGAACATGCATGTTGCAAATATATGTAAAAAAAAAATATATATAAGCAAGGAGAAACAAAAAAGATTATCAACTCCTTTTTACACCTACTATATTATTAAACAGTGCAGGATGCAATTGTTATTGTATGTACCAGCCATAATTTAACACCATTTCTAAGAAAACCATTTTAGCAAATGGAATCACAGTTTTGGAAAATGTGATCATTATCAAAACAAATCCTACCATTGTGTTTTATTAACATTAGCATCGCTGTCATCACCCTTAGTAGTTTTTATTCCTTGTCATTATTATTATAAGATGTATTTCATGTAAACACCATTCCTAAGGTAATCAATTTAGCACATAAAATCACATGTTAAAACTATTATTTATTATCATTGAGTCTATGACTCTATCACTAGTCTCAGCACTGTTGTTATTCCTTGTCACTATGATAATTATTTATGCAGTTGGTTGTTACTTTGCATTATTATCATAGTAATCACTATTAATATATATGGCTTTGTAAACGCGTATACAAACACATCTCCCTCTCCCACCCTTTTGATACTGTGATTGTCGTCTCTGCTGCCACCCTCAACGTTTTGTTTCAGTTCTGCACCGCCATGTTTATCATCACCGAGGGTGATGGTACTTGGTAGGAGTTTTTGGAGCTGACAGGAGAGCGGGGCGGCAGGGGAAAAATAACAGCCCGATACCATCATGCTTTGGATTTAAAATATTTCCTTACAACAATGTCAATGGAGAAATGTTTAAATGTATAAAATATTTGTAATTTTTGCGCATATGTCACCTACACGCCCACATGCAACGCTCTGTAAAAACACGCACACAAATACTGAACACACAGTACGCATGTAACAACACAAACAATACAAATGCAACAACTACCCCTCCTGCATTGTAAACTAGGATACTCCTTGACAACCCCCCCCCCCCCCCCCCCCACCCTTTCGAAAATGTTTGGTTTTGATGCTGCTGCTGCCTTCACCGGTCGGTTCTAACAAGTTTTACTGCCATTTTCCTCATTACCAAGTGGTGATGATGGTATTGGTGGGGTTGGAGCTGACAGGTGAAAGGGTGGCAGAGGGAAAAAAATGGTATACTACCGTCTTGTTGTTGTTTGTACCCGTTTTCCGTTTACCTTTCATTTCAAATGTAAATATGTTGAAATAAATGTTGTAAAAATTTGCGCATATGTCACCTACACTTCCACATGCAACGCTCTGTAACAACACGAACAATACAAATGCAAAGTTTTCTTTAACACTCAATAAAAGTTGTAAAAAAAAAAAAAAAAAAAAGAACAAGTCGACTCAGCTGAACCATTTGACAAACTAACAAAACAATTCAATTACTTACTGTCTGTGGCAATTCTGGGCGGTCAGACGACATTGGCTTTCGTTTTGCACTTATATACCACCCTCTTTGGAATATATTTTTCACTACTACTGAAATATGCCTTTCGTGATCAGGATGCCGGTTTAAACATTCACTCATGCTCAGATGGCAGCCTCCACAATGCTCAAGACCAAAATTAGGAGGGTACTAATCAGAGAGATGCATTTTGCGGATGATGCAGCAATTACGGCCCACTCTGGGAAAGAATTACAATGTCTACTATCTGCATTCTCCAATGATTGTTCTGAATTTGGTTTAACAATTAACAAAAAGAAGACACAGATTATGTCACAAGGTGCGCATGTGGTACCATCAATCTTTATTGACGATGCCGAACTGGAGATAGTAGACCATTTTACATATCTAGGATCAGAGGTAAATAGCAAATTATCCCTCGATCAGGAAATCAACATCAGGATTGGTAAGGCAGCAACAACAACGAACATGTTAGCAAAAAGAGTCTGGGAGAACAGAAAACTTACTGCCAAAACAAAAATCCTCGTCTACCAAGCGTGTGTCCTTAGTACTCTTCTTTATGGCAGTGAAACCTGGACAACTTACTCACACCAAGAAAAACGTTTAAACAACCTTCATATGCGGTGTCTGCGAAGAATACTTGGTATTAAGTAGCAAGATAAAATCACAAATACTGATGTATTGGAAAGATCAGGTTGTGTGGCGGTGTGTTCCATACTCAATCTTCGAAGACTTAGATGGATAGGACATGTTAGGAGGATGGATGATGGTAGAATACCAAAGGACATCTTTTTTGATGAATTACAGACGGGTAGGAGATCTCAGGGTCGGCCTCTACTACGATACAAAGATGTGTGTAAGCGGGACATGATTGATACAGGCATTGATAATGCACATTGGGAGCACGTCGCCGCTGAACGTGTTGCATGGAGGGCAACTATCAGAAATGGAATAAAGACAAAGGAGAAAATGATTGCAGATAAAGCACACACCGAGCGTGAGAGACGTAAGATGGTGCATGCATTCACTGTAGGCGAACATTTACAGCACGAATTGGCCTTATCAGCCACACTCGCCACCGCCATGAGTTGTAGTTATTAAGCCTTTTTGAAGTACAGTGTACCAAACTATCGTCTATCAAGACGTCAAAGTGTCAATAGAAAATAAAAACGGGTCAATAGACGGGTTGTTTCTATAATATAATATCATCTACTTTTCAATGGACGGGTTGTTTCTATAATACACTATCATCTACTTATCAATGGACGAGTGGTTTCTATAATACACTATCGAGTGCTGGAGGTCATGGGTTCAAGCCCCGGTGAGGACCGGGACATTTTTTTTTCACGTGGACTTCTTCTTCTTCTTCTTCAGCGTTCCGAGCCATTGAGGTTCTTTGCTGCAGATACAATCCGTCTCCATTCGTCTCTCTGGTTGACCTTCTCTTGACAGTCGTTGATTCCAAGTGCTTGTAGGTCTGTATATATATTATCTCTCCCCCGTCTTCTTGGTCTACCTCGGGGTCTACGGTCATTTATTTCCTGAGTGTAAGCGAGTTTTGTTTCCCTATCATCTTCCATTCTTTCTATATGCCCCAGCCATTGTAGTCTATTAGCTTTCATGATACCAGTGATTAGCGGGGACTTAAACAGATCATAAATGTCTTTGTTACTTCTTCTTTTCCACTCTCCACTTTGTATATCCCTAATGGGTCCAAAGATGCGTCTTAAAACTTTGTTCTCAAAGGTTTGTAACAAGGCTTCGTCTCCTTTCGTTGTACTCCAGGTTTCAGAGCCATACAGCACAACTGGTCTGATCAGTGTTTTGTATATTGTGATTTTGGTGTTACGAGATAGCGCATTTGATTTTAGTAGATGTTGTAGTGCATAGTATATCTTATTTCCAGAATTGATTCTAGTTTGTATTTCTTCCCTTATGATGTTGGAGCAGTTGAAGATTGTACCCAGGTATTTGTATGTTTCCGTTCTTTTAATGGTCATATTATCTATTTGTATGTGGCCAGAGTTTTTAGCCATTCCTTCTCTTGAAATTACCATATATTCTGTCTTATCTTGGTTGATAACCAGCCCCATCTGTTGGGCTTTTTCCTTTAAGTGAGTCAATATTTCTAATGTCTTTTGTTCATTTTCCCCTATAATATCTATATCATCTGCATAACCAAGCAGCTTGGATGTTCCTCCAATATCACATTCCTCCTTTACCTTCCTTACAACTTTCTCTAGAGCCAGATTGAAGAGTAGCGGCGATAGTGCATCACCCTGTTTCAAGCCAGATGTTATTTGGAAAGGGTCTGATTTCCTGCCTTTATATATTACTATATTATAAGTATCTTCCATGCATAGTCTGGTCATGTTGATTAACTTCCTTGGTATTCCAAATTCCTGCATAGCATTCCATAGACTATTCCTATGGACACTATCATAAGCCTTTTTAAAATCCACAAAAATGTTATGGATATCTCTTTTATATTCCAAATTTTTCTCGGCTATTTGTCTAAGATAAATATCTGATCTATTGTTGATCTGTTTTGTCTAAAACCCGCCTGGTAGTCACCTAATATGTCTTCTGAATATGGTTTTAGTCTATTTAGTAATACTGCGGATAGTATCTTATAGCTTGTGGACAGTAGTGATATTCCTCTATAATTTTCATATTGGAACTTGTCTCCTTTCTTAAAGATAGGTATCAATAATGACTCTTTCCAGTCATGAGGTAATTCTTCTGTCCTCCAGATGTTTATTATTAGTTCGTATAACGTTAGATGTAATACATGGCCACCTGCCTTTATAAATTCAGCAGCAATTCCATCAGCCCCAGTTGCCTTATTGTTTTTAAGTCGTGTGATTACATATAGGATTTCTTCAAATGCAGGTTCTTCAATTTGTGGTTCACACGTTAGAACCTCTTCCTGTGGGAAAGTGTTACTTGGAGCTTCACAATTTAGTAATTCAACAAAATATTCTTTCCATGTGTTGCACATTTCCTCATTGGTATTTATCATATTCCCATTTTTGCACGTGGACTTCTAGTAACAAAATTTCCCCTGGTCTCTGGGTAGTAATATCGGACCCCCGTGTGTATTGTTGCGCACGTAAAAAATCCCCTGGCAGTTTGAAATAGAAAAAGAGTAGCCTAACGGCGCTACCCGGGTAAAATTTTGAGTTAAAAATCTTCCCAAGGTATGTAAGGATCCTCGCCGGTGCTACGGAGTTCGTGCACTGAGCTGAGTTTCTCCAAACTCAGGTTTGAGTTAGGAGGAGAACGGAGCACTTATGGGTTACACCCGTGTGCCGTGATGTTGATCCATCGACTAAACTAAACTAAACTAAACTATACACTATCATCTACTTATCAATGGACGGGTGCCAAGTAGCAGAGCAGACGAAATGACGTAAAATAGAGTTGGTGAGAAAATCGCGAAGCAACTTTTACGAGAAACCAACGATATGACGAAAAAGGAGAAAACGTCACAGAAGTAGTCAACAACCGCTTACCTCGGCATCTGCACACCGGATGTTTAAGAACACGCGTTCTTATCCATTCGGCCATGCTGACCTGCAGCCACGAATATGAAACATGTCAATTTATTTAATCATCATCATCATCATCATCTTCCACTTCTGCCGTCAAGCGTTTGGCTCGAGCGGTACATGGCTATGGTGGTTTCTAGCAGTTGCAAACTGTTTATTTATTTAATAAAAACGTTTATTTACGCTGACATGTTTGGGAAAAAGTGACTTCTGGTTATATTTAAGGGAGATAACTCTGTAACGACTAGCAACATACGGTAAATAACTCTTATACTTTTTAATGATTACCATTTTGTTTCAATTTTTGGTGTATTAAAAAACATAGAAATTTTTTATTACCTAAGTAAAATTAGAAATTGAAGTAATGTATACTAGATAAGTATTTTTTTTCCTTATTCATAGTAAAGGTAAAACAATTTTATTATCTATATAAGCATAATTAACCATAATGTTATGCCGAATGAGTAAATTTCTATATAAGTGCATAGATCTAGTATTGTGGTTGGGTTCATTCGCACTGCGAGCGCTAACAAGTCAAGTCGCATTTTGCTTACAGTTTGTTGCCTTTGCTACTAACCCCACTGGTTGGTTCAAATTTTTGTCCTGCCAGTGCCATCATTACTAAGGGTGGTCAGGAGAGCATTGATGGAATTGAACAATTAGTGGGAGGGTAGCGCGGGAAACAAAAATGTAAAGATTTCCCTTTCTCTTAGTCACCCCCTTTGAATCATGTGAGTGAGGGTTGAATGAATGAATAAATACAAAAACACATATGGTTATCAAACCAATAATACTGTAAAAACTTATGCAAATACAAATATCTGGTTAATTTTTATTTTAAAAAAAAGAAAGAGAGAGCAAAGAGGGAAATATGAATAAACCCCTACATTTAGGGGAAAAAAACAAGGAGGAAAATATAACCCACTCCTTTACTCCAAGTATTACTAAAAACTGCAGTTTGCATGTGTAGGCTATGTTAACACCATTCCAAAGAAAATCATCCTAGCAAATGGAACCACATATTGTAAAAATGTTTATCATTTTCATAACTATTATTACCATTGCTGTTTGTTATACTTGCTGTTATTACCCTCAGTATGTCTCCTCCTGTCATTATTATTATTATCATCATTAGTAATAAACCAAAACCCCTTTCCCATGTGCCCCCCCCACTCCCCTTGCTCATGGTTTGTTGCTGCCTTTGCTGATACCCACACCGGTTTGGTTCAAATATTTATCCTGCCTTTACCATCATTGCCCAGAGAGGGGGGAAATGGCATTGGTGGAGTGAAACCAAATTGGTGAGAGGCTGGCAAGGGAAACAAAAATGTAAAGACTAAAAATTTGTGCTAATACTGATGCTTGTTTACTTTTTACAATAAGTAATTAAAAAAAAAAAAAACACACAAGAGGAAGGGAAAAAATTAATGAACCCTTACAAATAAGACCAAAAAATAAGCAAGGAGGAAAAGAAAACCAACTCCTTTTACTTCTACTATGTTGCAATTTATATGTACCTACTATGCTATGCTAACACCATTCCTAGGAAAATCATTCTAGCAAATGGAATCACAGTTTTGGAAAGTGGGATCATTATCATAACTATTATCATCATTTCTGTTACTATCAGTACTGTTATCACCCTTAGTAGGTAAATGTTAGTCATCATTATCATTGATGTATTTGGTTTTAGTTGCATTATTAATATAGTAACCTTTATTAATATATAACCTCATCTCCCATGAGACCCCCCCCCCCCCACTTCCCTCACTCATGGTTTGTTTGTTGCCTTTGCTGACACCCTCACCCTTTGGTTCCAAAATTTATCCTGCCTTTACCATCATTACCCATTAGTGTGGTGGGTCAAATGGGTGAGAGTGGGACTATCACTATTTTCATTGAGTACTTATCATTGCATTTATTAGCATTGCTGTTATCACCTTTAGTAGTTTTATTCCTTGTCATTATTATTTTAGATGCATTTCATGTAAACACCATTCCTAGGATAAGCATTTTAGCAAATGGAATCACATGATTAACTATTATTATCCTTGCTGTCTATTATCTTTGCTTTTATTGTGATCACCCTTAGCAGTTTTACTCTTTGTCATTATTATTATAGATGTATTTCATGTAAACACCATACCTAGGAAAATCATTTTAGCAAATGGAACCACAAGTTTAACTATTTATTATCATTGCTGTTTATTATCATTGCTGTTACTGTTATCACCCTTAGCAGTTTTTATTCTTGTCATTATTATAGATGTATTTCATGTAAACACCATTCCTAAGATAATCATTTTAGCAAATGGAATCACAGGTTTAACTATTAATATTATTATCATCGCTGTTTATTATCATTGCTGTTTAACAAAAACAATGTTATTGTTATCACCCTTAGCATTTTTAAATTATTCCTTGTCATTATTAATATTATTATTTATGTATTTGGTTGTTATTTGCATTAGTATTATTGTAATCATTATAAATATATATGGCTTTGTAAACCCGTAAACTGCACATCCCCCTTTCCCACCTTTTTGATACTGTGATTGTTGTCTTTGCTGCCACCCTCGCCGGTTGGTTCTAAACATTTTGTGCACCGCCATGTTTATCATCACCGAGGGATAGGGATGGTACTTGGTAAGAGTTTTAGAGCTGGCAGGAGAGCGGGGCGGTAAGGGAAATAATAGCAGCCCACTACCATCACGCTGTTGATATAAAATATTTCCTTACAACAATGTCAATGGAGGAATGTTTAAATGTATAAAATATTTGTAATTTTTGCGCATATGTCACCTACACTTCCACATGCAACGCTCTGTAACAACACGAACAATACAAATGCAAATGTTTCTTAACACTCAATAAACGTTTAAAAAAAAAAAAAAAAAAATTTTTTTTTATTAAAGGCCAAAACTTCAATAATATACACAGCATTATCATACTGCAACAAAAGGCAATATTATAGACAGTGGATACGCATTTTGTATAAAAATCCTGAAGGTAAGGTACTGGTGAATCATTCACCCACTGAAAGTAAGGTACTGGTGAATCATTCACTCACTGAAGGTAAGGTACTGGTGAATCATTCACTCACTGAAGGTAAGGTACTGGTGAATCATTCACTCACTGGGACGCAGAGGTGTTTCCAAGGCACCAGGGCCGGGGTATATACTGGCCAAGACCTATTGACGCGTCCTCGTCGAGCGTCCTGGGCAACAGGTCCTTTCGGAGTCCTGGCTAAAGTCAGTAGGATCACCGATTCCTCCGAAGTCGGAGAGTGTCTGCCTGTACGGCGAGGAACCACCAGTCTGCACACCAATAAGCCAGACATGGGACAACGGATACTCACGCAAAACTCAGGTCCTGTATGACATCACACTGATGTTGGACACCAGGATGCCTTCATCCGACATACAGGACTTCGCGTTGGAGCTCAAGCCAACGAACACAAGCAAGCAAGCAAGCAATTCACTCACTGAAGGTAAGGTACTGGTGAATCATTCACTCACTGAAGGTAAGGTACTGGTGAATCATTCACTCACTGTGGGTTCGATTCCGGGCCGCGTCCTTCGGTTCACGAGTGCAGTTTTTCGGAGACTCCTGAGGATCATTGCTGGAGCTACGGAGTCTGTGCTTTGTGCGATGCTTTCCGCACTGCGCAAAACCCTGCGCAATGAATTCGACCCTGTCGACTTTTTAAATCCTTTTTTTTTTGCAGCAAAGTTCTATAATTGTGCACCTGTGTACTTCCACAATGTGCCAGGTGTAATTAAGATAATAGTATAATTAACTGATTGTACAGTTGATTTTACTGGTATTTGTGTGGTGAAGTAGCAGCCTGTCGACTTACAGCTGTGTATAACCAGAGTCCAGCCTCCAGCAGGAAGCATAACACTAATCGTGAATCAAATCAGAACATACAACATACCCCAATTCACCTGCCATGAAAGAACTGGGAGACTGACGCCCGCTAACCAGTTACCGGGTGTGAATCCTAGCATATCACTGAAAATGTTTACAGTAACATTGATTTCTAATGATACCACAAACTTCGGAGGGCTAGAAGTTTGCCTGCCAACCCTGTGGTCATAGTTACGAATCTATGTTGTGATGGGTTTTCAGAATTGACCTGGGTTCTTATATTGACCCAGGCTGAAATGAGTACCCCAACATATCTTAGGAAGTCAAGACAATCAGCGAGATATTGACCACATCAGCCACCGAGTGCTGAAGGGATCAGCACCATATGTCCATTGCGTCTTCGAGGCATGTAAACGGGTCTGTTTGTTTCATGATGATAAATTCACACTTGATCTCTTTGGCCGTGTGAACGGACATCTGGGCTTCTCAGGTAAGGACAAGTAATGTCAGGTCATAGTTGCACATTCCACACATTAAAAATTCAAGAATGGTTGGAAACTGCGGTAAGACTGATGCTTGACAAACATGTGAGGACATTAAAAATTACCCACAGACAGATATAGTTCTTTATTTAAACAGTTTCAGTGTAGTTTCCTGCTATGAGTCTATGGTATCACTGTTTGTAAGCCTGCGAGTAAGAGGGAATCGGTGGTCAGTCTTTACCTCACAACAAGCTCAGGTGTTCGTGGGATTGCCAGTGCAGTGCACTATCAACTTCACTGGCATGCTCATCTAGAGTTCATGACCCGGGATGAAATCTATCACAAGAAAGTGAACCGTTCACTTATGAGAGGTGTCTACCTAGGTGTGATGCATGCTCCTTGTCAAAGGAACGAAGCAGCAGAAAAAGAAATAGTTGTTTAGTTAATAGACAGGGTCAAGAACAGAATCACCAGATCTAAGGATTCTTTTACAATAACCAACATCATTACAATCAGAAATGTTACAAGGGTAGAAATCTGTTTACTAAAATGGTATGTATGCCTTGTTTGTCTGGGTGGATGCGAATGCTGGACAGTGAACAAACAAACTTTATTTTCAAAGGGTCACAAATGGGCAAGAAGGCCTGTCTTACATTCGACCCTTCCAGCCAAAACCGAATTAAGTTCAACAGAATATTAGAAGACAAGGGGATTGGAGTGTCATGACCGCCATTGTCTGCATCAGTCCGGGCTCAAGAAGAAGAAGAAGAAGAAGAAGAAGAAGAAGAAGAAGAAGAAGAAGAAGAAGAAGAAGAAGAAGAAGAAGAAGAAGAAGAAGAAGAAGAAGAAGAAGAAGAAGAAGAAGAAGAAGAAGAAGAAGAAACAGACAAGAGAGTAGTTTGAACAGTTGTGCAATAAATAAACGTCAGCATGGCCGAATAGATAAGACCGGTGGCTCTTATACTTCCGGTGTGCTGATGCTGAGGTAGCGGGTTCGACCCCTTCAGTGTCAGTTGGACTAATATGTTGACTTCTCATCCTTGACATGGGGACATGGGTTACAAGTATCTCAGAAGTCAGAGTGGGTTCACCTGATGGTGAGGGACGCTGGTAATGGGGAGAGCCAGTCCATGCGCAAAAATAGATCCAATGCACTGGAAGTGGTGATATGTGTGTGGACCACACTTCAGTTCACAGAGAGCGAACACAAATAGAGTAGATATAATAACCAGACAGTAGAACAGACACAATAATTATATAATACATCAACAAAGAGTAGATATAATAACCAGACAGTAGAACAGACACAATAATTATATAATAAATCAACAAAGAGTAGATATAATAACCAGACAGTAGAGCAGACACAATAATTATATAATAAATCAACAAAGAGTAGATATAATAACCAAACAGTAGAACAGACACAATAATTATATAATAAATCAACAAAGAGTAGATATAATAACCAGACAGTAGAACAGACACAATAATTATATAATAAATCAACAAAGAGTAGATATAATAACCAAACAGTAGAACAGACACAATAATTATAAAATAAATCAACAAAGAGTAGATATAATAACCAGACAGTAGAACAGACACAATAATTATATACTACATCAACAAAGAGTAGATATAATAACCAGACAGTAGAACAGACACAATAATTATATAATACATCAACAAAGAGTAGATATAATAACCAGACAGTAGAACAGACACAATAATTATATAATACATCAACAAAGAGTAGATATAATAACCAGACAGTAGAACAGACACAATAATTATATAATAAATCAACAAAGAGTAGATATAATAACCAGACAGTAGAACAGACACAATAATTATATAATACATCAACAAAGAGTAGATATAATAACCAGACAGTAGAACAGATACAATAATTATATAATAAATCAACAAAGAGTAGATATAATAACCAGACAGTAGAACAGACACAATAATTATATAATAAATCAACAAAGAGTAGAAATAATAACCAGACAGTAGAACAGACACAATAATTATATAATAAATCAACCAAGAGTAGATATAATAACCAGACAGTAGAACAGACACAATAATTATATAATAAATCAACAAAGAGTAGATATAATAACCAGACAGTAGAACAGACACAATAATTGTATAATACATCAACCAAGAGTAGATATAATAACCAGACAGTAGAACAGACACAATAATAATATAATAGATCAACAAAGAGTAGATATAATAACCAGACAGTAGAACAGACACAATAATTGTATAATACATCAACAAAGAGTAGATATAATAACCAAACAGTAGAACAAACACAATAATTGTGTAATACATCAACAAAGAGTAGAACAGACACAATAATAATATAATACATCAACAAAGAGTAAGATATAATAACCAGACAGTAGAACAGACACAATAATTGTATAATACATCAACAAAGAGTAGATATAATAACCAAACAGTAGAACAAACACAATAATTGTATAATACATCAACAAAGAGTAGATATAATAACCAAACAGTAGAACAGACACAATAATTGTATAATACATCAACCAAGAGTAGATATAATAACCAACAGTAGAACAGACACATAATTGTATAATACATCAACCAAGAGTAGATATAATAACCAGACAGTAGAACAGACACAATAATTGTATAATACATCAACAAAGAGTAGATATAATAACCAAACAGTAGAACAGACACAATAATTGTATAATACATCAACCAAGAGTAGATATAATAATCAAACAGTAGAACAGACACAATAATTGTATAATACATCAACCAAGAGTAGATATAATAACCAAACAGTAGAACAGACACAATAATTATATAATACATCAACCAAGAGTAGATATAATAACCAAACAGTAGAACAGACACAATAATTGTATAATACATCAACCAAGAGTAGATATAATAACCAGACAGTAGAACAGACACAATAATTGTATAATACATCAACCAAGAGTAGATATAATAACCAGACAGTAGAACAGGCACAATAATTGTATAATACATCAACAAAGAGTAGATATAATAACCAGACAGTAGAACAGACACAACAATTATATAATACATCAACCAAGAGTGGATATAATAACCAGACAGTAGAACAGACACAATAATTGTATAATACATCAACAAAGAGTAGATATAATAACCAGACAGTAGAACAGACACAATAATTGTATAATAAATCAACAAAGAGTAGATATAATAACCAAACAGTAGAACAGATACAACAATTATATAATACATCAACAAAGAGTAGCTTTCATAACCAGACAGTAGAACAGACACAATAATTATATAATAAATCAACAAAGAGTAGATATAATAACCAGACAGTAGAACAGACACAATAATTATATAATACATCAACCAAGAGTAGATATAATAACCAGACAGTAGAACAGACACAATAATTGTATAATAAATCAACAAAGAGTAGATATAATAACCAGACAGTAGAACAGACACAATAATTATATAATAAATCAACAAAGAGTAGATATAATAACCAGACAGTAGAACAGACACAATAATTATATAATAAATCAACAAAGAGTAGATATAATAACCAGACAGTAGAACAGACACAATAATTGTATAATACATCAATAAAGAGTAGATAGAAGAATCATATAATAATCAGATAATAGCACAACAGTGATGTCTTAGACACTCATACACATTGTGCTGTCAGGATAATGTGCTGATCAACAATTATGTAATGCAAATAACGAAATCACATGCAATAGATTGCACGATTTATTGTCTGGCATATTTCGCTGCATCTTGTCAGGTGCACACTGCAGAATTCACACAACATAAACTAGAGCATGTAAGTTACAAATTATGTGGGGCTGAGTGGTCTCGAAGGTATAGTGTTTGCCTCGAGTGCTGGAGGTCCCGATTTCAAGCCCCGGTGAGGGCCGGGAGTTTTTCACGTGGACTTCTAGTAATAAAATTTCCCTTGGTCTCTGGGTAGTGAGAACGGACACCCGTGTGTATTGTTGCGCACGTAAAAAATCCCTTGGCAGTTGGAAATCGAAAAAGAGTAGCCTAACGGCGATGCCCAGGCAAAACTTTGAGTTAAAAATCTACCCAAAGTATTTCAGGATCCTCGCCGGTGCTACGGAGTTTGTGCACTGAGCTGCCGGACTCAGGCTTGAGTTAGGAGTTGAAAGGAGCACTTATGGGTTACACCTGTGTGCCGTGATGTTGATCCGTCGACAAAGCTAAACTAAATTAACTTACAAATTATGTAATAATTGAGTGTTGTTTCATGAAATTGTACTTCACCGTGTGATTATTATTACATTTGTATCATGGCCTGAAATTACTGTCCTCTTGTATATATCAGAAGAAGACTGGCTGGAACGTATCTGTAGATTGTACATTAACATTATTGTCTGGACATGTTCCAGTAAATACGCAACTGTATTAATTGTTATTCTTGGCTGCTTGTAAGAACATGCTGAAAATTAATTAAACCATTGCATGTCTGTGCCAATTGTCTCAGTATTCCTCTACAAACTAGGGTAGAAGAGGAAGAACAGACAATCTGGTTAAACAAGACCTTGCTTGTGCCAAATGAATCAGACTTCAAGGATTTATTCCATGTACAGTGTAGGATAGAAGAGAAGCCAGAAAAAAAAGTATATTCTTTGTTCTGTTGTTTTTTAATATTGAAATAACAGATGTTGTTCTATTATGTATTGCGTTTGTTTATATATTCAGGATCTGCAGAATATTGTGATAAATTTGTTGTATACAGAAAACTGTACAAATTTGTTCCCATCTCCGTATATTATTTGCTGGTTGTATTGTAGTAGACACGCTCTGGGCGGAGTTGCAGTAGCGCAATGACCTGGTGGTCGTGTGTTTGAATCCCCTTCAGGGTTGGAAGTTTGTTCATTAACCTGGACTTCTAGGTGGACTCAGACTGACTTGGTACCAGGTAATGTCCTGGGAGGTCAAGGCCACTGGCGTGATACTGAACACATCATCCAGTGAGTGTGTCGGTCTAAAATGTTGACGACATCATCCAGTGAGTGAATCGGGCTAGAATATTGACCACATCATCCAGTGAGTGAGTCGGTCTAAAATATTGACGACATTATCCAATGAGTGGATCGGTCTAAAATATTGACCACATCATCCAGTGAGTGGATCGGTCTAAAATATTGACCACATCATCCATTGAGTGGATGGGTCTAAAATATTGGACAACATATGGTTCCGTCGCCCTGCTACTGAGTTGAGTGCGTGGCGCGACACTGTGAGCTGTGAATTTCATGTGAAATGCTTTTACATCTGCCCGAGATTGTATTGGTGCGTGGAGCGTTTGGAGTAATGGCGGCTGGCTGTGTGGCAGAATTGACCAGCATTTGCCTTATGCAGAAATGTGTGGCTGCTGGTCTTCTAGTGACAGCCGCTTCCATCGACGACGAACTGTATTTTCGTGGAGTACTTTTGTGTTGGCATTCTGACGACGGCTTTGTGTACAGTGCAGTGAACTGTTTTTACATCTGTCCAAGGTTTGTTCGGGAAAGATGGCGTAGCTGGCTAGAAAACATCTAGTATCTTTTTGGATCCGCCTCGTGCCAACCACGAAGCGAGTCCCAGCGTTTCCACGCTGTGTGAAAAGTATTCAGTTTTCACGTTCCAGGTGTCCATTTACTGAACACTGCCATAACCTCTGACCTAGTCTAATTTGGGTTATGGCATGACTATTCCATGAGATAATACTGTATAGATCGTGGCAGTCTTAAAAAGTAAGAGTAAAGCAAATTTCTCCCTAGATCTAATAGTCACAGACAACAGGAAAATATATATGATTACATTTCATGTAATCCTAGAGAAACGCACACAGTAACATGGCATTCATTGACAAAATAAATTATAGACATATAGGGTGTATTTTAAATGGTTGCAGTTTTTGAAAATATTGCCATTTCAAGTTTTGTATTCACCATGCATTACGTCATGGTTAAAGCTCCATTTAATCGTTATTTCAGAATATCACTGCTACATGCAGATATTTTATTATTTAATCTCGGCCACAATGATGTTAACTATTGAAGAAAGAGTATTTTTGGCGGAACGTGTTTCTTAACGGTGGTAGGTATTCGAATGTGGTTGTTGAACAATTTATCATGCCATTTCCTGATACTGAAGTTAGTTAGTTGGTCAGTTAGTTAGTTAGTTAGTTAGTTAGTTAGTTAGTTAGTTAGTTAGTTAGTCAGTTAGTTAGTTAGTCAGTCAGTTAGTTAGTTAGTTAGTTAGTTAGTTAGTTAGTTAGTTAGTTAGTTAGTTGGTCAGTTAGTTAGTTAGTTAGTTAGTTGGTCAATTAGTTAGTTAGTTAGTTAGTTAGTTAGCTAGTTAGTTAGTTAGTTAGTTAGTTAGTTAGTTGGTCAGTTAGTTAGTTAGTTGGTCAGTTAGTTAGTTAGTTGGTCAGTTAGTTAGTTAGTTAGTTAGTTGGTCAGTTAGTTAGTCTGTCAGTCAGTCGGTCGGTCGGTCGGTCGGTTGGTCGGTCGGTTAGTTAGTTAGCTGGCTTCCCGCATAGTGCTCTTGTTTGGCCATACATCTTTTAATTTGCTGTTCTCGCATCCTGACCATGCTTGTTGATTTACAGTCATCACTTGGTTCTTGCAAACGACTTACTTCTCGTGAAGCATTCAGAATGTCAGCCTGGTCCATGGCGCGCCCGTCTTCCACAGTAGCCTTTATCTCTTTCCTTCTCACTCTCTCCCTCTCTCTCTCCTTCTCTCTCTAATTGTTCGAATTGGGCCCTTGTTGCGTTTTATATATTTATGTATATCAATTGAGTGGTACTGTTAACTTTGATTAAACTGGAACAATTCTAGTTTTTATTTTTAAAACAAATAATATAATATTATCATATAAGTCGGACTCCCTGGCGCAGGGGTTAACGACCTTCTCCGTAATCCAGTATATCCACGTGAGGAACACAGCTGCGCGAGATTCGGCAGCGGTTCGCGTCGCGTTGGTTACTTACGAGGTATGTGAGCCGGTCGCTCAGAAAGCATTGGCAAACTACTGAGCGTAATCTTGCCAAGATGAAAATTGCTGGTGTTGACTGCAACGTCCTGTAAAGCATATGCAACTTTAAACAAATAAATATGAATGTGTATGCTATATTAATTTGTACTTGAAAATGACGGGGAAAAAAGGCCATTGTCAACCGATAGTCAGAATCACTGCCGTAATGCCGCTCTACTATTTTAAGATCAGTGGTGACTTGTCGAATAATTCACCTTTTTCATTGAATGACTCGTAAGTCTAACATGCTTCATTTAATGACTATATCATGTTCACTGATGGAGTGGTAGAGCCGACAGTAATAAAGCTTTGCCTCGCAACATCAACGGATAGCGGGCCTTGTTCAATATTACATGTAAGACATTTATGTATGAACATTGACCTAGTCTTGCATAATATTATGGTTATGTACTCATAAATCGATAACAATAATTTATTTAAATTACAATTAATTAGAAGACAGCCATGTAAAACATATATCCAAATTATATGTAATTCAATTTAGACAATACATATTGTTTATTTGTTTATAAAGACCAGATAATGCAAAAATGCTGTAAGCTTTAAAAAAAGTAGGAGTTATTTTCCGTATAATGTTTATCGTTACAGAATTAGCTCCCTTAAATATAATCGAACGTGCAATTTCGCCTAATAGTAAAGGAAAAAGGAGAGGGGTAGGGGGAGGCGATGATATTAAATTCATTTAATTGACTGTATAACACATATTTCGAGGCTAATCCTCAACTTACCCCTCAAATATGTGTGTCACTTTGTATAGAAGGCTATCTTGGTTTAGTATGAGACATGAATGTTTATTACTGGGCAGAATTCAAGACAATACAGAAATAACGTAAGATTATAGGACTTATGCTGAGATACAGAGAGCTGCTGTGAATAGAAGACAATGGAGGGACATTTTAGATTACTTTACCGCCAACCTTCGGACAAACTGACATTAGTGAATGAATAAGGATAAAAGTCAAGACTAATAGTAGGACATAATATATGACTGTTCTCTATAGAATAGTTGGCTAGATGTTAACATACACAATAATTGCGCAAAACAGAAACAATAACATAAACTATAATAGCAGCAGAAATAATAATAATACATTTCTTTAGATTAAACGATAGCACATTTTATTGTTATCACATGACCTTGTGCCAGAGCCCAGAGACTGGCGAGGCGATCACTGTATTGCAGCTGCTTCTGGGACTCTCAAAACTTGAGAATCATCTTTACTACGAGTATAATTTAATTACTACTGTGTTTTAACATTCCGCCAGTGGCAAGATGAGTACAGAACTATATTAGAGACAAAGTGAATATGCATTTAAGATATCAAGAACGACTTCTATTATTGGCGAAACTTCGAAATTCTGATTCTTTGTTTGTACTTCCAGGAAAGTAGGTTACACCAAGTTGTTAACTTCAAAGGTCATTGTGTCCGATTTTTGCACGTATTTGTTCTTCTTGTGAGACATCAGATGGTGCGTGATGGTGGAAATGACCATGTGTTCACATACATCCATTGTTGACGAACATTTACCGCGCGATTTGGTCTGATCAGTCACATTCGCTACCACCATGGGCTGCAGTTATTATGCCTTTCTTTGAAGCACAATGTAACAAACTATCGTCTGTCAGTACGGCAAGGTACCAGAATAGACTAATTCCATTCAAAGTAATGAGCTCTATCTACCCGTGGGTAGGTTTCAGGCTTTACAGCCTACTCTTTGCTATTTCCAACTGACGATATTTGTACAGAGCACACTTGCGCGGGACTTCTCATTTTCCCTCTTTACGCTAGATGACTAGTTATTTATATGTCAGACATTTTATCTTAGCTGTTTTTAGCTGTTGTTTATTTTAGTTTACAGTAAATTTATCATTTGCGTGATACAGATCTATATTAAAGTATTCAATAGAATGTAAGTTTTATATGAACAGGTATACGTCTGTTTAAAAACAAAATTACAACGAATATTATTAAATATTAAATCTTGTAGTTTTGAAAGTAATGAATTATAGAATCATGTCGCAATAACCGAAGAAGAAAATGGATTCTTTTAAGCACTTTTAACTGATTCAGCGCTAAACAAAAGGTAGGTTTGGATCAAACATGATACACAGTCAAATGAACAAGTACTATAATGTAAATTTCAGTTCACCGAGCATTAAAATTGCAGAAAATACTACGAAACAAAACAAATAACACAACGACACAAGTATGGCGATATATTGTCCTTCTGTCCAAATGAGATGTCACATTTGACGATATATTATCCGTCGGCACTGAATCAGTAAACTGAGTTGAGTTGAGTTGTGTTGAGTTGAGTTGAGTTGAGTTGAGATGAGTTCATTGGGGTTGACCAGAGTCAAGAACAGACATCACAGCACTCAGGACATTCCCATACGTGCTCCCTCCCCCAGCTTCAAAAGCCAGCGATGAGTCCCAGTACTAATGGTACCTGTTGTAGCATTTTAAATCAAATTAAGTAAACATATGATGAGAACATTGTGTATAAAGAAGAAGAAACATACTCTGGCATTCTACAAAATCTTAACATTGTAGATAAATGCGTCATAAATAGCGTCATATATGGACAGACCAGAACAAGACGGTTTCCTGTGCCTCAGAACAGGACACAATAGATTACGCAATCACTTGTATACAAACTTCAAGATTGGCGAATCAGCCCTGTACATATGTGGACTATCGTCCCAGACAACAGATCACTTATTCCAAGACTGCCCAAAATACAACATATCTAGACCAACCGTCTTTTTTAGAGAAACAACAGTGGAAGATCAACTTTATGGACCACTGAGTGAACTAAAAGACATATAAATTCATACAAGAGACAACGTTGCAGTTACAGACAAATTTCAAGAGAACGAAAGAAGTGGTGGAGAGAAGCGAACCAGTGGTTCTCAACCCTCCCCCCCCCCCCCCGAGAGTAATTTTAGGGTATCTGAGGGGGGGGGGGGGGGGGATATTAAGATTATTTCAAGATCGCGTTAATACAAGAACCGATTACTTGATATTGTTTTTCCCTCTATACTTTACGGTTCTGTACTTCTCGCTCTTCTGAAATTCGTTTTATAACGTAAGTAGACCTGCAAATCACGTTTTATATCGATGTCTAGACTTGTTCTAGTATGTATCATTAAATTTAGCTTCCATTTTTACGTATACAGTGTAGGGGTGGCGGTATTTATAGGGAGGAAATACGAAAGGGGGGAATGACATTCTGAGCATATGGAGAAGGAGTACACGGGCCAAAAAAAGGATGCTCTATACGGTGAGAATTCTTGGACATGAGGGTGCATGAGGTGAGAGACATTGCAGGGAATCGAGAAACTTGTCGGCGGGCCGTGATGAGAACAACGTCCTGCATTTGATCTGCTGCATGATGGTGTCCCAAACGACAATCTACATTGAGATTCACCGATCCGCAATGGAATGAAATCACTACCCATTGCAGCTAACTTCACAGTCTTTGTCTGTTTTGGTATTTGTTATCTGTCTGTCATATCTGTCTGTCTGTCTGTCTGTCTGTCTGTCTGTCTGTCTGTCGGTCGGTCGGTCGGTCGGTCGGTCGGACGGTCGGTCGGTCGGTCGGTCGGTCGGTCGGTCGGTCGGTCTGTCTGTCTGTCTGTCTGTCTGTCTGTCTGTCTGTCTGTCTGTTTTTCATTCTCCATCTCTCTCAGTGTATTTCTCTCTCCCCCTCCTCTCTCTCTCTCTCTCTCTCTCTCTCTCTCTCTCTCTCTCTCTCTCTCTCTCTCTCTCTCTCTCTCTCATCTCTCTCTCTCTCTCTCTCTCTCTCTCTCTCTTTCTTTCTTTCTTTCTTTCGCGCGCGCGCATGCGAGCGGACAACCGTCACACATAACTGTTTTAAATGTATTTGGATAATGGAACACTTGTTGTAATGCTTAATGCATGATCAATTCAGTGATACCGTTAATCTTGTTTAAATAAAACTAAGTGTGAACGAGAATACTTAGAGTATGAAAGAATTTCTATTGAAAGATTTAGCAGGCATGAGAGCAGATAATTACTTCACCAATATCATCGTCAAGTAATGTGTAGGTAATTGCACCTTGCCATAAATGTAATATTCATTGGCACCTTGCCGTCTTGACAGACGATAGTTTGTAACATTGTGCTTCAAAAGGGCACAATAACTACAACCCATGACGGTAGTGAATGTGACTGATAAGGCCAATTCGCGCTGTAAATGTTTGTCCACAGTGGATGCATGTGAACACATGGTCACTTCCACCATCATGCACCATCTTACGTCTCACACGCTCGGTGTGTGGCTTATCTGCAATAATTTTCTCCTTTGTCTTTATTCCATTTCTGATATTTGCCCTCCATGCAACAAGTTCAGCGGCGACTTGCTCCCAATGTGCATTATCAATGCCTGTATCAATCATGTCCCGCTTACACACATTATTGTATCGCAGTAGAGGCCGACCCTGAGATCTCTTACCCATCTGTAATTCATCAAAAAAGATATCCTTTGGTATTCTACCATCATCCATCCTCTTAACGTGTCCTATCCATCTAAGTCTACGAAGACTGAGCATGGAATAAACCGTCACACAACCTGATCTTTCCAATACTTCAGTATTTGTGATTTTGTCTTGCCACTTAATACCAAGTAATTCTTCGCAGACACCGCATATGAAAGTTGTTTAAACGTTTCTCTTGGTGTGAGTAAGTTGATCAGGTTTCACTGCCATGAAGAAGAGTACTAAGGACACAGGCTTGATAGACAAGGACTTTTGTTTTGGCAGTAAGCTTCCTGTTCTCCCAGACTCTTTTTCTTAACCTGTTCATTGTTGCTGCTGCCTTACCAATCCTGATGTTGATTTCCTGATCTAGGGATAATTTGCTATTTACCACTGATCCTAGATATGTAAAATGGTCTACTATCTCTAGTTCGGCGTCGTCAATAAAGATTGATGGTACCCCATGTGCACCTTGTGACATAATCTGTGTCTTCTTTTCAATGTAATATTATCACATGTGTTTATGACTATTTGTTGTATTCGCAAATGTAAAGAAAAACTCAACAATGCACCTTATAAATACACACTGTTTTATACTAAATAAAAGTTTAAAAACGACAGGGTTGTAATTATCACTCCCATGCGTGCTACGTCCTCATTTACAACATCAAGCGAAGAGTCCCAATACTTATGGTTGCAGACTGACTACGTCCGTCATTGTACGCAATAAAACTCTGCCTTTTGGCTGAGATCAAATTGCGCTATTAAATGCACTTGAACTTGCAGGGGCCACCAGCAGAGGTGGTCATCCGAATGACACACAAGGACGAGGGGACCTCATGGGGCGGCTCTGAACCTGGGGAATCGCGAGCCCTTATAAAATAAAAATTACAAGGGGAAAAAAGTACTAAAAAAGATAGAAAAACGTTACCCCCCCCCCCCCCCTCCCCCAAAAAAGTTTTTATGTGTTGGTCTGCTCTCTCTGTATCCCTCTCTGTCTCTCTGTCTGTCTGTCTCTCTGTCTCTGTCTGTCTCTCTCTCTCTCTCTCTCTCTCTCTCTCTCTCTCTCTCTCTCTCTCTCTCTCTTTCTTGTAGAAACCATACGTTCCTTGTTTCAATTTAGTAGGTCGAATGAGAAGCTTGTTGCGTTTTACGCATATCCATTGAGTTGTATTATTAACTTTGTGTACACTGGCGCAATTCTAGTTTTGAAACAAAAATATGAATGCAATATTATCATGTATGTATTTTAATGTGTTTGTTGCATTTGTACATGAAAAAAGCAAAACAAAAAGAAGGCCATTTGTTTGAACCCGATCGCCCTACTACCTCGCCAATGCCACACTACAGTTAAGAGCTGTCTGGTAAATCACATTATTGACTCGACGAGTTCTTAAGTTCGTGCTTTTATCGTATGACTCATATTGTACTATTTTTATATTTTCAGTTTTAGTTTTTCTTTTTTACTATTTTTATATTTACGATGGCGGAGGCGTCAGTAATAGTATGGGGAGCGTACGGCATTATGCCGCAACCCTCTAAGCAACATGCACGGATTCCGGGCCTTAGTGTAGAACACTGATAAGACATTCATATACGAACATTGATATGTCTTGTATAATATTATGGTTATGTACTCTTGAAAAGATCATTAATTATTTATTCAAATTGCAAATAATTAAAAGACAAGTATCTTAAAACATATATCCCAATAATATATAATTCAATGTACTACAATTTATATTTTTATTTGTTCATAAACACCAGATAATGCAAAAATGTTGTAAGCATTACAAAAGGTAGGAGTTATTTTCCGTATGTTGTTTGTCGCTACATAATTAGCTCCCTTAAATATAATCGAACGTGCAATTTCGTCAAATAGTCAGAAAAACGACAACATCAAATTCGTTTAATTAACTGTATAACACATATTTCGAGGCGAACCTCAACTTATCCCTCAAATATAGATATCGCTTTGCAGAGAAGGTTGTCTTGGCTTTGTCGCATATGAGACATGGGTATTTATTACTGAAAATACTGGAAGGCTGGATTCAAGACAAGGAAAAAAAGGAAGTTGGTTCACAGATTTATGCTGAGATATAGAGAACTGCGGGGATATTTTTTGATTACTTCAACACCAGTCTTCGGATTGACTGACCTCGCGAATGAATAAGGATCAAATTCAAGATAATAATAGAATATAATAGATGACTGTTCTCTATCGAATAGTTGGCTAGATAAAATACATGATAACTACACAAAACAGAAACAATAACGGAAACCATAACAGCAATAATAATAATAATAATAATAATAATAATAATAATAATAATAATAATAATAATAATAATAATAATAATAATAATAATAATAATAGCAATAATAATAATAGCAATAATAATAAATTTCTTTATACAATTACATAGCTAAACGACAATACATTCTACTCATATGGCCTTGTGCTAGAGCCCAGCGACTGGCGAGGCGATCACCGTACTACAGCTGCTGTGGAACTCTCAAGACTTGAGAATCATCTGTACTCTAATTCAATTATTACTGTGTTTGCAGATTCTGTCCATGTGATTAGATAAGCACAAAATCAATGTCTATATTAGAGACAAAATTAATATGCATTTAGGATATCAAGAACCACTTTTATTATTGGCAAAACTTAGAAATTTTACTTCTGTATTCTTCCTGGAAAGGAAGTAGGTCACACATAGTTATCCAATTCCAGGGTCGCTATGTCCGATCTTTGCATGTGTGTGCTTCTTGTGAGACGTCATATGGAGCGTGATAGTGGAAATGACCATGTGTTCACATGCATCCATTGTGGACGAATATTTACCTCACAAATGGGTCTGATCAGTTACATTCGCTACCGCCATGGACTGTAGTCAGTATGCCTTTTATTTTAAGCACAATGTAACAAACTATCGTCTGTCAAGACGGTGAGGTGTCAGAATAGACAAATTCCATTCAAAGTAACGGGCTCTATATACCCGTGGCCAGGCTTTCGGCTTGACAACCTACTCTGTGCTATTTCCAAATGACGATATGTCTAACATGTAGATTTCTCACACGGGACTTCCCGTTTATTCCCCTTATCCTAGAAGGCAAGGAACCCGATATCACCATCCAAGAGATCAGGGAACGAGTGATATCTTTAGGTATCATTAAATACAAGTTAGCTGCATATCCTTTACATGATGTTGCAGTCAACCCCAGCGTTTTTAGCTGTTCATGATTTCTTGGAAAATTTAAGTTCAGTAGTTCACCATTGCTTTCTGAACGACCGGCACTCACACCTTTGTATGGGAAACCAGCGTAAGGTGGTCTGCTGCTAAATCGCCCGCAACTATGTTTCGAACGCGGTATGAGCGATTATGAATTATGTCCGTAACCCCTTCTCGACAGGGCGGTATCATTGGATACTGGACAAATCCCAAGCGTATACTTAGATCACATCCCTACCATCTGCTACGGAAGATCTGCAAGTAGACCGCTTTGTGCCGATTTTCATACACTGTTATGAGTGCCGGTCGTTCAGAAAGCAATGGCAAACTACTGATCGTAAACTGCCCAGGAATCAAGATTAGCCAAAAATGCTGCGGTTGACTGCTACGTCCTGTTAAGGATATGCAACTAACTTTAACAATTAATTACAAGACATTTTCTAGAAGAAATATATTTTTTCTTAGATGTAATTCAATGTGTATAATTCATGGCATTGACTGCAACGTTCAGTATAGTGTATGTAAAGAATATAAAATAGCACGAAGTGATGCAGCTTTCCAGAGGACAATAACGGAAAACATAGGACTGTTCGGTGACTAACCTCCGTCAGAAAACAAATGCAAGCACAAAACACAACATATAAACAAGGGGAAGTCACTACAATGACTACATCAACTGATTCAGTGCCAGACAAACTGTAGGTTTGGACTAGACATGGTACACAGTTAAATGAACACAAGTATTATAATGTGAATGTCCGTCACTGGGCATTGAAATGGTGGAAGATATCACGAAATAAAACACATAACACAATTACCTTAGAATGGCGATATATTGTCTTCTGTCCAAATGGGAGGCCACATTTGGCGATGTATTTTCCTTCAGCACTGAATTAGTGAAGCAAAAGAATGGAAAGATGAAATAAGTTAGAACAAGAAAAAGAAAATGAAACAAATCTGTGCTACTTATCCCTGCAATGAGAATCATGTTCTGCCACAGGTCTGGTAGATGATGATGATGATGTATGATAGAAACAAACGAGGTTTCGAACAGTACATGATGTCCTACATGCTGTCCTAGTGCTGTCCTACATGCTGTCCTACATGCTGTCCTGCATGCTGTCCTACATGCTGTCCTACATGCTGTCCTACATGCTTGTCTACATGCTGTCCTACATGCTGTCCTACATGCTGTCTTCCTACATGCTGTCCTACATGCTGCCCTACATGCTGTCCTGCATGCTGTCCTACATGCTGTCCTACATGCTGTTCTACATGCTGTCTTCCTACATGCTGTCCTGCATGCTGTCCTACATGCTGTCCTACATGCTGTCCTACATGCTGATACAACACACCCCAGCTGTCACGTTCTTGTTACAGTTTCACATTTTCTAGTCTCATTAAACATTCAAAATGGCCACCAATTTGTGAACACTACCTATTACAATGTGTAAATATGATTTTGTTTTTCATTATACATGATGCAGTCTCTTCATACACATATATAATCTGAGCGCAGTGCACAAACTCTGTAGCATCAGCTACGATGCACATATGTGTATATCAACATGACACAGTATTTTTGTGGGTGGTTTTCCTATTTTTGAAATGTAACCTGAATAGAAGTCTGTGCAGACTTTTCCATGTGATTCCCAACTGTCTCAGGGTTTTAAGGTGCCCAGCCTGCACACAATACACCCTTGTTATTAGCCCTTGTCCGAGAAGATTAGACTTTGACTCACTACCCTATCATCAGCGGTGATGTACCAATCTTTTCCTTTGTTGTGTGTGAATCCATAAACCATCAATCATTCCAGGTTGTGGTTAACGTTTTACCCTTAAACTTCGCCATGCCGTCTTCTATAAGTGTCAATCAATACCTACTACTTTAATCATAAGTTCCACAAAAAGCATGTCTATTCCGGCCAGGTTAAAAGACATAACACTCTTATAAACACCATACTGGATAGTATGGTTGAAGTCAGGCGAACTAGCAAGAGGTAGCCAACGAAACAGGTGGAAGGATTAAATCAAGAGATGGGCGAATAAGCAGTGTTGAAGATCCATTGCAGCCAACCTTCATTGTGGATCCTGATGGCACCTGATTGACTGACTAATAAGACGATAGAAAAGTGTAAATAAAAATAGGCCGAGTTCACCCGATCGCCGCCATTACTGCTCTCTTTATATGGGTAACGAACACAGTAATGCTGCGGACCATTGCAGGCTAGCAGCCGCAATGGCCTATCGTCACGGATTGCGGGCCTTCAAGAAAAACTACATCAATGCATTTATGTATGAACATTGTCACATCAAACATAATATTATGGTTATGCACTCTTAAATAGATAATAATAATTTATTCCTATTACAATGAATTAGAAGAAAAGCATTTTAAACAGTATATATTACTCTCTGGTAATTTAATTTATATAATAGAAACTTTCTATTTGTTTGTAAACATCAGAAAATGAAACAAAATTTTAATCATTTCAAAAAATAGGAGTTATTTACCTTATGTTGCTAGTCATTACAGAGCTAGCTCCCTGAAATATAACTGAAAGTGACATTTCCCCAAACATGACAGAGTAAATAAACGAAGATATTAAATTAATTGACAGGTTTCACAGAGTAAATCAACGAAGATATTAAATTAATTGACAGGTTTCACAGAGTAAATCAACGAAGATATTAAATTAATTGACAGGTTTCACAGAGTAAATAAACGAAGATATTAAATTAATTGACAGGTTTCACAGAGTAAATAAACGAAGATATTAAATTAATTGACAGGTTTCACAGAGTAAATAAACGAAGATATTAAATTAATTGACAGGTTTCACAGAGTAAATAAACGAAGATATTAAATTAATTGACAGGTTTCACAGAGTAAATAAACGAAGATATTAAATTAATTGACAGGTTTCACAGAGTAAATAAACGAAGATATTAAATTAATTGACAGGTTTCACAGAGTAAATCAACGAAGATATTAAATTAATTGACAGGTTTCATTTTCGGGGCTTATAATATAAGCTCCATGGCGAAGGCGGTTCTGGCTTGGTTCGAAATCCCGCATATTGCGTTCGAAATACAGCTGTGGGCGATTTGGCAGCAGAACGCCTTGCTCTGATTTTTTTTTTTTAACGAAATGGTATGGGTGCCAGTCGTTCAGAAAGCAATGGCAAACTACTGAACGTAAACTTGTCAAGAGATCACAAACAGCAAGTAAAAATCTTCGGGGGGTGACTGCGATGTCCTATAAAAGGATAAGCAACTATTTATGTTATTATGCCTTGATGCTGTCACTGTAGTGATTTATATCTTGTTGTGTTTTCATGTTATTGTTTGCTGATACTTGGAAGTATAATATCAAATGGCAAATCTGAAGGTGAGATCGAAAATAGATGTAATAATGCACGTATCAGTAGATATTTTTTTAAAAAAATACTCTACAACACAATCTTCCTACCAAATCTATGTTACCAATGCCAAACCTGGACAATGACAGAAAAAGAGAAAAGAAAAATTACAACAAAGAACATGAGATTCCTGAGAATAATACTCAATATATCAAACCAAGAGAAAATCAGAAATGATTAGATCAGGACTAAAGTGGAAGTTATAGCAGCGCTAGATTTCATTAGAACCCCACCTCCCTCCTCCCCATCCCATCTTTCTTCTCTCTCTCTCTCTCTCTCTCTCTCTCTCTCTCTCTCTCTCTCTCTCTCTCTCTCTCTCTCTCTCTCTCTCTCTCTCTCTCTCTCTCTCTCTCTCTTGTGCACAGAAGCCACACTTCCTGTTTCAATTTAATTTGTCAAATGGGAATCTTGTTGCGTTTTTGAGTGGTACTGTTAACTTTGTTTACACTGGTACTATTCTAGTTTTGAAGAAACAAAAATTAATTAATATAATATTATCATATATTATATGGGAAAAAAAATATGAATGTTCTGGTTGTATTCGTACATGACAAGGGCAAAAAAGGCCGTTGTCACCCGGTCGTCAGTATCACTGCAGTAACGCCGCTCTACTGTTCAAGATCTGTGGTGACATCTCGAGTAATTCACCTTTCCAGTGAATGACTCGAAATGTCTAATGGTTCATTCGTTCATTAAGTGACTCATCTTGTTCGCAGATTGCAATAAAGCGGCAGAGACGTCAGTGTTACTTTTGGCGCGCGCGATCGGCGGCCATACCATCGCAATCGCCAAGCAACATCAACGGATTGCGGGCCTTGTACAATAACACAGTTAATGCATTTATATATGAACACTGTCATATCTTGTATAATATTATGGTTATGTACTCAAAAATAGATAAATAATAATTTATTAAAATTACAGTTAATTAACAGACGAACATCTTATCACATATGTCCTCATCACATGTAATTCAATTTAGAAAATATGTTTTGATTATTCGTTTATAGAAACTAGATAATATAAACAATGATGTATGCATTATAAAAGGTAGGAGTTATTTTCCGTATGTTGTTTGTCATTACTGAATTACCTCCCTTAAATATGATCGCATCTACAATTTCGCCAAATAGTCAGAAAAACGACGACATCAAATTAATTTGATTGACTGTATAACACACATTTCGAGGCACATATCAAATTACCCTTCAATTACATGTGTCACGTTGTAGAGAAGGTTATCTCAGCTTCGCCGTATATGAGACATGGATGTTTATTACTGGAAATACTGGAAGGTTAGTTTCAAGACTATAATAAAGATGACGTTAGTTCACATACATGCTGAGATATAGATAAATAGTGTCAATAGGAGACAATGGGGAATATTTTAGATTACTTTAACACCAGTCTTCGGACAAACTACTTCACGAATGAATTAGGATAACATTTAAGATAATAGTAGGACATGATAGATTACTGTTCTCTATCGAATAGTTGGCTAGATAACATACACGACGAAGAGCGGCTGGCCGAGTGGCTAGAATGCCGGATTATCCTTCGTGAGACCCGGGTTCGAATCCTCTGTAAGGTTTAAAGATTGAGGACAACCCACTACTGGCAACGCTGATCATATTCCGGTACGAACCTAGGGCCTTGTCCACGTCAAATTGGAAGCACTATGCTCGAGTTTCGCTCTCGTTTGAGCTCATCCTTGACTGGACCCGGGATCGAACCCCGGATTACAGGCGTGTAAGGTGCCGATTTATTTTTCTGTCGGGGGGAAAAAAGGAAAACCATAACCTGCACAGTTCGCTGCGACTGCACTAGCCAGTGGCCATAATTCCTCAGGCTCAAGACATCCCCGCCATACACCGCAAGGTACTATGTAGGCAGTAAATGACAACATGCACGATAACTACACAAAACAGAAACAATAACAGAAACCATAACACCAGCAGCAATAATAATAACGATAATAATAATAATAATAATAATAATAATAATAATAATAATAATAATAATAATAATAATAATAATATTTTTTATACTAAACTACACAATTAAAGGACAGCACATTCTATTTTTATCCCACGGCCTTGTATCGGTGCCCAGCGACTGGCGAGGCGATCACTGTGTTACTAACTCTCCAGTGACTCTCAAGACGTGACACTCATCTGTACTCTAATTCAATTATTATTGTGTGTGAAAATTCTGCCCATGTGATTAGATGAGCACAAAACTAATGTCTAGATAAGAGACAAAGTGAATATGCATTAAGAATATAAAGAACCACTTTTATTATTGGCGAAAATTCGAAATTCTACTTCTGTATTCTTCCTGGATGGGAAGTAGTCCACACCTAGTTATCCACTTCCAAGGTCGGTGTGTCCGACTTTTGCACGTATTTGTGCTACTTGTGAAACGTCAGATGGTGCGTAATGGTGGCAATGACCATGTGTTCACATGCATCCATTGTGGACGAACATTTACTGCACAAATGGGTCTAATCAGTCACATTTGCTACCGCCATGGGCTGTAGTTAGTATGCCTTTAAAACACACACACACACACACACACACACACACACACACACACACACACACACACACACACGCACACGCACACACACACACAGAATGTAACGAACTATCGTCTGTCAAGACGGTCAGGTGCAAAAACAAACAAATTCCATTCAAAGTAACGGACTCTATCTACCCGTGGCTAGGCTTTCGGCTTGACAACCTACTCTTTGCTATTCCCAACTGATGATATTTCTAACATGCTGAACTCTCACACGGGACTTCCCGATTTTCCCCTTATCCTAGAAGGCAAGAAACCGGATATCACCATCCAAGATATCAGGGAACGAGTGATATCATTAGGTATCATTAAAAACAAGTTAGCTGTATATCCTTTACAGGTCGTTGCTGTCAACTCCTGCATATTTTGGCTGTTCTTGATTTATTGGCAAATTTACGTTCAGTAGTTTGCCATTGTTGTCCAAACGACCGGCACTCGCGCCTTTGTCTGGGAAACCAAAGTCCGGCGGTCTGCTACCAGATCACCCACAGCTGTGTTTCGCACGCAGTAGGCGGGGATACGAATTACGCGCGTAACTCTTTCGTCACAGAACGGCATCATTGGGTACTGACCACATTCCAAGCTTACACTGAGATCAAAACCCTACCTTCTGAGCCAGAGCAGCCACCACTCACTGCCAAACGTAATGGTACTCGACTGAGCTACATGGCCTTTACAAGACGTTGCAATCAACCGCAGCATTGTCCGGCTGTTTATGATATTTTTATGCAATTTTACATTCACTAGTTTGCCATTGCATTTGGATGACCGACGCTCACCCTATTGTGAATATCAACACACGGTAGTCTACTTTCAAATCGCCGGCGACTGATTTCAAATCCGGTAAGTGGGACTGTAAAACTGTGCTTACTACCCCCAGATCACCAGCGAACATTTGGTCATTCCTCATGTGTTAGACGTATGATCTTTGCTGGATTTTTTCTCTCCCCCCCCCCCCCCCCCCCAGTAAATTATAATGTTAATTCCCATTCAATGAGCTTTGAAATTGCGAAACAAAACACGGAACACGACGATCCAGTACGACGAAATATCCTCTTCTGTCCAAATGGGAGTTCACATTTGGCGATGTATTTTCCTTCTGCGATGAATCAGTTAAGGTATTAGAAGAATGGAAAGATGAAATAAAAACAAAAAAATAAGAACAAGGAAGAGAACATGAAACAAAAAATGTACTACTTATCCCAGAATCCTCGTATGAGTTAAGGGAGCTGGACAAAGACCTAGAGTTTTTTCAGTAATGAGAACCACGTTCTGCAACAGACCTGGTAGATGATGATGGTGTATTATAGAAACAAACGAGGCTTCGAACAGTACATGTTATCCTACAGGCTGTCCTACATGCTGTCCTACATGCTGTCCTACAGGCTGATAGAACAAACCTCAGCTGCTGCCTTCTTCTTACAGTTGCACATAAAAAAAAAAATCGCATTAAACATTCAAAATGGCCTCCAATTTGTGAACACAGCCGATAACAATGGTTAAATATCAATGATTTTCATCTTCATACTTGTTGCAGTCTCCTCGTACACATATAACTTTAGCGCAGTGCACGAACTCTGTAGCATCGACTAGAAATCACAGTAGGTGACAGTAGGTTAGAGAGGTCGAATGGATAAGAACGCGTTTTATTAAACACCCAGTGCGCTGATGCCGAGGTAACGGGTTCAACCCCTATACCGGACAGTAGGACTAAAATGTTGACCTATCGTCCTCGATTTTGGGACCTAAATTCCAAATACCTCTGAGGTCGGAGTGGGTTCGCCTGATGGCGAGAGACACTGTTAATGGGGAAAGTTAATCCACACGCAAAACGCAGTTCAGCACTACTAGAAGTGGTGTGTATGGACTACTCTTAAGTTTAAATCGAGCGAGCGGGAAAAAAAAAATGTGTGTATATCAACATGACGCATACTATCCGTGTGAGTGGCTTTCCTTGTGAGTGGCTTTCCTTGTGAGTGGCTTTCCTAATCCTCTGTGACGAAGGGGTTAAGGACACAATTCGTAACCCCGCACATCGCGTTCGAAATACAGCTCCCGGAGATTTTTCAGCAAACCGCCTTGTGTTGGTTTTCATAAAAATAGTATGAGGGCTAATCGTTCAGAAAGCAATGGCAAACTACTGAACGTAACCTTGCCAAGACACCACAAACAGCCAAACATTGCTGGGGCTTACTGCGACGTACTGTGAAGGATAAGTAACTGACTTTTTAAAATTTAAATTGAGTGGCGGTGTATGCAGCCTTTTCTTGTTGAGTCCCAACTGTCCAAGAGCTTTTAACAGATTCAGTGCGAAGTAAAAAGTATGTTTGAACCAAGCAAAACTGAATGACTGAAGATGGGAGGTAGGGATGTATCACAGTTATGATTTAAAAATTTTTAATATGGTAGCAAACATGTATTATAATGCAATGACAACATTTTGGCGATATATGAGCACATGACAGACAGGGCAAGTCACTTAATCATCCCATAGCACTATATAGGTTAAGGTGCCTAAACTGCACACAACACCCTCTTGTTTGGGAACGTTAGATCCTGACTCACAACCCCGGTGATATGCCAACATTTTCTTTTGTTGTAAATCAATAAGACATCAATTATTCCTGGTTTATGCGAACGTCTTACCTGTAAGACTTCGCCACGCCGTTCAATACCTATTATTTTAATCAACAGTTCAATAAAAAGCCAGAAAATTTGAAAAATAGGCCATCATCACCCGACCGTTAGCTTACTATAATCAACCACTCAAGTGTGGTTGAGCAGAGAGTAATGCCTGGTGGACGCGCCCTGAGTGTTTTTACGCTTCCACCAATAAACGTCAACAGATTGCGGGCCTTCAGTCAACATTATTTCGAATCATTTATATCCAAAATTTACACATCTTGCACAATATTATGGTTGATGCTGTTAAATAGATAATTATAATTATTTTTTTCAAATCACAATGAATTAGAATAACAACAATTTAGTCAGTATATCTTACTATCAGTTTGATCAGGTAATTTCATTTATATAATATCTCTTTACATGTATCTGTAAACACAGAAAATGAAACAAAATGTCAACCATTGCAAAAAATAGGAGTTATGTACCATATGTTGCTAGTCATTTGAGTTAGTTCCCTTAAATATAACCCAATGTGACATTTCGCCAACCATGAGTAAATAAACTAAATTATTACATTAATCCATGGGAATCTCGATATATGCAGTCCATAAACGGGCACTCTCCAGCTATTTATGCTTCACCTCGACACCGCAAGGTTCAAGAGAAACTAATGTAAAATAACACCAAGTAATGCAGTAATATGCAGTAAGCCGTCTCCCTGGCGAAAGTATCAATGCCATTGTTCGTAAACCCGTAAATCCAAGCGTGGAAAATAGCAGCTGCAAGATTCGGCAGCGGATCGCACAGCGCTGGTAACTTATGGGGTGTGTGAACCGGTCGTTCAGAAAGCAATGACAAACTACTGAACGAAAAACTTGACAAGACACCAACAATGGCAGTAAAATGCTGGTGTTGACTGCAACGTCCTGTAAAGGATATGCAACTTTTGAAACGCAGCTTTATAGAACACAGTTACGAAAAACACAGCACATTGCGGCGTTTAGCCTTCATCAGTAAGCAAATACACACACAAAACACAACATATAATCACGGAGAAGACCCCCCAGTGGCAGAGCCGCTGAGAATAGAGGATAGTGCAGGGACATGATCAGAGGACTTCAATGTTCAAGAGGAGCATGATGAGATAAGATGAGATGTTTGTTGATAAAGGTTTATCACTGCAACGTCCTGTGTTTCTGAAGTTGGGTTTTTGTTTTGTTTTGTTTTGTTTTTTTAATACAGCTTCCGCACATTTCGTGTTTCTCTATTGTAACTATTTCCACAACTTTACAGCAGCTGTAACCCATGTAATTTATGAGCGTATATTTAAAATACTTGATGACCTGATCCACCATACAAGCATGCAAGGATGTGAGGGTACAGAGTAATACTGAGCCGAAGAGGGTTGATGAGAATAGAGGACAGTGCAGGGGCTTGATCGGAGACCTCATCACCCTTCACTGAGCTGAATAATAACAATTACAGTAACGCCAGAGACACCCCAGTAGTGTGTATGCGTTACATCCTTGGTTTGCCGACTGTTGCAAGTAAGCTCAAGGTGATGCAGGCGAAGGCATACCTCAGAGTAGCTGCAGACACAGATGACCCTTTGTATGAGGCGCTGGGCGCAGTTAAGGGTCAGCGACTAATAAGAGGGAAATCATGGAGAGCTCAGGCGGAGAATACGATTAGACATGTGTGCATCTTGGAGAACATCAGGCGAGGAGAGGAGTGGGTCAGAGTGCCAGCAGAGCAGTCAGACTTGTGCAAAGTTATAATCACATTAAGCCGGGAGTGCAGGGAGTAGCCGGCAGGGGCCACGGAAGTGGAAATCCAGCAACTAATTCAGGACAATGCTCACTCGAGTGATGTGATTATCTACACATATGGTTCGGTGTCGAGAGGTAGGAAAAGTGCCTGGGGGTTCATAGCAAAAGCTAATCGCCGACGTTTGGTGCAGGAGAGTCTGGCATATGATACCACAACATCTAGCTTAAGAATGGATGTGGAGGCGGTCACTGCAGCTTTCCGCTGGATCGAGAATACCACACACACACACACACACACACACACACACACACACACACACACACACACACACACACACACACACACACACACACACACACACACACACACACACACACACACACACACACACACACACACACACACACACACACACACACACACACACACACACACACACACACACACACACACACACACCACACACACACACACACACACACACACACACACACACACACACACACACACACACACACACACACACACACACACACACACACACACACACACACACACACACACACACACACACACACACACACACACACACACACACACACACACACACACACACACACACACACACACACACACACACACACACACACACACACACACACACACACACACACACACACACACACACACACACACACACACACACACACACACACACACACACACACACACACACACACACACACACACACACACACACACACACACACACACACACACACACACACACACACACACACACACACACACACACACACACACACACACACACACACACACACACACACACACACACACACACACACACACACACACACACACACACACACACACACACACACACACACACACACACACACACACACACACACACACACACACACACACACACACACACACACACACACACACACACACACACACACACGCACACGCACACGCACACGCACACGCACGCGCACGCACACGCACACGCACACGCACGCACGCACGCACGCACGCACGCACGCACGCACGCACGCACGCACGCACGCACGCACGCACGCACGCACGCACGCACGCACGCACGCACGCACGCACGCACACACACACACACACACACACACACATTCGTGATTGTAACTGACTCAGAAAACATGCTGAGGAAGGTGAGGACAGGCAGGCTTCGTGCAGAGTGGCTTGCTTCGCTTCGGAGTCACGGGTGGCAAGCATCGTCTGGATATTTTCTCTGGGACATGCCAGTGGGCTAGGGAATGAACAGTTGGACAGATTGGCTGGCTCTGCAGAACTTGGTGGAGTATTGATGCATGATAAGGCAGACGTGGTTGCGGCCTTGTGGGAGCATGTGTCCACCTCGGAGGAGCAAATGGATTACCATGGTCTGGCAAGAATGAGGCAGCGAGGCGTGACGAGGGGATCTTACCGACGATCGACGCTGAGATGAAAGGCGAGACGGACATATAATCAGATTGCTACTGGTACTATTGGTGTTGGAACTTTTCCCTGGCTGCTGAGGATGGGGACGGAGCGTCTATGAGAATGCCCCGAATGCTGTGATGTCGGTTCCTAGATCAATCAATCAATCAATCAATCAATCAATTAATCACAATAACAATAATCACAATAATAATAATCGCAATAATAATAATACATTTCTTTAGAAAATTACACAGTTAAATGTCAATATATTATATTGTTATCCCATGGTCTTGCACCGGAGCCCAGAGACTGGCGAGGCGATCACTGTATTACTAACGCGACAGTCAGCATCAAGACGTGACAATCTGTATTCTACTTTAATTATTGTTGTATTTGACAATTCATGCGCTGATGCGGTGAAATGTGGTTTCTGAGGAAACGCAAAGAATACCATGAACAGACAGAAAAACCAATGAGCAAGTTCTATAAGAAACAAATGAGAACCGTAAACTGATGAGAGAAATTAGCCATAGACAGTTAGGATTTTGTGGTTACGTTATGGGAAGAAATAAACTTGAGAACTTGGTGACAACTGGTAAGATTGAGGGGGAAGGAACAAGGGAGAGGCAGATAAATAAATATCTGGATGTCTTGGCAACATGACATAATCCAGACTAAATCAAAGAGCTGATCTACGACACTGGTAATCATGTGACATGGCGAAACATGACCGCCAACGCTTATCGTCATGGCACATGATGATTATGATTTGAAAATTCTGCCCATATTGTAGGAGGGGTATCCAAAAAAAAAAATGCCTATCTTAGAGACAAAGCAAATAGACCAGCGGGATAACAAGATCCACTTTCATCTTCGGCGACACTTGGAGAGCTTGTAAGGTTTGGGCAATGCACACGTAGTTCTTCTTCTATGTTCCTATCAGTTACCAGTTATCAGTTATCAGTTGGGGTATCTTCATTGCACTCCGGACAGGTCCATAGGTGCTCAGATCCTCCCCCCCCCCCCCAGCATATGCATCAGCGTCCGGTGGCTAATAGTGCCAGTTCTGTGTTGGTTGACGAGGCACCTCGTTTTCTCGATGTACCTCTCGCGTCTGGCCGTGCCGATTCTTACTCCCATGTCTTTCATCCTGGACAGCGATGTGGATTCACTGACGTCAAAGTCCTCTCTTCACGACATATCTTTAAGGACGTTAATAACATCGGCACGATCCATGGGCTGGCCATCTGCAGGGGGTGCAGAGCCAGCCAGTACAACAGACTTCCTCTTTCCGTGGAATGAATCAACCAAACCGAGATGTGGAACCAGTAAGTTTGACTAGAACACGATCACATGTGACCAAGTGGACGTTGTGGCTAAAGTGCGTCACACCCAGTTATGCACCTCAGAGGCGCGCGCGCGCGCGTGTGTGTGTGTGTGTGTGCGCGCGCGCGCAACTTCAGCATTCATGTGTGTCAGGTGTGCTGCCTCTAGACAGATTCTATCCCAGGTCACGGGCTCTGTCTACCTGTGAGTGGCTGTTCTGCCCCAACAATTTTGCCTGGCATCTGTTTTACTATTTATACCATCTTCTTCTCTTGCCTCGGATCTTGCCTTCCAGTATTTATTTATTTATTTATTTATTTATTTATTTATTTATTTATTTATTTATTTATTTATTTATTTATTTATTTATTTATTTATTTATTTATTTATTTATTTATTTATTTATTTATTTATTTATTTATTTATTTATTTATTTATTTATTTATTTATTTATTGCTCTCGCTCGCTTTGAACTCAAGTATCGTTCATACACACTACTTCTAGTGCACTGGATTTGTTTTTGGTTTTTTTTAAATTTAATTTTTATTTATTTATTTTTTTATTTGTTTTTTTAGGGGGCGGTTGGGGGGGGGGGGGGCCTTGTGGATTAGCTTTCCCTATAACAAGTGTCCCTCGTCATCAGGCAAACTAACTCCGACCTCAGAGGTACTTGTAATTTACATCCCCAAGTTAAGGACGAGAAGTCATCATGTTAGATCAACTGTCCGGTTCCTAAATCAATCAATCAATCAATCAATCAATCAATCAATCCGGTGTAGGTGTTGAACCCCTTACCTCGGCGTCAGCACACTTATGTTTAAGAACTCGCATTCTTATCCATTCGGCCACGCTGACCTCCTTCCAGTATTTTAATTAAAGTCAATTCTAGATAGCCTCCTCTCTTACCTTACACATATTTCTGAGGTGCATTTGTGTTCTTTTATATATTTAAGGGAGCTAGTTCTGTAAAGACAAACAATATACGGGAAACAACTCCTGTGTTTTGTCATGTTTAAAGTGTTCTTTCATTTTCTGGTGTTTACGAACGAATAAGAAATATGCATCATTAAAGAAATTAAAGTCAAATGAATAGATAATATTTTTTAATATCTGTCTTTTAATTTATTGTAATTTGAATAAAACATTATTTATTTCTTTAAGAGTGCATACCATAATATTATGAAAGAAGTGTCACTGTTCATATATAAATATCTTAGTTGTTATTTTTCTATTGCAAGGCCCGCAATCCGTAGATAGCTCGGCGACCGCCGCCCGTGCTCGCCGAATGCATGCCCCCGGTGCTCTGCCGCTCCACCATTTCATCTTTGTGACCATCGAGTCGTTCATGAGAAGAATGAACGACTCGCAAGTGCAATAGTAGATCGGCAAAATATCCCGGATGTGCAGACTCCTAGGTTAACAAAGATGGCCTTTTTTGTCCTTCTCTTGCTCCCTATATTTCAGTTGCGAACTGCGTTGTGGTAAACGCTCCCAAGGTGGCCAGAGGAAACGTTTTAAAGACACTCTGAAAATTTCACTGAATGCTTTTGGAATTCATCATGACACCTGGGAGGCTGCAGCCAGAGACCGAAATTCGTGGCGTGCATCATTGCGCAAAGGTGCAGTCATATATGAGGCAACCAGGACTGCAAGAGCTGTGAAGAAAAGGCAGGACAGAAAAACCACTGCAGGAAATCCTCCTCCAGAAACGTCAAGCATTCTTTGCCCACATTGTCAAAGAACATTTCGAGCCAAAATAGGCCTTATCAGCCATCTTAGAACCCACGGCTCCACACCTTCAACCCCACTGGATGAAATGAATGGTCATCATCATTCTTGATGGACAAACAACAACAACAACATATTTCAGTTAAGGAACCTCTTTGAGGCCACTGAGAGAGACAGAGAGACTGAGATAGAGACTGAGAGAGAGTGAGAGACTGAAAGAGAAAGACAGATAAAGACTGAGAGAGATTGAAACTGAGAGAGAGAAACTGTGAGAGAGACAGAGAGAGACTAAAAGAGAGTCTGAGAGGGAGACTGAGAGTGAGACTGAAAGAGAGAAACTGAGATAAACTGATAGAGAGACTGAGAGAGACTGAAGAGAGAGATACTGAGAACAAGAAAGAGAGGGGAGAGAAACTGAAAGACACTGAGATAGAGACAAAGAGAAACTCAGAGAAGGGAAACTGAGAGAGAGAGAAATTGAGAAAGAAACAGAGAGAGACTGAAAGAGAGACTGAGAGAGACTGAGACAGAGAGAGACTGAGAGAGACAGACACAGAGAGAGAGGCTGAGAGACAGAGATAGAGAGAGACTGGGAGACAGACAGAGAAAGACACAGAGAGGCAGTGAGAGGGACAGAGAGAGACAGAAAGAGAGACAGAGAGAGACAGAGAGAGAGACGGAGAGAGAGACAGAGAGACAGAGACAGAGACAGTGAAAGACAGAGAGAGAAACAGAGAGAGACTGAGAGAGCAACAGAGAGAAACAGAGAGAGACTGAGAGAGACAGAGAGACACAGAGAAGGACAGGGAGAGACAGAGAGAGACAGGGTGATAGAGACTGAGAGAGACAAAGAGACTGAGAGAGAGATTGAGAGAGACTGAGAGAGACACTTAGTGAGAGAGACAGAGAGAGACTGAGAAAGAGATTAAGAGAGAGAGGCTGAGAGAGAGAGACTGAGAGAGAACTTTGAACTCAAGGGTGGACCATTCATTCATTCATTAATTCATTCAGTAGCATGTCCTTTGCAAAAGTTTTCCCACAACAACCTCCCGGAAAACTTCTCCATCACAAGCAAGATGTTCCGCGTCCGATACACCCATCTGGAGATCATCCGCCACATCCTGCACCCATCTTCTCTTTGGCCTTCCTCTTCCTCTCTTCCCAGGCATATACCCTTCCATTATTGTTCTCTCCAAACTTTCGTGACATTTCAAGTGACCAAAATATTTCATTTTTTTTCTCTGATTTATCGTCTTTAATAGTCAACCCTCTTCAATATTTAGCTCCTGAAGTATGGATTCATGTGTTCTTTTCTTTACCCAAGATATTCTTAGAACTCGTCTATAACATTTGTATTCACAGGCATGTAAGCGCTGTTCAGCTTGTTTAGTAAGTGTCCAGGTCTCACTGGCGTATGTTGCAATGGGAAAGATGCATGCTCTTAAAAATCTAATTTTTGTAGTTCTATCTGTCCCATTCCATAATTTATTCAGCTGTTTTAGTCTTTGAAGAGCAGTTGATAGTCGTCGTTTAATTTCCTTCATTGTTTCACCATTGTTGGTAATCAATGACCCAAGATATTCGAAATTTTCCACCACCTCCAATCTTTCCTCATTAACATATATTTCTTTCTCCATAGTACTATTTATAGTAGTGATGGAGTGAATTTTGCGTGTTGATTAGCTTTTCCTATTAATGGTGTCCCTCGCCATCAGACGAACCCACTCTAACTTCAGAGGTACTTGTAATTTACGTCCCCAAGTTAAGGACGACAGGTCATCATTTTAGTCCAGCTGTCAGGTGTAGGGGTTGAACCGATTACCTCGGCATCAGCACACCGGATGTTTAAGAACACACGTTCTTGCCCATTCAACCATGATGATCCGCAGCCCCGAATATGAAACCTGTCAATTTATTTAATAACTTCGTTTCTTCTTCTTCTTCTTTTCGTTCATCCTGAGTGTTTTTTTTTTTTTTTCAGATGCGATTGCGGTGTGTCTGTTATGCGCCCTTGGGCCTAAACCCGTAGGCCAACACATCCGACTACAGCGTGCTTTTTTGACCAGGTAGCATTCCTGGGAGACTCTCACTTTTGTGGTGCCATCTACAACCCAGCTGGCCAAGGTTGAACGGTCGAAGACAACGGTCATCCCTCAAAGGAAGGCAGGGACAGTCCATAGCATTTTCCGCCATCCAAGGTTGCTTCCATAGTTGCAGGGCCGACACATAGCGCCCTGGTTCTGGGCTTACCGAGGGAATCGCCACGTCCTGCTCATGGCTGCTTTAAATCCTCACTTTAATATATTGGTCATTTCGTTTGCCCCTGGCCATTCCCGCACAAGCCAGACAGGTTTGCAGACGGTATCCACTCAGCGAGTTTTCGGACATGTGCTTGTCGTTGCGCCCGTCAGAGCTGTTCCAGGCACGACAGACATTCGGAAAACTACCTAGTCAGAGCTGTTCCGAACAAGAGCGGCATTCGGAAACTAGGTGGTCAGAGTTGTTCCTAGCACGAGAGACATTCGGACGAGACATTTCACTCGGACGTAATTGCGTAGTGTCAATTTTTAGTTTGCCACCCGTAGGACGACACTTCCGACTTCCTGCAGGCATTTTTTAATGAGGTTAGCCTTCCTCTGGTGTCGAGGCACGTTAGACTGTTGTGATGTCGCCAACATCTCAGCTGGTCGACTTCCACACAGCAAGCTTTTCCTTTGGTTTGCCACGTAATGGATTCGCAAGCCAGGCGTTCCATTTCGTGTCATCGAGACAATTTTTAACCTTTCACTACACTCACTCCATGAGTACGGTTAAAGACATTAATCGGAACGTGCGACCGAGGTGTTTTTCCACCTTTTAGTACTCGCTAACGAGGTAGGCTACATGTGCTGCCGGCTCAGCACCTTACCTCCGTACAGCAGTGAACGAGAAACGGCCAGGCCCTCTCATCCGGGGATCCCTCATATCCCCCAGCTGAGAGCCTTCGGACAAGTATCTCACCTCCATTTATCAGTGGAGGCGTTTGTGTAAGTATCTGGACCAAGATTGTGGCTTCGTGCGCCGGAGCTTAAATTTTGACTGCTATCCTCAGTCTTACCTACAGAGCAGCAGGTTGTGTCTCTCTTAGTCTGGTCCCTATCCCATATGCTGTCCGATATGTAGTTTTTCATCCATCGGCAAGCACATGGGGTCGATGGGACACGCAAGCTCCCCCACCACGGCAAGGTGGAGACACATCGTTTATTTACGCTGACATATTTGGGAAAAGGTGACTTCTGGTTATATTTAAGGGAGCTAACTCTGTAACGACTAGCAACATACGGTAAATAACTCTTATACTTTTTTAATGGTTAACATTTTGTTTCAATTTTTGATTTATTCGAAAATATAGACAATTTTTATTAAATAAAATATGGCAGAAATTAACATAGTGTATACTGTTAGTACATTTCTGCTTATTTATAGTAAAGGTAAAATAATTTTAATATCTATGTAAGCATAGTGAACCATAATATTATGCCGAATGAGTAAATTGCGTATATAAGTGCATCGATCAATTGTAGTGATCATCTTGTTGGCACACCACACCCACACGCGATGAAGAAAACCGCCAAAACTCACAAGCGTAAAGGAGTTTGTAACGCTGAACGGGGTGACAACATGAGACTTGCAGTTAAATGCTAAGACCTTGCCTACATCAAGTCCTTATGAGGACTGGACATGACCAGGACTAGCCCCGATGAGAATAACACAAGAAACAACAAGCAGTTAGCAGTACTAACAGAGAAAAGAAGCCAAAAAACGAGAGAATGCGGGCCCAGTAGGCCCAACGAAGGACCGGTCTTTACCAGGACCAGCACAAAACAAATCTATCCGACGAACAGAGCGGAACCAATAAAACTAGTAGGAATTAGGACCAACAATCCACACAACTACGGCTCTCAACAATAACCACAGCTGATGAAGCAGGTTAGACGAGACCGAATTTGGAATTTTTTTTTGGAAAATTGGAATTGGAATTGCAGTGATTGAAGGCCCGCAATCCGTTGATGTAATCGGCAATTTGTTGCTTATGAACAAACAAGTCGAGTCTTACAAGTCAAGTCTTACAGATATTGAGAGAGAGTCATTGAAAGCATAAATCATTTGTCAAATTAAGAAATATATTAAGTACTGTCTGTGGAACAGCTGGCGATCGGATGACAATGTCCTTCATTTTACACTTTCGGGATTACGAGTTGCGTTTGTGACCTCTTCGCCACACTGCCGGTTGCGGCAAACATTTTTGTGTTGTATATCCTTTTTTACAGGACATCGCTGTCAACACCAACATTTTACTGCTGTTAATCGAGGTTCCAGCTTCACGGCAACTGGTCGTTCCCATTATGTTCCATTCCTGTGCCAGTGAATATCACACAAAATGCTCCCCACTGTCCAATGTGAAAAGTGGAATAGACAGGAGTCTCGGCAATCCGACAGCTGTTGTTTCTGGAAAACTTTTTTTCCCATATCCTTTACAGGACATCGCTGTACATCAGCATCTTTCAGCTCATTGTTGATTTATTGGCAAGATTACGTTCAGCATTGCTTTCTGAGCGACCGGCTCACATACCCCGTAAGTTACCAACGCGGCGAGAAACGCTACCGATTCTCGCGCATGTTGTGTACTTCACGTGGATATTTTAAGGGATTACGGAGAAAGACCTTAACCCCTAGTCCAGGGAGACCAGGGCGAATGGCAAATTATTGAACGTAACAACTTGCCAAGACATCACAAACGGCGGTAAAATGCTGATGTTGACTGCAACGTCCTGTAAAGGATATGCAGCTTTAAAAAACAAATATGTATTACGACAAACAACATACTGAAAACAACTCCAGCCTTTTGTATTACTGAAAGTATTGTTTTATTTACTGGTGTTTACAAAATTATAGAAAATACAGATAACATAAATTAAAATACATTTGAGTAAAATATATTTCTTCTAGAAAAATTATGTAATTAATTGTAATTCGAATATATTAATATTCATTTATTTAAGAGCATGTACCGTGAGGTTATGTAAGATGTAAATACATTCATACATACATGTACTTGCGATATGGCACAAGGCCCGCAATCCGTAGAAGTTGTTTGGCGATCACCGAGAGTATTACCAGCGTTTTTGTTGCTTTATTATTTGCATGTTAAGAGCATATCGAGTCAATAAACATCTGAACATTCGACAGTTATCATAATGCAGACCCTTCGGGTAACCAAGGCTTTGTTTATTTTTGTGTGTGTGTGTGTGTGTGTGTGTGTGTGTGTGTGTGTGTGTGTGTGATTGTGTATGTGTGTGTGTGTGTGATTGTGCGTGAGCGTGTACTCGCGCGCGCGCATTGTGTGTGTGTTCTCCCTGTTTCCTGTTTAATTTGTAGTTGATCTGTAAATCTTTTGTTTCTTATTTCGTTGGCATGAAATTTGTCTATAACTGCAATGCTGTCTCTTGTATGGATTTAACTGTCTTTTTTTTTAAAAATTCACTCAGCGGTTCATAGAGTTTATCTTCCACTGTTGTTTCTCTAGGCCAGAAGGTTTGCCTAGATATGTCGTATTTTTTGGAATATGTGATCTGCTGTCTATAACATCAAATCCAGATGTGCTCATGGCTGATTCACCGATCTTGAATTATGTATACATGTGGCTGCGTAATCTATTGTGTCCTGTTCTGAGGCACAGACTAATGACTTGTTCTGGTCTGTCCATACCATGGTTGTCGGCTTGAGCAGGTTTTGGTGGCTTTCTGACTGATTTGATCAGATTCTCTTATATATTTTATACAGTCTATTCACTGAATGTGATATCTTCATGTTCTCTTATGTTTTTTTTTACAATCTATTCACTGAATGTGATATCTTCATGTTCTTTTATATATTTGACAGTGTCTGTGACGAAGTGGTAGAGAACGCGATTCGCAATCCAATATATCGAGTTCGACATCAGCTGCAGGCGATTTGGAGGCACACGGCCTTGCGCTGATTTGCATGCATTGGTATGAGTCCCGCTCGTTCAGAAAGCAATGGCAAACACAATCAATCAATCAAGTGCCGTCTCCACAATGAAGGTTGATTGCAGTGGATCTCCATCGTTGTCTGTCTCTCTCCTTGGTTGTATATTCTCTCAGACTGCTGTTCGTCCATTACTTGACGTTACTTCTACATTGAACGACTGAGATTGAACATACATTTCCCAAGAAATCACAAACATAAAGATATATGCTGGGGTGTAATGCGACGTCCTGTAAATGATACGTAACTTACGTGTTTCGCTTTCGGCAGATGGTTGGCTTCTGCGAGGAAAGAGACCAAACTGTGTGGGATAGAAATCGGTGCAATGAAGACGATACTCATAGCTTAACCCCCGTGTTTTAGGGAGCAAAAAGTTCATAAATAAACACACATTTTGTTTCGACGCTCATAGAAGTAGACGAAAGAAGCAGAGGAATTAAGTAGAGACCAGAGAGGACACAATACATTTTTTTAAAAATGCATATACATGTGTATTCATTTATGAACTGTCTTAGTGGTCTCAAAGGGATTCTCGACTGAAATTTAGGGAGCAAGAGAGGGACAAAACAGGGCCATTGTTAACCGAGGGGTTTGTACATCTGCGGTGCTTTGCTGCTCTACCATTTCAGTGTTGTGACCTGCGAGTCGTTTGTTCTTTACATGAAAGACTCGTTGGACACAAAGATGAAATGGTGGAGCGGTAGAGCGCCGTAGATATACATTCGGCAAGCACAGTGTCACAGTCTCGGATCTCTAGGGGATCTGAACTCGGGCTCAAACAGGCAACAACACCTCCGTTAGATACAATATAGCAACATTTATTAATATGATATATACAGTGCGCTGGCGAAGTGGGTTTTGACAGCCCGCACTTGACAAGTTGCATATCACAGAGGTTTAACATCACACATGATTATAACAAACAATTCTAAGCAACTATCTAGCATATGTCTACGACCCTTAAATACACATGGGTCTGAACTATCAAGTCCCTCTAAGGTAAGCCCTGTTGCTTCCCCGATGTCCAGTCTATCTTTGCCCTTTCACACGTGTCGCAATCCGACACGGGTGGTAACTCTGTCCGAGTTCCTCGTGGACCCCGCAATCGGCGGGCCACATCAGTGTCCACGGGACAGTGGACACCAGTCCTTCGAGAAGGCTCTGGATTCTTCAAGCGACTCACTTCTTTCCCTTGAGCGGGAGTTTTAGCCCTTTGCCACTATCTCTTACTTTATGTTGGTTACCGGCCCCATGTGAGGCTGTGACACACAGACGGCGGTCGCCGGGCAGTCTACGGATTGCGGGCCTTGCTAAGGAACACAACAATATCATTTATATATGAACATTGACACATCTTACATAATATTATGGTATATTCTCTGTAAGAAATAAGTAATGATTTATTCAAATTACAATACATTAAAAGATACACCTAAAAAATATGCTTTAATAATTTGGATTCAATTTCTTTCAAAATGCATATTATTTACTTTTTTATAAACACTGGGAAATTAGAGAATACTTTAAACTTTACAAAACACATGAGTTGTTTCCCATATATTGTTTGTTATTACAGAATTAGCTCCCTTAAATAGCAATTGATACTCCATCGGGATTCGAACTATAATTATAATTCAAATTTGTCACCTCCAAATGACGAATGCGCCTCGCTGCAGGAGCAGATATATTTTGGCGCATGATTAACTAGACATCCTTTAGTCTAAAGAGCATGCGTTACATCCTTGGTCTGCCTACTGTTGCTGGTAGGCACAAGGTGATGCAAGCGAAGGCATACCTCAGAGTAGCTGCAGACACAGATCACCCGTTGCATGAGGCGCTGGACGTAGTTAAGGGTCAGAGACTGATAAGGGGGAAATCATGGATGGCTCAGGCGGAGGATACGATCAGACAGGTGTGCCCCTTGGACAACATTAGGCGAGGAGAGGAGTGGGTCAGAGTGCCAGCCGAGCAGTCAGACTTGTGCAGAGTTATAATCACATTGAGCCGGGAGTGCAGGGAATGGCCAGCAGGGGCCACGGAAGTGGAAATTCAGCAACTAATTCAGGATAATTCTCGCCCGGATGATGTGATTATCTACACAGATGGTTCGGTGTTGAGAGGTAGGAGAAGTGCCTGGGGATTCTTAGCAAAAGCTAATGGTCGACGTTTGGTGCAGGAGAGCCTGGCGTATGATGACACAACATCTAGCTTAAGAATAGAGCTGGAGGCGGTCAATGCTGGATAGAGAACACGATACATACACCCACATATTGTGATTGTAACTGACTCAGAAAGCATGCTGAGGAGGGTGAGGACAGGCAGGCTTCGTGCAGAGTGGCTTGCTTCGCTTCGGAGGTCACGGGTAGCAAGCATCACCTGGATGTTTTCTCCGGGGCATGCCGGTGTGCTGGGGAATGAACAGGCGGACAGATTGGCTGGCTCAGCAAAACTTGGTGGAGTATTGATGCATGACAAGACAGACGTGGTTGCGGCCTTGTGAGAGCACGACGCTCAGAGGAAAGGCGAGATGGACATATAATCAGATTGCTACTGGAACTATTAGTGTTGGAACTCTTCGCTGGCTGCTGAGGATGGGGACGGAGCGCTTATGGGAATGTCCCGAAACCTGTGATATCGGTTCCTAAATCAATCAATCAATCAATTAGTCTTAAGAGTGCGACTTTGACATGCATCTGACTTTCATTAGAAAAGGATACCTCACTCAAGATGTACGGCAAAATCTGGTGCACCGATTTATGCTGAGCTGAAGAGAGTTGTTGAGAATAAGTGATGGTGTGGAAGAAATTGTAAGATAATTGTTGGACCTAATTAGTGGGTGTTCTTCATCGAATGGATGGATAGTCAATATACTCGGTAACTATACAAGGTAGAAACAACAATCAATCAATCATGTACCATGCCGGAAAGCGTGGGCGGTCATGACTCGCCATTTCACTCAATCACCAGAGTCGTGGATCAGCTCAGTGTTCCTGTCTCGTTCATGCCATGTGGCATAGCCATCCAGGTATTTTCCTCTCGGTCTTCCTCTTAGTCTGTTCCCTTCGATCTTGCCAGTTGTCACTAAGTTCTCCAGTCCATTTCTTCTCATTGTTGTTACCTTTCCTCTGGAGTTATCTTGGCCATGCCAAGAGAGGGATCATGCTGCATGGGCAACACATGGTCTCTAAATTCAACCCAGGCTATGTGTTATGGAGAGGTATAACTCCATTTTACAAACTATCGACTGTCAAGACGGCAAGGTGCCAGTCAGTCAATACTCGCAATAATAATAGTAATAATAATAATAATAATAATAATAATAATAATAATAATAATAATAATAATAATAATAAGTCCATAATTAGACGTCAATGCATTCTATTGTTATCTCATGGCCTTATGCAGGAGCCCAGAAACTGGCGACTCTCCAGTGACCCTCAAGACGTGACAATCTGATGTCTACTTTAATTATTGTTGTATGTGAAAATCCATGAGCAGACACGGTGAAATACAACTAATGGCTGTGGAAATGTGGTTTCTGAGGAAATGCAAAGAATGCCATGAACAGACGGAAAAACCAATGGCCAAGTCCTATAAGAAACAAATGTAAACCGTAAACTGTGTAGAGAAATTAACCATGGACAGTCAAGATTTTGTGGGTACGTCATGAGAAGAAATAAACTTGAGAACTTGGTGACAACTGGCAAGGTTGAGATGGAAGGAACAATGGAGAGGCAGATAAATAAATATCTGGATGTATTGGCAACATGGCATAATCCAGACTAAATCAAAGAGCTGATCCACGACATTGGTGATCATGTGACATGGCGAAACATGACCGCCAACGCTTATCGTCATGGCACATGATGATTATGATTTGAGAATTCTGTCCATATTGTAGGAGGGGTACCAAAAAAAAAAAAAAATGCCTATCTTGGAGACAAAGCAAATAGACCTGCGGGATAATAAGATCCACTGTTATTTTTGGCGACACTTGGAAAGCTTGTCACATATGGGCGGTGTCACACGTAATTCTTCTTCTATGTTCCTCTTTCCATGGAATGAATCAACCACACCTAGATGTGGATCCAGCAAATTTGACTAGAACACGATCACAACCACGACAAAGTGGACGTTGTGGCTGAAGTGCGTCACACCCAGTTATGCACCTCAGAGGCGAGCGCGCCCGCGCGCGCGTGTATGTGTGTGTACGCGCAATTTCAGCATTCATTTGTGTCAGGTGTGCTCCCTCTAGACAGATTCCATCTACCTGTGAGTGGCTGTTCTGCCCCAACAATTTTGCCAGGCAGCTGTTTTACTATTATACCATCTTCTTCTCTTGCCTCGGATCTTGCCTTCCAGTATTTATTTATTTATGTATGTATTTATTTATTTATTTATTTATTTATTGCTCTCGCTCGCTTTGAACTAAAGTATCGTTCATACACACTACTTCCAGTGCACTGGATTTGTATTTTTTTTTAAATTTGTTATTTATTTATTTATGTATTTATTATTATTTTTTTTTTTGGGGGGGGGGGGGGGTGAATTAGCTTTCCCTATAACAAGTGTCCCTCGCCATCAGGCAAACTAACTCCGACCTCAGAGGTACTTGTAATTTACATCCCCAAGTTAAAGACGAGAAGTCAACATGTTAGATCAACTGTCCGGTGTAGGTGTTGAACCCCTTACCTCGGCGTCAGCACACATATGTTTAAGAACTCGCATTCTTATCCATTCGGACACGCTGACCTCCTTCCAGTATTTTAATTAAAGTCAATTCTAGATAGCCTCCTCTCTTACGTTACACATATTTCTGGGGTGCATTTGTGTTCTTTTATATATTTAAGGGAGCTAGTTCTGTAAAGACAAACAATACACGGGAAACAACTCATGTGTTTTGTCACGTTTAAAGTGTTCTTCCATGTCCTGGTGTTTATGAACGAATAAGAAATATGCATCATTAAAGAAATTAACTTCAAATGAGTAGATAATATTATTTTAATATGTGTCTTTTAATTCATTGTAATTTGAATAAAGCATTATTTATTTATTAAAGAGTACATACCATAATATTATGAAAGAAGTGTCACTGTTCATGTATAAATAGCTTAGTTGTATTTCTATTGTAAGGCCCGCAATTCGTAGATAGCTCGCCGCCCGTGCTCGCCGAATGCATCTCCCCGGTGCTCTGCCGCTCCACCATTTCATCTTTGTGACCATCGATTCGTTCTTTCATTTTCATGAAAAAAAGAACGACTTGCAAGTCACGACGCTGCAATAGTGGCTCGGCTAAATACCCCGGATAAGCAGACTCCTCGGTTAACAAACAAAGATGGCCTTTTTTGTCCTGCTCGTGCTCCCTATATTTCAGTTAAGCTTTGAGGCCGCTGAGACAGTTCGCGAATAAACACACTATAGATATGGTTTATTCATACATGGCTTTTTATGTTGTCTACTGCGTCCTCTAGTCTCCACTTTTATGAGCAACAAAACAACATGTATAAGACCACGTGAAGATATCACATTCAGTGAATAGATTGTATAACACATCCCGCACGGTTCGGTCTCTTGTCTCACAGACGCCAACCATCTGCTGAAAGAGTCACAATCTTAGTTACAAATCCTTTACAGGATCTCGCAGTCAACCCCATCGTTATTTGGCTGTTTGTGATTTCTTGGCAAGTTTAAATTCAATACTCGGTAGTTGAATGTAGAAGTTAACGTCAAGTAATCGACAAACAGCAGTCTGAGAGACTCTGCAATCAAGGCGAGAGACAGACAGTGTTGGGGTCAACCTTCATAGTGGAGACGGCACTTGATTTATTGATTGAGTTTGCCATTGCTTTCTGAACGAGCGGGACTCATACCATTGCATGAAAACCAGCGCAAGGCGATGTGCTTCCAAATGGCCTGCAGCTGATGTCGGACTGGGTATGCGGGATTGCCTATCGTGTTCGCTCAAATACTTCGGCAAATATATAACAGATCATGAAGATATCACATTCAGTGAATAGATTGTATAAAATATATCAGAGAACATGAAGATATCACATTCAGTGAATAGATTGTATAAAATATATCAGAGAACATGAAGATATCACATTCAGTGAATAGATTGTATAAAATATATCAGAGAACATGAAGATATCACATTCAGTGAATAGATTGTATAAAATATATCAGAGAACATGAAGATATCACATTCAGTGAATAGATTGTATAAAATATATCAGAGAACATGAAGATATCACATTCAGTGAATAGATTGTATAAAATATATCAGAGAACATGAAGATATCACATTCAGTGAATAGATTGTATAAAATATATAACAGAACATGAAGATATCACATTCAGTGAATAGATTCTATAAAATAACAAAGGGAACATGAAGTGAATAGATTAGCGAACGAAAGAAGAAGAATAAGAAGAAGTGAATAGATTGTATAAAATGTATAAGACCACGTGAAGATATCACATTCAGTGAATAGATTGTATAAAATATATCAGAAAGCATGAAGATATCACATTCATTGAACAGACTGTAGAATACATATTTCACTGCAACCCTCAACTCCCAACCTCTTTCCGAAATATGTGTCACATAGGAGAGACATCTGTCACGGTTTGGTCGAAATACGAGACATGAATGTTTTAGGTGGGCAAGTAGTAGGATATAATAGGTAACTGTTTTCTATCGACAGATTGCGCACATAATACACACACTAACAACGCAAAAATAATAACAGCAGCACCAACAACAATAATAATAATAATAATAATAATAATAATAATAATAATAATAATAATAATAATAAATTTCTGTAGAAAATTACACATATAAGCGACTATAATTATATTTTTCACTTGGGACAGTGAGGAGCATTTTGTGTGATATTCACTGGCTCGGGAATGGAGCATTACGGGGTGAATCTTTGCGGTAAAGTTGGAACTGCGACTAACGACTTACGACTATTATTCTATTCATATCCCATGGCCTTGTGCCGGAACCGAGATACTGGCGAGGCGATCACTGTACTACGGCTGCTGCTGGAACTCTCAAGTCTTGAAATCATCCGTACTCTAATTAAATTATTACTGTGTTTGAAAACTCTACCCATGTGGTTAGAGGAGCAGAGAACCAATATGTATATTAGAGACAAAGTGAATTTCAGTTAGGATATCAGAACCATTTTATCACAGGCGAAATTTCGAAATTCTTCTTCTTTGTTTTTCCTTCCGGGGAAGTCGGTCGCACCTAGTTATTGACTTCAACAGCGATAGCCTCGGTAGGGCAGTGGGTAGCGCGTCAGTCTCATAATCACAATAATCATGACTTTTTAAACATCAGTCTGTCGGATTCTGGTATGCATCTGTGTTACTCTAGACAACTTCCACCCGAGGTAACGGGCGCTATCTACCCGTGGATGGGTGTTATTGTCCTAACAATGTTGCCAGGGCAGCGGTTGTACAACCTACTCTTGGCTATTTCCAACTAACCTGGTGTATTTAACGCTCACAACTGGCACACGAGGCTGCCAGTTTTTTGCCTTTATCTGCGAAGGCTAGACATACGATCTCACTCCTAAGAGAGCAGGGGCCGTGTGATATCATTATGTATTATAGGTTCCTGGAAACATTCCCAGACCCATGCTGAGATCAAACCCCTACCTTCTGAGTGTGAGGCACGGACCATGTAGCCTCTTAACCCCCGCCCACCTGTCATAGATAATGATACTCAGCTCAGACATTTCCAACATTAATGTTAGTTGCTTGTCCTGTACAAGACGTCGCAATCAACCCCAGCATTGTTTGAGATTTTCCAGGCAATTTCCCATTTTGCTTTGTGGACGACCGACGCTCACGCCATTGTGAATATCAACGCAAGGAAGTCTGTTTTCAAATTGCCTGTGACGGATTTCGAACCAGGTAAGAATGTTGTAAAACTGCGTTCACTGCTTCTAAGCCACAGACGAGCCCAAAGGCGAGGCCTCGGGTATTATTGCGCTCGCACTTAAACTTCCGGTGTCCAACCCTACATCGGTCAGCTGAACTATAAAAAAAAGGGGGGAGGGGTGCTGACAGCAAAGTCCTGTAAAGGATATGCAGCTAACTTGAGACGCTGGGGGCAGGTTGTTTGTTGGCTTCTGTTAAGAAACAGATAGGCATAGATATCGTGAAACGAAGTCCTTTACCTTGCCTTGTAACCTGGCCCCATTTTCAGGGAGCAGGAGAAAAGCAAAATAAGGCCATTGTTAACCGAAGTGTCTGCATTACCGCGATAGTTAGCCGCTGTACTAAGTTCAGTAGTTGTAAATGTCGAATCACTCACGCTTTTAATGAGCGACTCGACAGTCATAAGGATGAAAATAGTAAAGTGACAGAGAATTGCTTTAATGCATTTGGCAACATACAGGCGGGGATTGCCAAGGGACATCGTCTACGGATTGCGGGCCTTGTAAGAGAACACAATTAAGACATTTATATATGAACAATGACACCGCTTGCATAATATTATGGTTTGTATTCTTTAAAAAAATTAAAAAATAATTTATTTATACTACAAAGAATTAAAAATACAATATGAAAAGATAAATCTTACTCACTTACAATTCATTATTTAATAATGCATAATTTGTATTTGTTTTTAAACTCCAGGAAATGGGGGAAAAAACTGTCAACATTGAAAAACATTAGAGTTGTTTCCCGTATGTTGTTTGTCGTTACAGAATTAGCTCCCTTATATATATATATATATATATATATATATATATATATATATATATATATATATATATATATATATATATATATATATATATATATATATATATATATATATATATATACAATGCAGTTTCTGAACATTTATAAAAGCACACAAATGCACATCAGAACTATGTATAGCTTAAGAGCTGAGGGTGTCTTGAGTTGACTATAACAAAATATTGCTAAAAATACTGAAAGACAAGATCCGAGGCAAGAGAAGAAGATGGTGTAATAGTAAAACAGCTCATAAATAAACTCACAAGCGTGTTTGGCACTCATAGAAGTAGCAGACAGAAAGAGAGACCAGAGGATACACTAGACAACATAACAACTGAAAGCTGAAAGTTACCTCATCGGGATTCGAACCTGTCACATCCAATTGACGACAGCGCCTCAGGAACAAGCATACTTCGGCGCATGATCAACTAGACAACCTTTAATCTTAAGAATGCGACGTTCTGTAAGTTAGTTAATTAGTCGCGGTTCCAACTTCACGTCAACGGGTCGTCCCCATTATACTCCGTTCCTGAGCCAGTGAATATCACACAAAATACTCCCCGCTGTCTAATGTGAAAAGTGAAACATGCATGAGTGTCGGCAAACCAACAGCCCGCACAGGTACCCTCATAATGCTGCCGTCAGAAGGCCAACACACAAGTCCTCCAAAAAAATACAATTCATCGTCGATGGAAGCGGCAGACGTTCTTTAAACGACATGCAAGTAGCTTTTATTAGAAAAGGATACCTCATTCAAGATGCACAGAAAAAATCTGGTGCACAAATTTATGCTGAACTAAAGAGAGTTGCTGACAATAAGAGATAGTGTAGGAGTGGCGCGGTAGGGTATGATCATACAACCAGTGTTTGGACTGCTTGAATTCATGAATAAACGAGGAGAAGGCATAAGATAAGATATATTTAGTGGAAGTTCTCCATCGAATGGTTGGATAGTCAATAGACTCGGTAACTACACAAGACAGAAACAACAGCAGACACATTCAACACCACCGGCAACGACGATGATGGTGGTGGTGGTGGTGGTGGTGGTGCTGGTGCTGGTGGTGGTGGTGGTGCTGGTGGTGCTGGTGGTGCTGGTGGTGGTGGTGGTGGTGGTGGTGATGATGATCATGGACTCACTTGTATTAACATTTGGCTCGAGGGACGACACTAAAGTAATAAAGGATTACTACGACAGGAGGGTGATGCATTTCTCTTCCGCATAGTGGCAGGCGATAAATCATGGTGTCACCACTTTGAGCCGAGCAGCAAAAGAGAGAACATGCAATGGAAGCATGCTGGATCACCAAAAGCCAAAAAATTCAACTTACAGGTTTCCGCTGGTAACATTATGCTGAGCGCATTTATTTTTAGCATGAACGACTATTGTTGGCCGACGTTAAAGAACCTGGTGTCAATATCAACTCTACCCACTTCTTGAAAACACTAGACAAGCTGCAAAAAGTCATCAAGAATAAACTACTCGGCATGCTTTCTCGTGGTGTGATTTTGTTGCACGATAATGCTCGTCCGCATGTCGCAAAGATTGTGCAGGAAGCATTACAAGGAAGAAGTGGGAAATTCTGCAACATCCAGCCTATAGTCCTGATTTGTCACCATGCCATTTTCATTTGTTCGAACCTCTAAAGAAAAATCTCTCAAGGGGGAACGATTTCACACAGATGCAGACGTAATGAACGCGGTAAACACTTGGTTCAGTGAGCATCCACAATCCTTTTTGCTGACGGCATTCGCCGCCTATCTAAGCAATGGGATGCTAGCCTGAATGCCTACGACGACTTCTTCTGAGCAACCCATGGTGTATAATTCATTCAAAATGAATGCTTTGTTTAATTATACCACACATGTTCATGTCTCTTTCATGCTTTTGTAATACCAGAGAGAGAGAGAGAGAGAGAGAGAGAGAGAGAGAGAGAGAGAGAGAGAGAGAGAGAGAGAGAGAGAGAGAGAGAGAGAGAGAGAGAGAGAGAGAGAGAGAGAGAGAGAGAGAATAAAGATATCGCGTTCAGTGGATAGACGTACAAAACATATTTCATGGCAATTATTCCACTCCCGAAAAACAGGGTGTATTATTAATAACTGTGCAGTGTTTGAAAATATTGCCGGTCCAAGGTTTGTACTTAACTATTATGTTGCATGAACTTTACAGAGGGTGAATACAAAACTTGGACCGGCAATATTTTCAAACACTGCACAGTCATTAAAAATACTCCCTATATGTCACATCGGAGACACAGCTATTCTGGTTTGGTCGCAATACGAGACGTGGATATTTTAACTGAAGATACAGGCAGGCAAAATTAAGGACAAGAGAAACGTTAAAAAGAAAAATTACACCGGAAAAGCATGAATGGACGTCGGACACAGACCTTTGCTGAACCCAAAGAGAGTCCATAAATAAACACACATAGTATTGTTTGGCACTCGTAGAAGGAGAAGAGGAAAGTAGAGATTTGAGGACGCACTAGACAACATAAAATTTGGAAGCTATAGTTACTGATCGGGATTGGAATCTGTCACTTCCAAATGACGACAGCGCCTCGCTGCAGGAACAGGATAGTTGCTGAGAATGTGGAGGCACTGGATGAGCGTGATCATATGATTTCAACACAAGACTTCTGACTGACTGACTGACTGACTGACTGACTGACTGACTGACGTCATGAATGAACTAGGAGAAGATAACTGGACAATTGTAAAACGCTGCATGCCCTTGGCACCTTTGGGCGTGTTCTTTGGCGTGGGTACCTGTTGGCCCAGTGGTCGTCAAGTCCACAATTTGGGCACTTTGTTCTGCGTCTTGGCATTGTGAAGAGGATGCGATGGTTGTTACTGGTTATACCAGGGATGTTTAGCCTGGCATCATGCGACACCCCTTGAGTGAATTCACATGTATTGTTTGACATTGAAAGAAGTAGAAGAAAGATGGAGTGACAATAAAGCAACAAAGACTCTGGTAATACTTGGCGAGCGCGGTCGGAGATCGCCAAACACCACCACAATATTGCAGGCCTTGCACCATAACGCAAGAGCGATATTTATATATGAAATGTTTATATCTTGCATACAATTATGGTATATGCTATTACATAAGTAAATATTAATTTATTCAAATTACAATTAAATAAAAGACCGATTCCATGGCGAAGGGGTTTACGGACACAGTTTGTAGTCCCAGATACCGCGTTCGAAACACAACTGTGGTCGATTTGACAGCAGACTGCCTTACGTTGGTTTTTATGAAATGGTATGGTTGCCAGTAGTTCCGACAGCAATGGCAAATTACTGAACGTAAACTTGCCCAAGAATCACGAATAGCCTAAAAAATGCTGGGGTTGACTGCTACGTCCTGTAAAGGATAAGCAGCTAACCTTAACAATTAATTACAAGACATTATCTAGAAGAAATATATTTTTTCTTATATGTAATTCAATTTGTATAATTTATGGCGTTGACTGCAAAATTATGTAAATATATGTAAGAAATATAAAGTAACACAAAGTGATGCAGCTTTACAGAGGACAATAAAGGAAAACACAGGACTGTGCGGCGACTAGCCTCCGTCAGCAAACACAAAAAGCACAAAACACAACATACTAACTAACACAGGCAAGACAATACAGTGACTACATCAACTGATTCAATGACAAACAAACAGCAGGTCTGGACCAGGCGTGGTACACAGATAAATGAACAAGTATTATCATATAAATATCTATTCAATGAACATTGGAATTGCGTAAGATGCCATGAAACAAAACACAGAACACGATGACCCTAATATGGCGATATATCGTCTTCTGTCCAAATTTGAGGTCACCTTTTGCGATATGTACTGAATCAGTTTCCTTCTGTACTGAATCAGTTAAAGCATGAGAACGGGATGAGAATAATGAACATATGAAAACAATTAGAACAATGAACAGAAAATAAAAACTCGTGCTAATGATCCCAGAATCCTCGTATAAGCTAGGGGCGCTGGGCAAAGACTTAGAGTATCTCTCGAGGACTGTAATGAGGCCCACGTTCTGCCACTGACCTAGTAAATGAGAATGGTGTATAATAGAAACAAATGAGGCTTCGAACAGTACATGCTGTCCTACCGGCTGATATAACACAGGCCATCTGCTACATTTTTGTTACAGTTTTCACATTTTCTAATCTCGTTTAAAATGGCCACCGATTTGTGAACACTACCGATTACAATTTGTAAATATAATTGATTTTCATTTTCATACGCGATGCAGTCTCCTCATACACATATATAATCTCAGCGCAGTGCACAAACTCCGTAGCATTCGCTAGAATGCAGATGTGTGTATCTCAACATGACACATCATAGTTTTGTGGGTGGCTTTCCTATTTTTGAAATGTAAACTGAGTAGCGGTCTGTGCAGCTTTTTTATTGGGGGGGGGGTGTGGGGGGGGGGGGGGTGTCCCAACTGTCTACTGGTAATCAAAGTGCACACAATACTCCCTTGTTTTTACCCCTTGTACGAGAAGGTTAGACTCTGACTCACTGCCCATCATCAGTAGTGGAGTGCCAATCTTTTCCCTTGTTATGAATCAATAAGTCATCAATCATTCCTGGTTAAGGCTAATAACGTCTTTAAACTTCGTTACGCCGTCTTCTGTAAGTGTAAATCAATACCTGCTACTCATCAGTTCAATAAGAAGCATGTCTATTTCGGCCAGGTGACATGACATCTTATAAAAACCATACTAGAGGATAAGGTTAAAGGCAAGCGAACAAAACATCAACAACTATACAGGTGGGAAAATAACATCAAGTGATGGACAAACAGCTATCTGACAGAATGTACGATCTGGCCGAGAGACAGAAACTGTTGGAGATCTATTGCAGCCAGCCTTCATTGTGGAGACGGCACCTGATTGATTGACTGATAAGAAGCTAGACAAGTGCAAAAAAGGCCGTTGTCACCCGACCGTCTTTATTACCGCACTTCTTAACCTAACCACTCTAGTGTTTAATATACAGGATGTGCTAACTTGTCAAATAAATTGGTTCTTGGTGAATGGCTCTTATCTTTTTCACGAATGATAATGATACGATATGATAATGACATGATAAAGTAAAGGGAATGCAGTAATATTGTTGGCGAGCGCGGACTAGTGCGGAACTAGTCCGCGCTCGCCAATACACATCAACGGATTGTGGGCCTTCAATAACATTTATATTTATGCTTTTATATATGAACATTGTAACATCTATCATAATATAATGGTTATGTACTCTTAAATAGATAATTGTAATGTATTCATATTACACTGAATTAAAAGAAAAAGATTTGATACAATATATCTTACTTTCGTGTAATTCCATATATATAATGAAAATTTTCTATTTGTTTGTAAACATCAGAAAATGAAATAAAATATCAACCATTTCAAAATATAGGAGTTATTTACCATATGTTGCCAGTTGTTACACAGTTAGCTCCCTTAAATATAAACTAAATTGACTTTTCCCCAAATATGTCAGAGTAAATCAATCAATCAATCAATCAATCAATCAATCAATCAATCAATCAATCATGTGCCATGCCGGAAAGTGTCGGCGGTCATGACTCTCCATCTCACTCGATCACCAGTGTCGTGGATCAGCTCAGTGTTCCTGTCTCGTCCATGCCATGTGGCCAAGCCATCCAGGTATTTACGTCTCGGTCTTCCCCTTGGTCTCTTCCCTTCGATCTTGCCAGTTGTCACTAAGTTCCCTAATCCATTTCTTCTCATAACATGTCCAAAAAATTTTGACTGTCTACGTCTAATTTCTCTAATCAGTTTACGATGTTCATTTGTCTCCTGTAGTACTTGGTCATTGGTTTTTCTGTCTGTCCATGGTATTCTTTGCATTTTCCTCAGAAACCACATTTCTGCAGCCATCAGATGTTTTTCAGCTTGACTGCTCATTGTCCAAGTTTCACATCCATACAAAAGAACAGGCTCTATGTATCCCCTCAACACTCTTTTCCTCGTTTCAATTGACATCTTTTTAATTGGTCAGTATGTTTTTCATCTTGCTAAAGGCTACTTTCGCCATGGCGATTCTTATTCTGAGGACAGGCAGGCTTCGTGCAGAGTGGCTTGCTTCGCTTCGGAGGTCACGGGTGACAAGCATCGTCTGGATCTTTTCTCCGGGTCATGCTGGTGTGCTGGTGAATGAACAGGCGGACAGATTGGCCGGCTCTGCAAAACTTGGTGGAGTATTGATGCATGACAAGGCAGACGTGGTCAACGCTCGACGCTCAGAGGAAAGGCGAGACGGGCTACAATCCGATTGCTACTGGAACTATTAGTGTTGGAACTATTCGCTGGCTGCTAAGGATGGGGACGGAGCGCTTATGGGAATGCCCCGAATGCTGTAATGTCGGTTCCTAAATCAATCAATCAATCAATCAATCAATCAATCATTCTAATATCTTCAAGGCATCTCCCATCAGATGTTATGACTGTTCCGAGATAATTGTACCGATTCACTTGTTGACGAATATTCCAATTTACTTGTATATTACAATGTGGTATTTCGTTCTTCCTAGTGACGACCATAATCTGTGTCTTTTTACAATTTAATTCTAACCCCAGTTGTTCACTGTGTGCAACAACCTCATCTACTAATTGTTGCAGATCCTGCTCATTGTCTGCAATCAATACTGTATCATCTGCATATCTAATGTTATTGATGTTTCGTCCTCCAATGCTTCTTCCATTTATATCTTCTACATTTCTGAAAATATTTTCACTGTATAGGGAAAAAAGATCTGGAGACATTACACATCCCTGCCTAACACCTCTCTTAATAGGCTAATATTGTCCCACTTCATTATCAATCCTAATGGCAGCTTGTTGTTTCTAATATATGTTTTTTTTATAAGTCTAATGTCCTTCCCATCAATTTGTAGATCTGCAAGCATATCCACAATGTTGACATGTCTAACTCTATCGAAAGCCTTTGTGTAGTTAATAAAGCAAAGATGTATATCCTTGTTTACTTCTATAGAACGTTCAATAACTGATCGCAGCATATACACGGCATTCACTGTACCGTTTCCTTCTACAAACCCGCATTGTTCTTCCCCTATTTCAGGTTGTATTTTCTTCCTCAATCTTTGCATGATAATTCGTAGCAAAATCTTTGCGATGTGACTCATTATACTGAATGTTATATGTTGATTACATTCCAAGGCTCCTGACTTCTTAGGGATTGCAATAAATACAGAATTACATAATTCAGAAGGTATATCTCCGGTATCATATAATGTGTTCAGCAGTCTGGTGACTTGATTTATTCCATATTCTGTCTGACACGGCCCAATATCCTTGAACAGATTTTGATGTTTGCCGGTCTAAAATAATTGCTAGCCCCTTTGTCGATCTTCTCCTCCAGAATAAATAATCTTAAAATCTTCATCTATCTTGATGCCTGCCCCGGTCCATCTCCATTCGCAGATCTCTAAAATAATAATTTTCTCTCTTTCCAGTTCTTGTTTGATGTTATCTAATTTTTCGTCGTCGTTTAATGTCCTAACATTCCATGTTGCTAATTTTATTGTCTCTGTCCTTGTCTTGCGATGATCGGTCTTAAGGCGAATCATAATACACTAGGCACTTTTAAAGAAGGTAGTTTGCCGTCATTTTCCTTCTATGGCGTAACCATTCTGGTCGGAGACGCCAGCCATTGTCTCGTGAAAGAGATCTTCTGCCTACCGTCGCGAAACTTGAGAATATAACCAACAACTATCTGTCGGCTGATCTCATAATTTCATCCACCACCTGCCTTCCGTGGCTTCTTTTGAACGCTTCCAATAAACGAATACGAAATAACACCACGTAATCGACAGGAAAACATTAACAACAGCGTATCCCGAAGAATAAACCCATCACATCGTCGCCATTTTTACCGGAAGTAGTAAACAAACGAAGATATTAAATTAATTGACGGGTTTCATATTCGGGTCTTATGATATAAACACGACACATTTTTGCATTTGTTTTAATAAATCCTGCTTATTATGCCTTAATGTTGTCAATGCCGTGTCATTTTCGTGGTTTATATTTTCTTGTGTTTTCATGTTTTTGTTTTTTGACGAAGGTGCATCACCGCAACTTCCTCTGTTTCTGAAGTCCTGCTGTCTCACACTTCGTGTTTGTCTATTGTTACCATTTCCACAGCTTTATTGCAGCTTTAATCTATTTAATTTATATTTGAACAACCGGAGGACCAAAAACAAGGCAAAAGAAAAAGAGGACTTGCCAATGAAAAACAGACTACACAAACATGCAAGGATATGAGGACACAGACTAACCCTGGGCTGAACAGAGTTGCTGAGAATAGAGGACAGTGGAGGAGACAATCAGAGGACTTCAACATCCTTCTCTCAGCTGAAGAGAGTTAAAGAGAATAGAAAACAGTACAGAGACATGATGAGGGGACCTCAGCACCCTTCCCTGAGCTGAAGACAGTTAAAGAGAATAGAGGACAATGCAAGGACATGATCAGAGGACCTCAACACCCTTCATTGAGCTGAAGAGTTGCTAAGAATAGAGGACATTGGAGGGACATGGTCAGATTACCTCAACTCCCTTCACTGAGCTGATGACAGTTTCCGAGAATAGAGGACAGAGGGTGGACACGATCAGAGGATTTTAACACTCTTCACTGAGCTGAAGAGAGTTGAAGAGAATAGAGGACAGTGGAGGACACGATCAGAGGACTTCAACACCCTTCATGACTGTATGTTATGTCAGATTGATGTTTGTCCATCTCTTGATGCTGTCTTACCACTTGTATCGCTGTCTACCTCTTGCTCGCTTGCCTTCAATCTTGCTATCCAGTATGATTTTATAAGAGTGTTATGTCTTTTAACGTAGCCTAAATATTTCACTTGCTTCTTTTTTTTATTTCTTTCATCAAACCCTTTTTTCATTCCCAGTTTTTCTAGAACCTCTACATTTGATTCTTTTTGTTTCCTGAAATACGCCATATTCGTCTGTATATCCACATCTCTAGGGCCTCTATTCGACTTTCTAGTTGCTTGTTCAAGCGTCCAAGTTTCCGCGCCATACAGTAGCGTTAAACATACGTAACATTTGACAATCAATTCCTGGTAATTTATTAAGTTTCAAATTTACCAGAAAGGGGTCTCCGTGGCTAAGTGGTAAAGCATAAGTCGTCTGCCTTGTGTCTAGAAGGTTGTGGGTTCGTTGTTTGGACTCCGTCATCGGGTTCTCGTGTTCAGGTTTTTTTTTTAGAGACAACTCGGGGACGTGCACGTCGGAGCCATGCATTTCCTGCTCTCTGACGCTTTGATTCTCATTTCCGCATACCGCGTTCGAAATAAAGGTGCTGGAGATCTGGAAGTAGACAGCTTTGTGCCGGTTTTCATACACTGCTATGAGTGCCTGTTGTTCAGAAAGCAATGACAAACTACTGAAAGTAAACTTCCCAAGAAATAAAAGGCAAAAATGATGGGGTTGACTGCGACATCCTGTAAAGGATATTCAACTAACTTCTGATGGTTTCTGCACTTGGTTGGCTTCTGTATGGAAAGAGATCGAACTTGTACGAGATAGAAATCGGTGCAGCGTAGTCGGTCCTCCTAGCTTTTTGCTGAAGTGTTTTAGAGAGCAAGACAAGGGCAAAAAGGCCGTTGTTAACCGAGGATCTGCAACACTGCAGTGTGCTACTTGATTCATTTCCACCCCATCGGTTCAGGATCAAGTAACACTTGGCGAGCACGGGCGGCGGTCACCAAGCTCATCTACGGATTGCGGGCCTTGAAATATATGATCAGTATGTACATTTATATGAACATTCGCATGCCTTGCATAATATTATGGTATATACACTTTAAGAAATAAATTATGATTTATTCAGATTATTATTAATTAGTAGACGCGCATTAAAAAGTATATGTTAATCATGTGTAGTTTATTTGTTTAATAATGAATATTTTCTGTTCGGTTATAAACACCAGGAAATTAATGAAAACTTGAAACCTTACAAAACACGGGAGTTGTTTTCCGTATGTTATTTGTCGTTACAGAATTATCTCCCTTAAATATAAAGTTTAATTTCGGCAAATTAATCAAAAGAACATAAATACACACACTTATAACGTTGGAGAGAAGACTATCTTGACTTGATTATAATACAATATTACTGAAAATACTGGAAGGCAACATCCGAGGCAAAAGAAGAATAGGGTTTAACAGAAAATTAGCTCATCCATAAATTCACGGTCTCCTTGGCCTTGGCATTTTACCGTCTTTCTCCCTAACCCCGTATGTTCTCGTGAGTAGCGCAGCTGCGCGAGAATCGGCAGCCGTTCGAGCCGCGCTGGTAACTTAGGGGGGTATGTGAGCCGGTCGCTCAGAAAGCAATGGCAAACTACTGAGCGTAATTTTGCCTAGTACATCAACAGCAGCTGAAAGATGCTGGTGTTGACTGCAACGTCCTGTAAGGGATATGCAACATTTTTAAAAAATCACATGTATTATTTGACATTAATAGAAATAGAAGAAAGATGGAGTATAATATAAAGTAATATAAAATAATAGTAAATAATAGTAATATTAATATAATATAATAAATATAAATAATATTAATAAAATAATAGTAATATTAATAATACATAATAATATAAAATAATACAATAAAGCAACAAAGACTCTGGTAATACTTGGCGAGCACGGTCGGAGATCGTCAAACAACACCACAATATTGCAGGCCTTCATAACGCAAGAACGATATTTATATATCACAATTTTTATATCTTACATAACCTTAAAGAATATGCTCTTAAATAAATGAATATTAATTTATTAAATTACAGTTAATTAAGAGGCCAGCTCTGCTGCGAAGAGGTGACGGGCGCAATTCGGAGTCTCGCATGCCGCGTTTGAAATACAGCTGTGGGTGATTTGGCAGCAGACCGCCTTCTGTTAGTTTGTATGAAATGGTATCGGTGCGGTGATTCAGAAAGCAATGGTACTACTGAACATAAACTCGCCTAGTAATCACGAATAGCCAAACAATTCTGGGGTTGATTGCGAGCTCCTTTAAAGGATATAACTGACTTTCTCTCCTAATTTTGAAAATTAATCTAAGTAGCGATCTATGCAACCCTTTCTTTTTGAATCCCAACTTACACACCAAACACATCACACTCAAAGCCAAAAACATACATACAGACCACTATTTATCAGGACACCAACCATAGCAGCACAGCAATCCAAGCAAATAGCACCAGGCCAACTACGCAGACACAACATTCACGAAACAGAAGAATATATTTATTATACATGTTCAACAATCACGACACACAGGCTGCACTACAACAATTATAGTATGTCCAGAAATGAATGCCGTCATTCACGATCAATTATTTTGAAAACTGTCTGTTGCATTGTTATGAAATTTTTCCTGCCGTCTTATATTTACCCCCACGCAAGGAATATGTCTTTGATAGGTCCAAAGGCAACTTAAATCATCGAAAGCGGCGACATTTCTTTGATGTTTTGGTGAAAAACTAGTGATTTCTCGCTAACAAACTTGTTTTTACAATAATGAATGCCCCACCAATTCAGATGACGACACAAGGCGTATCCGGATTCGTATGGGAGTGGGTGCTGTAAAAGAAGTAGCTTAAAAGTCGACAAGGTCGACTGTATTGTACCGGGTTTTTATCCCATATGGCTCAGTCTCTTTCCGCAGCGTGGAAAACGTCGCACAAAGCACGAACTCCGTAGCTCCAGCGACTACCCCCGGGAGTCTCCGAAAAAATGCACTCGTGAAATGAAGGACGCGGCCCGGAATTGAACATATAATCTTCGGAGCCCGAGTCAGACGGCTTGACCACTGCACCACGGAGAATCCCGAGGGGGGTGCAATGTGTATTATTAGTAAAGACAGAGAATTTACAGAGGCATGGGGTAAATAATGTGTAAATTGACAGGAAAGTAGAAGGAATATATTTCTTACCTTATTTTTCATGTCCTTCTTGTTTCTTCAGCTGCTGGTTAATAATGTGTACACAAGTATTCATGTTCGCTTTTTATATTGAGTTCGTGAAAGCTTCCAAATAGCTGTGCATTAATGTGAGTATGGAGTGACCAGAAATGATACCGCAATTTAGTCATCATGTTTCCATTTTTAAGGATCTGTTCAGCTGTCTATGTAGTTTGTTCACACGTACACATGGGTGCCAGACCCGCTTTGAGTCTTCGTGAAAGATTGTCTACTCTGCTGTTTACCGTTCAGAGACGGAACATGATTACCTGTTTTGCACTATGAAAATAGTTGTCAGTGTCTCTGTAGTGGGCTTTCTTCTAAACAACCAAGATGTTGGTCCTCTTTTCATTGAAGTTTATAGATTGATTCGTATGCACGTGTGTTGTCCCCTAATTTGACAACGTTTCTTGTTATGCCACAATATGTCAGTTTCCACCGCAATATTACTCTTCTGTTGGTATTCAATGCGTTTAGTGTGTGTTTTTTTTTTCAATGCAGTTGTTTGTCACAGCTGAGGGCTTGCGGAATTGAAAATTCATCACTATGGAATACAAACTGTTGCCATTGACATTATTGCATCCATCCTTTCTCCAATAGTCCTCTTCCTCTTTCAACACATGGTCCTTACATTTTTTCCAGTAACTTTTATCAATATTTAATAGCGCGGACTGGGTTAGTATCTTGACAATTTGAATATAGTATTGGTAGCTGCCACCTGTCCTTTAATTTTAGCCCACACAAGTTCTATAGGGTTTAAATGAGAATGATTCGGCGGAAGTCTCAATCACCTTTAGCCATGCTCTTCTATCAACTTGTCTATGTGATATTTCTTGCTTTTTTTGCGCCTGTTTTACAAGGGACAACAACTGTAGCTTGGAATATGTTTCTGGAAATTATATATTTTCCCTTCGAAGCCATATCTTTATTGCTTCCTTCGTGCTCGATGCCGTAGGTATTTTGTCTTCTTGGGCAACAACATTGTGATATGATGCATTGTCCATGATTAGACAAGACGGTCTATCAAGGGATGGAAGTACTGTATTCTCGAGCCAATCTCTAAATACATTACCATTCATCTCATTATGATTATCCCTATTGTCTGTATGCTTTGATACAAACAAGAGCCCAGAATTCTGTAGTAAGCCATTATGAGTACTACCAGCTTAGGCTATGACCAAACGCTGTCCTTCACTACTGGGCACATAACGCTTTATCTTTCCATCCACTGATTGCCATTCCTTTTCACTTATGTGGTGCGCATTGATCCACGTCTCATCCAAATACACTATGTCATAATTTTCTTTGCGCATTTCCCTTTTTTCACGTAGGTATCTGCTTCTCCTGGCCACTAAATGGGCCCATTACGGCCATTGGGAAAGACTCTCAGTCCTCTGCCAGTTCCTCTACCTCATGCATGTTCATGTCATGGCGATTCGTGACTTAACGGTTTAAATGCCATGGGTTGATTAATCGTCTTAGGCGACATTTTGTATCTTTTTATATATATATATATAAGACATGGGCTTATTTATTGCCGAAATGTCACTGGGAAAATGTGTCTCAATTAACTGATTTTAAACATTAGGTTTGGATTGTACACCATGTGCAATCAAATGAACAAGTATTATAATTCAAATGTCCATTCATTGAGCTTTAAAATTGTGGAAGACACCGAAAATGAACGTACACAAATAACAAACAACACAATGAGCCTAGTTTGACGATATATCGCCATTCTGTTCAAATGGGAGGTCACAGCTGACGATAAAGTAACATTCGGCATTGAATAAGTTAACATATCAATACAGTAGTTTTCAATAAGCAACCCCCCCCCCCCCCTTAATTTGATAGATAACACAACATGCCTGCTACCATATTACCAACTTTTAGGTCATAACTGTGACACTTCCCATTTTCCTCCATCCAGTTTTCTTTAGCAGAAACCTACTGTTTGTTTCGCACTGAATCTGTTTTTGTTTTTTTTTAAATCCTTTTTACAAGACAACGTAGTCAACACCAGCATTTCTGCCTCTGTGATCTCTTGACAAGTTTACGTTCAGTAGTTTGCCATTGCTTTCTGAACAGCCGGCACCCATACCAACGTAACGCGGTCTGCTGCCAAATCGCTCGCAGCTGTTTCAAACGCGGGTATACGGGATTACGAACTGCGTCCATAAGGCCTTCGCCACGGAGTCCAGCACTAATTCTGTTAACTGAGCTAAGAGTCTCCATTTTCAACTTTAGTTATTGTCACATGATTTTATAATTCATTACTTCCTAAACCATTTAACATGTCAGAATTAGTTGTCATTTTGTTTTTAAAAAGTCATTGTATACATGTGTGACAGCTAGAAAAGAAGGAGGAAGAAGAGAGAGGAGGGAGGGAGGAGAGAGAGAAGAGAAAGAAAAGAATGATTGAGGGAAACGATATAAATAGTGTGAAGCCTAAAAGTTCGTTCCTCAGTCGAACTCTGCCTACAACGCACTATCTTCGATAAGAGAGAAGGAGAAAGAGGATGAGAGTAAGGGATAGGAAAGATTTAGGTTCGTGTCTCCGCGTGAGAACAATAGTTAATTACTATTGCACCATCAATGTCTCGTGGTGTATGTTATTCAGGTTATAGAAGAGATGTACAGCCTCATAAGGTCTCTAAGCTACTCTACTTATATTACTTCAGACTGACAAGTCGAAATAAAAGACAACTCAATCATATATTTATTTCCTTCTGAACAATAACAGAGTGACAATCTACAACATAATCGCATAGAGTAATCAGTACATGCATTGCAGACACATAATGCATATTGAACTGTAATAATACGATGCTGCATTACCTCACAAGAGAGAGATAGATAGTGTAACAGCCTATGCAACTGGATGTTAGGGGAATGCCACTTATTATCACCTATTAACCGCATGAAGTAAAAGACTAAAGCTAGGAATTACACCGACCTTTGTTTCGTAACTATCTTTCCGTAGGCTTATTAGTGGTCCATATATTCAGCCCAAATACCCATTGATCCATAGATTGATCCATCAATCCATATACCCAGGGATTATTTTGTTCAGATGGATATCTGTTTAGTCAAGTATGCCCGGTATGCTTGGGAACTCCATTTTACCCAGGCAATGCCTGAAACATTATAAAACAATACCCGTGAGTTTTATGTAAGAATAAACCTTAGTCTTTCACTACCTACAAAGTCCTTAACATCTATCGCTTCTTTATCTATGCTAGTATTAATATATCTTAGCCATAACATAAATTAAGAACAGTATTGTAAACACAGTAATCTATCGCCTACATATGTTTAACTAATGTTATTATCGCCTATTTCCCGACACGCCGCCTACAGCCAACATAACCCTAAAAGTATTTAACCATTTACCCGAAGATTTGAACTCGCGGGCTGTACCCCGCAAGGCCGACTTTTCGCCACCTTAACTACACAGCAGCAGAAACGCGACCTCCTTTCACCTCGTCTAGCGAACAAAAGACCCGCATTCCTTTCCATACCGCCCCGTCGCTGGCGGGTATTGTCCTCCGGTATCATTGTTTGGGTTGACCGAGTGATCGCTTCTCGTCTGCTAGTTTCAGTTGTGTTTATATTCTTGCAATCCTGCCATCTTTCGTATTTACATGCCGTGTTGACCCGCCTAGTTATCATTAATCTTTTAGTCTAATTACTTAATTTACATGCACATATATAGTTTATCTACACTCTGCTTATCTAACCGATTAATTTGACTCCAATCACTCTATTTCGGCCATTTAAATATAGGTCATATGCAGGACGTCGCATTCAGTCCTGATCCTTTGCCGGGTCGTTCATGATTACGCGGTAAGTTCACCTACGGTAGTTTGCTATAGCTCTCTAAACTAAGGTACCTGATTATAATATACAATTAAACTAATTAGGTCTAAGTCTTATGTCAACTTACATTCAACTTCTGCCATCCAGTGGGTTTTCTGGTCGTCCTTCTGGGTTTCATTTGTCTCTGCCCAATCAATCGCTTGTCGTGGATCCCACTTGACCTTATTGTCCTATCTGACCTTTAGTCTCCTGCGTGGTTCCAACCGCAGTGTCCCTGGCTATGGTCGTCCTGTCTGACGTTTAGCCATCTACTGCAACTAACGAGCGGTCTCCTTAGCTGGCGGTCCTCTTAACTCAAGTGGCTTTCTTGCACTTTAACGACCCTCGGACTCTGCGTGTCTTTCCCTTCTTTGGCTTATCTGCCTTGGGTAGGTTCCGTTCACAGATCCTTAGTCGCTTCTCACTCCTATCAGTGATTCAGACGAAGTTCTAGCATGGGCGCTTGTCCGTCTTCCTTCACTTCCTCCTCCTACAGATACTATACAGACTTGGGCACGGATTAGCCACAATTTCTGAAGTCCTGTTACTATGTTCCTTGGGCTGCCCCAAGAGGGCTACAGGACCCCCGCCAGCTCCCGGAGTCCACTATCAACTGTCCTCTCTCCTGATTCGACTCTTCCAACTGACTGGATCCTAAAGTATATATTACTTCTTGAGTTGGCGCCTTTCTTGAATCACGTGACCATGCTTCTCTCCCTTCGTGAAGGCTACCCAATCAGTACCTCGCGTACCCTGCTTAATTTGCATCTTATTATTAATCTAACTCCCTTCACCCCGCTACGACCTTGTTTTTGAGTTCATAGTCCTTGTTTGAGTTCATGCTCCTTGAAGTAGATTTCTCAGCTCAAGCAAGTTCCCACTGCCATAAATCTACCAGCCTACGGTACCTCTTTTGGTCTCTAGACAGCCTTCGTTTATTTCAGATCTCGTATGCACCTATAAACTATGTGGCCTGTGTTGTTTCTCTGACAGCTCGAACCTAAAGTATACATTACATCTGGCATTCCCCGACCCTGAGAAAGCTACAGAACAACGAAAGTTGAGGTAGAATTTTAGGAAACCGAAACAATTCGGGTTCAGAGCTTGACCTTTCAAGCTGTTTAAAAATATCTTGGCCGATGAACTTAGATACTTCCAAATTCCACTACTGGTTTTGGTGTCATCAATATCTAGTGCCTCGTTGTCCCATTTTGTGACGCATCAGGCGTTCACACATGTTAATATAAACTTTCCATGTAGTTGAATGCTTGCGTTTGGTCCTGTATTACGTAAATGATAAATTTACTGTCAGGGGGGAAAAAAATGACCCACAGATAAAATTGCTCATATTTAAGAGGATATTGCATGTCCTTTGCAGGACGTTGCGACCAAACCCCCAGATTGATCTTCTCGGCAATTTTATCTTCAGTCAACGTTGAAGTCCAACTGACAGGTGTAGGGATTGAACCCCCTACCTCAACATTGGGAGTGTAAGCACAAGCGTATTATTCCCCGCGGCCACGCCTTTGAGTTCATCTTTGGCTCAAAACACAGCCCATATTATGGACTACAGAGATCATATATCACTGCGTTTTACCTCCACGCTTAACGGGTTCGAAATCCGTTACAGGCGGTTTGAAAACTGACTTCCTTGCGTTAATATTCACAACAGTGTAAGCGTCGGTGGTCGAGAAATCAATGGCAAACTACTGAATGTGAAATTGCCTAGAAAATCTCAAACAATGCTGCGGTTGATTGCGACGGCTTGTACCGGACATGCAACTAACATTGTAGCTGGAAATGTTTGAGCTGAGTATTATGATCTTTGGCAGTTGGGCGGTGGTTCAGATGGTACATGGTCCATGCATCACACTCTGAAGGTAGGGGTTTGATCTCAGCATAGATCTGGGAATGTTTCCATGAACCTATAATACATAATGATATCACGCGGCCCCCTAATCTCTTGGGAAGTGAGATCGTATATCTAGACTTCGCTGATAACGGCGAAAAACATGTGGTCCCGTGAGCGAGCAGTTGTGAGTTTTACATACACCACGTCAGTAGAAAACAGCAAAGAGTATGTGGTAAATCCGCTGAACTGGCAAAATTGTTTGGACATAAAACCTATCCACGGGTAGATAGCGCCCGTCACCTCGGGTGGAATCTGTCAAGAAGAGGCACATATGCATGTCAGAATCCGACCTTTGATGTGTATAACTAGGCGTGACCTACTTCCCTGTAAGGAAGAACAAAGAGGAGGAATTTCGAAGTTTCGCTGGTGATAAAAGTGGTTCTAATATCCTAAATGCATATTCACTTAGTCTCTAATATAGACATTAGTTATGTGCTCATCTTACCACGTGGGCAGAATTTTCAAACACAATAATAACTGACGTAGTATACAGATTATTGTCACGTCTTGAGAGTTCCAGCAGCAGCCGTAGTACAGGGATCACCTCGCCAGTCTCTGGGCTCTGGCACAAGCCCATGGGATATGAATAGAATAATAGTCATTAGCCGTTAGTCGCGGTTCCAACTTCACTGCAAAGGGCTACCCCATAATGGTTAGTTCCTGTGCCAGTGAATATCACACAAAATTCTCCTCACTGTCTCAAGTGAAAAATAGAATTTTAGTCGTTTATATGTATAATTTTCCAAAGACATTTATTATTATTATTATTATTATTATTATTATTATTATTATTATTATTATCATCATCATCACCGCTGTTGCTGTGATAGCTTCTATTATTGTTTTTATCTCCCGTAGTTACCTTATATAATTATCAATCCAACCATTCAACAGAGAACTGTCCCTCATGATGTCTTACTATTTTGTCTTTAAATGTGTCCCGATCAGTTTCCCGCTATAGGGCCATGAAATTCTGTAGGCCTGGATGCAGGGAGGAATACATTTTGAGTCTTTCCCTTCACTTAGCAGGCGACCAGCCCAAGCGTCGAACCCTGGCCCGACCGTTCCCTATCGACTTCGCTAACTCTGTGGCTATGTCTGAATGTTAGCTGGATTTGTTGTCCTCGTTCATTCTTGAAGTCAGTCAGCACAAAGACTGGTGTTGAAGTCCTCTGATCATGTCCCTCTATTGTCCTCTATTCTCAGCAACTCTGTTCAGCTCAGTGAAGGGTGTTAAGGTCCTCTGATAATGTCCCTGCACTGCCCTCTATTCTCAGCAACTCTCTTCAGCTCATTGAAGGGTGTTGAGATCCTCTGTTTATGTCCTCCACAGTCCTCTATTCTCAACAACTCTCTTTAGCTCAGTGAAGGGTGTTGAAGTCCTCTGATTATGTCCTCCATTGTCATATTTTATCAACAACTCTTTTCAGCTCTATGAAGGGTGATGAACTCCTCTGATTATGTCCTGCGTCTTCCTCTATTCTCAACAACTCTGTTTAGCTCAGTGAAAGGTGTTGAGATCCTCTAATCATGTCCTGCACGGTCCTCTATTTTAAGCAACTCTCTTCACCTCAGATTAAGACTGTACCATCACACACCTGCTTGCTTGTGTAGTGTGGTTTTCACTGATACGCTCTCTTTTTCCTTTGCCCTACATCTGGTCTTCCGATATTTTAAATAGAAATTAAATGGATTAAAATTGCTGTAAGGCTATGGAAATAGTAACAGTAGAGGACCACCATGTGTGAGGCAGCAGTCTAAAATAACACAACTTCAGAAACAGAGGAAGTTGCGGTGATACGCCTTCACCAACAAACAACAACATGAAAACACAACATATACACCACGAAGATGACAGACACTACTGTGAAAACATTAAGTTATAATTTTTTTTTTTTTCCCCAGTTAGCTGCATATCCCATACATAACGTCACAGTAATCATTAGTATTTTTGGGATGTTTGTGATTTCTCAAGTTTACGTTCAGTAGTTTGCCATTGCTGTCTGAACGACTTTGCACTCATACCATTGAATGAAAACCAACACAAAGCGGTCTGCTTCCAAATCGCCCGCAGCTGCGTTTCGAATGCGGTATGTGGAATTACGAATTGCATTTGTAACAATTCGCCACAGAGGCGGCGAGGCATAATAAGCAGGATGGAAACAAATTGAAAAAATGTGTCGTACTTATATCATAAGCCCCGGATTATGCGTATGGATTTGTTTTCCCTCTTAACAGTGTCCCTCGCCAACAGGCGAACCCACTCCGACTTCAGAGGTATTTGTAATTTACGTCCCCAAGTCAAGGACGACAGGTCAACATTTTAGTCCAACTGTCCGGTGTAGGGGTTGAACCACTTACCTCGGTATCAGTACAACGGATAGTAAAGAACACGCTTTCTTACCCATTCGGCCATGCTGACCTGCAGCCCCGAATATGAAACCTGTCAATTTATTTAATAACTTCGTTTATTTACGCTGACATATTTGGGAAAAAGTGACTTCTGGTTATATTAAAGGGAACTAACTCTGTTACGACTAAAAACATACGGTAAATAACTCACATGTTTTTAAATGGTTAATATTCTATTTCATTTTCTGATGTATAAAAATAATATAGAAAATTTTTGTAACATAAATAACATTAGGAAATAGTAATGTGTACTACATATAATATTTTTTTTCTTATTCATAGTAAAGGTAAAAAAGTGTTATTAGCTATTTCAGAGCATTCACCCATAATTTTTTGCCAGAGTGTGCGTGTTCGTATATAAGTGCTACGAACTTATTCACGACTGAAACCCCGAAATCTGTTGCTGTAATCGGCATTTGTTCGTAATGAAATATTCTATTTCATTTTCTGATGTATAAAAATAATATAGAAAATTTTTGTAACATAAATAACATTAGGAAATAGTAATGTGTACTACATATAATATTTTTTTTCTTATTCATAGTAAAGGTAAAAAAGTGTTATTAGCTATTTCAGAGCATTCACCCATAATTTTTTGCCAGATGTGTGCATGTTCGTATATAAGTGCTACGAACTTATTCACGACTGAAGCCCCGAAATCTGTTGCTGTAATCGGCATTTGTTCGTAATGAACAAGTCGAGTCTGTTGAATCATTTGACAAACTTGAAATAACAATACAAGCCCGTCTGTGAGGATGCTGGCGGTCAGATGACAATGGCCTTCGTTTTGCACTTTCGGGATTACGAATTACGTTCAGGAAACTTTGTTTTACATATCCTTTTTACAGGACATCGCTGTCAACGCCAACATTTTACTACTGTTATTTGTGTCAAACTTAAATGTTTGCATATCCTTTACGTCCTAGACACACTTCCCACCATAACAGAAGTTAAGTGTGCTATAAATGAACTTGCATCTGGCAAGGCTCCAGGTAAGGATGGGATTCCAATAGAGGTAATCAAGAGTGGGCAAGACACACTCACTCTACAGATCCACCAGCTAATAGAGCTATGCTGGCGTGAAGGACAAGTCCCACAGGATTTCAAAGATTCAAGCATCATAACACTGTACAAGAACAAGGGAGATCGAAGCGACTGCAACAACTATAGGGGTATCTCACTTCTGTGTATTGTTGGAACAGTATTTCAAAACAATGTTTTCCCGTAGTGAATTTGAATAACGAAGACATTTGTCAGAATTATTCTGCGCAGACTTCAAGTCCTAGGAGATCAAGTCTACCCCGAATCACAGTGTGGCTTTCGACAGAACCGGTCTACCACTGATATGATATTGTCATTGCGACAAATGCAAGAAAATTGACGAGAACAGAATCAACCACTGTTTATTGCATTCATCGACCTCACAAAGTCATTTGATTTGGTCAGTCGTGAGGGTCTGTTCACGGCACTAAAGAAGACTGGCTGCCCACCAACTCTTCTGTCCATTGTGGAATCGTTCCACACAGGCATGAAGGGTCATCAAGTTTGATGGTGCAACTTCAGAAGAGTTGGAAATCAAGAGTGGGGTTAAGCAAGGTTGTGTACTAGCTCCCACCCTCTTAGGAATATACTTTTCACTTCTACTGAAATATACCATTCGTGATCAGGATGGTGGTATATACATTCACTCACGCTCAGATGGCGGCCTCTAAAATGCTCAGAGATTGAAAGCCAAGACCAAAATTAGGAGGGTACTGATCAGAGAGTTTCTTTTAGCAGATGATGCTGCAGTTACGACCCACTCTGAGGAAGAATTACAATGTCTGCTATCCGCATTCTCCAATGCTTGTTCTGAATTTGGTTTAACAATTAGCAAAAAGAAGACACATATTATGTCACAAGGTGCACTTGGGGTACCATCAATCTTTATTGACGACGGCGAACTAGAGATGGTAGACCATTTTACATATCTAGGATCAGAGGTAAATGGCAAATTATCCCTAGATCAGGAAATCAACATCCGGATTGGTAAGGCAGCAACAACAATGAACAGGTTAAGGAAAAGAGTCTGGGAGAACAGGAAGCTTACTGCCAAAACAAAAGTCCTTGTCTATCAAGCCTATGTCCTTAGTACTCTTCTTTATGGAAGTGAAGCCTGGACAACTTACTCACATCAAGAGAAACGTTTAAACAGCTTTCATATGCGGTGTCTGCGAAGAATATTTGGTATTGAGTGGCAATACAAAATCACAAATGTTGAAGTATTGGAAAGATCAGGTTGTTTGACGGTTTATTCCATGCTCAGTCTTCGTAGACTTAGATGTATAGGACATCTTAGGAGGATAGATGATGGTAGAATACCAAAGGACATCTATTTTGGTGAATTACAGATGGGTAAGAGATCTCAGGGTCGGCCTCTACTACGATACAAAGATGTGTGTAAGCGGAACGTGATTGATACAGGCATTATTAATGCACATTGGGAGCAAGTCGCCGCTGAACGTGTTGCGTGGAGGGAAAATATCAGAAATGGAATAAAGACAAAGGAGATAATTATTGCAGATAAGTCACACACCAAGCTTGTGAGACGGAAGATGGTGCATTATGGTGGAAATGACCATGTGTTCACATGCAACCATTGTGGACGAACATTTACAGCGCGAATTGGCCTTATCAGTCACATTCGCTACCGCCATGAGTAGTAGTTATTATGCCTTTTTGAAGCACAAACTATCAAGCTTGTATAAATACCCAAGAAATCACAAACAGGTTGACTGCGACGTCCTGTAAAGGATACGTTACTAACTTGTGACGTTTTCGGCAGGTGGTTGGCTTCTGCGAGGAAAGAAATCGTTCTGTGTGGGATAGAAATCGGTGCAATGAAGTCGATACTCATAGCTTAACCCCCGTGTCATAGGGAGCAAGAAAGTTCATAAATACACATGTTGTTTCTCCATTCATATAAATAGAGGAAAGAAGCAGATGAATTAAATAGAGACCAGAGGACGCACTGACAACAGAAAAACAAATATGTATGAAATACGATATATATATATATATATATATTCATGTGCGTGTATTTATGAACTGTCCTTAGTGGCCTCAAAGGCTTCCTCGACTGAAATGTAGGGACCAAGAGAGGGACAAAATAAGGCCATTGTTAACCGAGGGGTCCGCATATCTACTGCGCTTTGCTGCTTTACCAGTTCAGTGTTGTGACTTGCGAGTCGTTCATGCTTTACATGAAAGACTCGTCGGTCACAAAGATGAAATGGTAAAGCCGTAAAGCGCAGCAGCTACGCATTCGGCGAGCACGGGCGGCGGTCGCCGAGCAGTCTACGGATTGCGGGCCTTGCAATATAACATAACTAAGACATTTACATATGAACATAGAAACATCTTGCATAATATTATGGTATTTACTCTGTAAGAAATAAATTATGATTTATTCAAATTACAATACATTAAAAGATACACATAAAACATGTGCTTTACTAATTTGAGTTTTATTTCTTTCATAATGCATATTTTTTTATTCGTTTATAAACACTGGGAAATGAAAAAACTACTTTAAACATTACAAAACGCAGGAGTTATTTCCCGTATATTATTTGTCGTTACAGAATTAGCTCCCTTAAATAGCTATTGCTACCCCCATCTGTCACCTCGAAATGACGACAGCACTTCGCTGCAGGAGCAGTCATATTTTTGCGCATGATCAACTAGATCTTTGGTCTTACGAATGCGACGTTGACATGTAACTAACTTTCATTAGAAAAGGATACTTCACTCATGGTGCAAGGAAAAATCTGGTGCACAGATTTATGCTAAGCTGAAGAGAGAGTTGCTGAGAATAAGTGATGGGATGGGAGTGGCGCGGTAGGACATGATCACACGACCTGTGTTTGGACTGCTTGAAGTCATGAATGAAAGAGGAGAAATTGGAAGATAATTGTAAGACATAATTAGTGGGGGTTCTTCTGCGAATGGTTTGATAGTCAATATGCTCGGTAACTACACAAGACAGAAACAACAACAGAGACAATTAACACCACCCGCAACGATAATAATAATAATAATAATAATAATAATAATAATAATAATAATAATAATAATAATAATAATAATAATAATAATAATTTTGGTGGTGTTGTTGTAGTGGTGGTAGTGAAAATGATCAAATAAAGTAAACCATTATCATAACCCAATAGAATGAGCTCTTCTCACTCTTAAGCGCGCAGAGTGATGGGAGGTTTTATGACTGGCACCTTGCCGTCTTGACAGACGATAGTTTGTAAAATGGAGTTGTACCTCTCCATAACACAATGTGTTGACCATGCAGCATGATCCCTCTCTCGGCCTGCCTAGTTTACTCCAAAGAAAAGGTAACACCAATACGTCTGGAACAAGACAAGCTGCAGAAGCAGCCGGATCAGCAAAGCAGTGCTCTAACTGTCTACCTGAAAGCGCTCTGGAAAACGGGACTATCGAGATTAAACTGTCGTAGGAAATGGACGGATCAGAATCAGAGCAGGCTATGGCAAATCGTAGAGTGCCGCCATGTGAATAGTATTTTAGTAATTTAGAATTATTTTAAGTAGTCATTACCTTGAATAAATGTGAAGTATATTTATTACAGATGTGGTTTTGTGAATTCAATGACACAATAGATGATGAGACACGTCACGGTGTCCAGTTAAGTACTTTTATAGTTAGTGTGTTGTTCGTGGTTTCAAAATGGAGGATTATGTGAAAGATTGCACATGGCATTTGAATAGTGATGGTAACTATAACTATAACAACATGAGAGAATCAGTCTCACAATATAGATCAAATACCCTAGACAACGAAATGATGGAGTGGGTTACAGGCTGGAAGATGAGAATTGTAGAGAACAAACTCCTATACAACGATAAAAGCCAACTGTAACAAATATATATGTTTGCATATCCTTTACAGGACATCGCTGTCAACATCAGCATCTTTCAGCTGATTGTTGATTTCTTGGCAAGATTACGCTCAGTAGTTTGCCATTGCTTTCTGAGCGGCGGGCTCACATACCCCGTAAGTTACCGACGCGATTCGAACCACTGCTGATTCTCACCGTCGTCGCGTTACTTATGAGAGTATATGAGATTACGGAGAAAAGTCGCTAACCTCTAGGCCAGAAAGCCGGCAACTGTAACAAACTGAAACCAAATTTGAACTATAGTCTGTTTACTTTTGTCTGCCCCAATATAAAATTCCATATCTCAGTAACCCACTGAGGGAAAATGATGAGATTTAGCATATAACCTTATTATTATGTCCACCCAACAAAGAAAATTTTGTTCTGGAGATTGTACAGCAGATTTCAAAGTTTGTTTATATGCGGTATATAATTTACGGGTCAGAGATGAAGTGCACATTATTAAATGTATTACACCTTCACACAGAAACATTAGCGCTGAATAGTTAATTTTCACGTGGGACATAGGATTGGTCTTATGACAAGAGCCTCGCGTAATGAAACGGGGCATTACTGTAAACAAGTTTGTTAGCGATAAATCACTAGTTTTTCACCAAAACATCAAAGAAATGTCGCCGCTTTCAATGATTTAAGTTGCTTTTGAACCTATCAAAGACATATTCCTTGGTAAATATAAAATGGCAGGAAGAATTTTATAACGATGCAATAGACAGTTTTCAAAATAACTAACTGGTCGTGAATGAAGGCATTCATTTCTGGACATACTATAGTTCCAGTTACACAGCTAACCAACTTGAAGCATGACAACCACACTGTTTAAAAAGGTTTAAGGGCAAGACAAAAAAATATGTCCTTAATCAGCTTCCTGTTACAGGTCTGTGAAATGATTGCGCTATCATATTTTGTTGGCTTTACTGCAGGCAGGAATCGGTAACCAATCCTTTCCTCACTTTCGCGGGCGACGAGACGAGGCATCGAACCTGATTCAGACCATATTCATGACATTAAAGGTGCAGCTCGCTGTCATGGGGCGGAGCTGGTAGGGCCGCCGCCGCGGCGCATATTACGATCGGCCGATGAATAGGCGAGGAGGGGGCGAATATGCGTCCTTGGTGATCTGCAACCGTCGTCGCTGATGTGATGCTTTAAAGCAGTACTGGTGCTTCGTTCTCGTCTAGGCGGATGACTACGATGGTCCCAAGAGTAAGTCACCTCAACGTGACCAATGAGGTCCCCTCACGCCCATGACCGCAACTTTCTCTAAGACGACTCCACTACGCACATAACAAGACCCTGGTTGACAGTTCACAGAGTATTATAACTTTATTAGCTGTTATGCGTCATCATTGCCATTAGAATATATGTCAAACGGCCAGCCGTTCACTCAGTCAAACCGACACGTTAACCTGACGTCCACTCGACCCCTGAGCGTCAGAAGCTAACTTGAGGAACATCTACAGTGTTTCACCGATGCCCATACTCATGATGTGCAGCCGCTTCCACAGTTCTTCCACACGTCCTCCCTTACTTTTTTTTTTTACCGGAGACGAGCCAACTTGTAACCGTTTTATGTGAATGCGAGTGTCTATAATGCGTAGCGTTATCTTCAGGTGCATGCCCCTGGCGGTTGGTCTGTAACTTGTAATGTGTAATCCTTACTTGTTCTGAATTGGACACGAGTAACGTTCTTGTCTGCGTACCGTTTTAATGTTCTTAACTTGTGTCATGTTGAAGAATAGTGGTGTTTGTGTCCGTGTCCCGTATTAAAGTCCTAACTTAGGGATGTTGACGGATAGTGGTGTTTGTGTCCGTGTCCCGTATTAAAGTCCTAACTTAGGAATGTTGACGGATAGTGGCGTTCATGTCTGTGTCCCGTGCTGAAGTGCTATCGCATCGATTCTGTTGTCAAGCGACGCTATTCTGTGGCGTGTTCCTATTATGCTATCATGGTGCGCTTTGTTGCTACTTTTGGTGCCTAAAATCTACCCTTTTTATATCTATTATTATTTTATATGTGTGCATGCAGGTTTCCTCATTTCTGCTACATGGCACTCGCTATCAACTTCGCTAACACGTTTTAAGGACAAGACTTTGATACCCAATGTTTTAGATCATATGACTCGGTCTCTTTCTGCAGAGCCGCCTGCCCGAAACAGGTCCAGATGACGAACTTCGCAGCTCCAGCGACGACCCCTAAAGGTTGCCGATGTTGGGGGGAAAAATTGAACTAGTGAACCGACAGACGGGGTTAAGAAACGAACCCACAATATTCAGAGTCCAAGGCAAACGGCTAGGCCACGCAGACCCCCGTATAGTCTACACCGTGAATTCTGTCAGATTTGCTCTATGTGGACATTGTACCTGTAAGACACTTAACACCCCTTCTATCTATAACAATTAATACGTATTGATGTATACAGATCCAATGATCACATCAGCTAGAAAGCCAACAAAACCTGCTCAAGACGACAACCACGTTATGAACAGACCATAACAAATTATTGTTCTGCGGCTCAGAACAGGATAAAATAGATTACGCAACCACATCTATACACGCTTCAAGAATCAGCCATGTGCACATGTGGATTGGCGCCGACTGCAGATCACATACTCAAAGACTGCCCAAAATACAACATATCTTGGCAAACCTTCTGGTCTAGAGAAACAACAGTGGAATATCAACTTTATAGACCACTGAGTGAACTAACAAAGACAGTTAAATTAATACAAGAGACAACATTGCAGTTATAGACAAATTTCAAGCGAAAGAAAGAAGTAGAAGAATATTTAAAGATCAGCTGCATACGAGGGTAGGTTAGGTCAGAATGGCCGAATGGATAAGAACGCGTATTTTTAAACATCCGGTGTGCTTATGGAGAGGTAAGGGGTTCAACCCCTACATCGGACAGTTGGACTACAATGTCGGCTTTTCATCCTTGACTTGGGGAGAATTTTCTTTTTTTTTCCACATCGGCAACCCTTAGGGGTCGTCGCTGGAGCTGCGAAGTTCGTCATTACAAGTACCTCAGAAGTCGAAGTGGGTTCGCCTGATGGTCAGGGACACTGGTTTTTAAATAATAATTTAAAAAGGAGGGGGGTGCTGACTACAAATTCCTGTAAAGGATATGCAGTTAACTTGAGACGCTTTCGGTATGTTGTTGGCTTCTGTGAGGAAAGAAATATGACATCGATATCGGTGAAATGAAGTCGTTTGTTTATCTTACCTTGTAATCTTGCTCCTATTTCCAGGGAGCAAGGAGAAGGGCAAAATAAGGCCATTGTTAACCGAAGTGTCTGCATTAACGCAATAGTTTGTCGCTGTACTAAGTTCAGTGTTGTAAATGTCGAGTAGCTCATGTTTTTCATGAACAACTCGACAGTCACAAAGATGAAAATAGTAAAGTGACAGAGCATTGTGTTAATGCATTTGGGAAACACGGTCGGCGGTTCCCAAGCAACATCGTCTACGGATTACGGGCCTTGTAATATTCTATAATTAAAAAATTTATATATCAACATTGACATATTTTGTATGATATTATGGTATGTAATCTTTAAGAAATAAATAATAATTTATTCAAATTACAAAGAATTAAAAGAAACACATTAAATACAAATCTTACTTACTTGTAATTTATTATTTAATAATGCATATTTTCTATTTGTTTATAAACTCCAGGAAATTGAGAAACAACGTTCATCCTTACAAAACACAGGAATTGTTTCCCGTATGTCGTTTGTCGCTACAGAATTAGCTCCCTTAAATATATACAATAAAGTTTCTAAAAATGTACGAAACCACAAAGATGCACCTCAGAAATATGTGCAATGTAGGAGATAAGGCTGTCTTGACTTGATTATAATAAAATATTGCAAAAAAAAATGATGGACGGTAAGATCCGAGGCAAGAGAAAAAGATAGCGTAATAATAAAACAGCTCATAAATGAACTCACAAGAGATGAACCATGCAGGGCGATGCGCTACCTTCTTGATTTTCCAACCATTACAGACAGAATACAACTTTGCCGAGCACGTGCCTACCTCAGAGTCAACGCAAACACACAACGTCCACTGCATAGAGAAATTAAGAAGGTAAAGAAAGAAAAAGCACGTAAGTTTCTTCTTGCGGGAGTTTAATATACCTATTTGTTTCCAATTCATAAGAAGGTAAAGGACAGCAGGTTAAAAAGAGGGAAATCGTGGATGGGTCAAACCGAAGACATTCTTCAGCAGGTGTGTTCACTTGAGAACATAGAGCCTGGCGTGGAGTGGGTACAAGTGCCAACAGAGTTCTGTACGTCCTTTTCAACTTTGCATTCAACTAGACAGGAAATGCAGACAAGAAACTCCAACAGCTGTGGAGGCGGAAGTACAGGCTCTGATCTTCGAGAATCTTTAGAGAGTGATGCTGTCATTTACACGGATGGGTCGGTCGTTCGACGAGTGAGAATTTCATGGGCCTTTACGGCTAAGGCCGGAGGGAGAATTGTGAAGGGAGAGTCTGGTGATTTTGATTTGACCACAAGTAGCCTGACTATCGAAGTCATGGCAGTAAGTAAAGCAATAACATGGCTCGAGGCACAAACATTCAGGAAGGTAGAGATGGGATGGGTGCGAAGAGAATGGTTGCTGTCTCTGGAGCGGTCTCGGCTGGCAAAGATTAGTTTCATTTTCGTGCCAGGGCATGCCGTTGTACAAGGAAATGAGCGGGCTGACATGCTTGCAGGTAAGGCTACTGTGAAGGGCGGGCGAGCCATGGACCAGGCAGACATTCTGAATGCTCTACGAGAAGTAAGCCGTTTACGAGAACCAAGTGATGACTGTGAATCTACAACCATGGTCAGGGTGCGAGAACAGCAAGTTAAGAGAGGTGTGACCAAACGAAAACACTACGCAGGAAACAAAAGAAGATTAATAAACCAATACAGAAGTGGTGTCGTTAGCCGCTACACGCTGCGGAATTTGCTGATGAGGGGATCCGAGCACTTATGGACTGAATAGTTCGATGTGCAATTAGCATTATCTGTAGACTAACTAACTAACTGACTGTCTATCTATCTATCTAACTAACTAACTAACTAACTAACTAACTAACTAACTAACTAACTAAATAAATAAATAACTAACTAACTAACTAAATAACTAAATAACTAACTAACTAGAGAGACCAGAGGACAACATAACAAATGAAAGGTACAGTTACCTCATCGGGATTCGAAACTGTCACCTCCGAACAACGACATCGCTACCCTGCAGAAACAAGAATCTTTGGCACATGATCAACTAAACACCCTTAGTTCTTAAGAATGCAACGTTCTGTAAATGACATGCAACTAATGTGTATTAGAAAAGGATATCTCATTCAAGATGCACGGAAAAATCAAGTGCACAGATCTATGCTGAGCTGAAGAGAGTTGCTGAGAATAAGTGATGGGATGGGAGTGGCGCTGTAGGACATCACCACACGACCTGTGTTTGGGCTGCTTGAAGTCATGAATGAAAGAGGAAAAATTGTGAGATAATTGTAGGACATAATTAGTGGGGGTTCTTCTGCGAATGGTGGATAGTCAATAGACTCGGTAACTACACAAGGCGGAAACAGCATCTCATCACCTCATCTCATCTTGTTCCTCTTGTACCTTGCAGTGTCGATTCGAAGCATAAACAGCGGGAGAGTTCCCGTTTATGAGCTACAAAAAAGTGCAAGACTGGACGAACGCAGACGCCAGTAAAACAAAAGGCGCTAGGGAGAAAGAGAAAAGAAAAAGCCCAGGAAACTCAGGAAACCGGTAGAATACCCAGATACGCACTATAACTGTGAGAGCGGCTTCAATTACTATATAGAGGACGGAGAGATCATCCCGTGGAAGCTCATGGAGGAAGACTGCGAAAGAGAACATAAACTCTTTCTCGAAATTGAAAACAGACGCAAGAAGGAGGAGAATGAAAACATCGAAAAACTCCTACAGAAAATACACAAGAAAGGAGGCAAAAATACCAAATAAAAAGTCCTGTTAAGGACTGCAACCAATCAAGCCAGACAAGCCAGGAGCCTACACCAACAAAGGAAATCACAACAGGAGACGGGCACAAAGGACAGCCGCCGACCGATCCCCCAGCTGACGGCACAGACTCAAACGTTACATAACCAGTCCGAGATAGGACTTACTCGTAAGAGCGAACAAGACTAGAATTAGGGTGAATTAACCCACAAAAACCACTGACCTCAACAATAACCACAGCTGAGGAAGCAGGTTGAACGAGGCCGAATTTGGAATTTTTGTTTTAAAAATTGGAATTGGAATTAGAATCGTTTATGAGCTTCATGTATCGAGATTTCCATGGACTCTGCTATTCCCTCTGTCCATCGTTTACAATGAACAGGACCTGCAACATTTAGTGGATGCGTTGTTACACACAGTGAACAGCTAGGGTTAGAATTAAATTGTAAAAAGACGCAGATTATGGTCGTCACTAGGAAGAACGAAATACCACAGTGTAATATACAAGTAAATGGGAATATTCTTCAACAAGTGAATAGGTACAATTATCTCGGAACAGTAATAGCATCTAATGGGAGATGCCATGAAGAGATTAGAACAAGAATCGCAAAAGTAGCCTTTAGCAAGACGAAAAACATACTGACCAATAAAAAGATGTCAATTGAAACGAGAAAAAGAGTGTTGAGATCCTACATAGAACCTGTACTTTTATATGGATGTGAGGCTTGGACAATGAGCAGTCAAGCTGAAAAACATCTGATGGCTGAAGAAGTATGGTTTCTGAGGAAAATGCAGAGAATACCATGGACAGACAGAAAGACCAATGAACAAGTCCTTCAAGAAACAAATGAAGATCGTAAACTAATTAGAGACATTAGACGTAGACAGTCACAATTTTTTGGACATGTTATGAGAAGAAATGAATTGGAGAACTTGGTGACAACTGGCAAGATCGAAGGGAAGAGACCAAGGGGAAGACCGAGAAGCAAGTACCTGGATGGCTTGGCCAAATGGCATGGTCGAGACAGAAACACAGAGTTGATCCACGACTCTTGTGATCGAGTGAGATGACAAAACATGACGCCCACGCTTATCGGCATGGCACATGATGGATGGATGGATCGTTTACTTGACCGATCTCTTCTTCTGCTTCCATGTGGTCAGAAATAACAACAAACACAATTAACACCACAAGCAACGACGATAATGATGATGATGATGATGATGATGATGATGATGATGATGATGATGATGATGATGATGATGATGATGATGATGATGATGATGATGATGATGATTGTGGTGGTGTAGTTGTAGTAGTGGTCGTAACAACGATAAAACGACGTAAACCATACTGTTTTAAAAGGGTTGAGGGCAAAAGATAAAAATGACCCGAAGCAGTTTTCTGTTACAAGTCTGTCATGTGATTGCTCTATCGTATTTTGTAGGTCTGAATGCAGGGGGTAATTGGTGACCAATCCAGAATCCGATGAGCCCAGGCGTCGAACTTGCTTCAGATCGTGACCATGACATTACAAGTGCAGCTACCTATCAACTTCGCTAACATGTTTAAGTGTGGGACTTTATTGCCTAACATTTTATGTCTTATGGCTCGGTCTCTTTCAGCGGAGCCGCCTGCCGAAAGCTGGCCCAGAGGACGAACTTCGTAGCTCCAGCGACGACCCCTAAAGGTTGCCAAAATGAAAAAAAGACAATGGAACTGGTGAACCCACAGGCAGGGTCCTGACACGAACCCAAGATATTCGCAGCACAAGGCAGACGGCTATGCCACTTCACCACGCAATTCCCGTACAGTCTACACCGTGAATTCTTTCAGATTTGATCTAGGTGGACGTTGTACCTATAAGCTCCTTAACACAATTCTATAAGTGACAATCAATACGTATTGATTTACAGATCGAATTATCAAATCAGTGAGAAAGCTACAAAAACCTGCTCAAGATGACTACCACCGTATGGACAGACTAGAACAAGTCATTATTCTGCGCCTCAGAACAGGATACAATAGATTACGCAACCACGTGTATACACAATTCAAGAATCAGCCATGTGCACATGTGGAGTGTCGCCGACTGCAGATCACGTACTCTGAGACTTCTCAAAGTACGACATATCAAGGCAAAACTTCTGGCCTAGAGAAACAACAGCGGAAGATCAACTTTATAGACCACTAAGTGAACTAACAAAGACAGTTAAATCCATACAAGAGACAACATTGCAGTTGTAGACAAATTTCAAGCGAACGAAAGAAGTAAAAGAATATTTACATATCAGCTACATAAGAAACGGAGAGGGGAAAAAAAAAATAAGGCCGTGGTTACCCGAAGGGTCTGCATTACCAGACTACTTAAATCGCAGTACTATTTGAGCATTGTGATGCTTGTCGAATGGTTCGGGTGTTTAGTGACACAACACCTGATACTGGCTCTCAATATTCAAATTTTTTTTTTTTTTTTTTTTTACATATACTTGCAACATGCATGTTCAATAATAGTAGAATTAAAAGGAGTTGGTTATCTTTTTCTCCTTGTTTCTTTTTTTTTTCCTTTTGGTCTTATTTGTAAGGGTTCATTCATTTTTTCCCTTCCTCTTTTTTTTTTTTTTTTTTTTAAACTTATTGTAGAAAGTAAACAAGCATCAGAATTAGCACAAATTTTCAATCTTTACATCTTTGTTTCCCTTGCCACCCTCTCACCAATTTGGTTCCACTCCACCCATGCCATTTCCCCCTCTCTGGGCGATGATGGTAAAGGCAGGATGAATATTTGAACCAAACCGGTGTGGGTACCAGCAAAGGCAACAACAACCATGAGCGAGGGGAGGGGGGTACATGGGAAAGGGGTTTTTGTTTTATTACTAATGATGGCAATAGTAGTAATGACAAGAAGAGACATACTGGGGGTAATGACAGCAATTATTTAAAAAACAGCAATGGTGATAATAGTTATGAAAATTATAACATATTTACAATATGTGATTCCTTTTGCTAGGATGATTTTCTTTGTAATGGTGTTAAACATAGCCTAGCAGGTACATACACATGCAAAACTGCAGTGTTTAATAATACTTGGAGTAAAGGAGTGGGTTATATTTTCCTCCTTGTTTTTTTCCCCCCCTAAATGTAGGGGTTCATTCATATTTCCCTCTTTGCTCTCTCTTTCTTTTTTTTTTAAATGAACATTAACCAAATATTTGTATTTGCATGAGTTTTTACAGTATTATTGGTTTGATAACCATATGTGTTTTTATATTTATTCATTCATTTAAACACTCACTCACATGATTCAAAGGGGGTGACTAAGCGAAAGGGAAATCCTTACATTTTTGTTTCCCGCGCTACCCTCCCACTAATTGTTCAATTCCATCAATGCTCTCCTGACCACTCTAGTAATGATGGCACAGGCAGGACAAAAGTTTGAACCAACCAGTGGGGTTAGTAGCAAAGGCAAACAAACTGTAAGCACAGGGGAAAAGGGGGGGGGTGGGGGGGGGGGGGGGGGGGGGGGGGGGGGGCGGGGGAGATGAAATTGTTAAAATGATAATGATGATATCAATAATACTTATAACATTAAAATTACTAAGGATAGTAAAGGTGGAATAAAGATAGTCATAATAATAATAATGATGATAATCATTTTAATAAACAATTATAAATAATAATAATAATAATAATAATGATAATAATAATGATAATAGTATAACAAATGTGTGAGTTTATTTACTAAAGTGATAATCTTAGTAGTAGTGGTAGTATAGTACAACAAGTGCATTCAAAGCCAAACATTCCATAAATGGTACATACTCAATATTCAAATAATATAGCGATAAAGACGCCGGCAATACTTGGCGAGCACTGGCTGAGATCGCCAACCAACTTCTACGGATTGCGGGCCTTGTGACATAACGCAAGCACAACATTTAAATATGGATATGTTTACAAGTTACATAACCTTATGATACCAGATTTTAAATAAATGATATTAATATATTCAAATTACAATTAATTAAAGATTTTTCTAGAAAAAAAATATTTCGTTCATATATGTTTCAATATGCGTTATCAATATTTTCTATTCTGTTTACAAACACCAGTAAATAAACAATACTTTCAGGATTACAAAAGACAGGAGTTGTTTTCCGTATGTTGTTTGTCTTTACAGAATTAAAGCCCTTGAATATAATTAATAGTCTTATTTCTGCCCATGTATGTTAAGTTCGTTGCATGTCTTTACAGGACGTCGCAATTAACATCAGCACTTTTTTCTTGCTGCTGTTTGTGATTTACTTACTAAGTTTACGTTCAGTAGCTGGCCACTGCTTTCTATCGGCCGAAGCTCATCCATCAATCAATCCATCATGTGCCATACCGGAGAGCGTGGACGGTCATGACTCGCCATTTCACTCGATCACCAGAGTCATGGATCAGCCCAGTGTTCTTGTCTCGACCATGCCATGTGGCCAAGCCATCCAGTTATTTACTTCTCGGTCTTCCCCTTGGATCTCTTCCCTTCGATCCTTGCCAGTTGTCACCAAGTTCTCCAATTCCATTTCTTCTCATAACATGCCCCAAAAAATTTTCAGTCTACGTCTCTCTAATCAATCTGCGATTTTCATTTGTTTCTTGAAGGACTTGGTCATTGGTTTTTCTGTCTGTCCATGATATTCTTTGCATTCTCTCCATAAACCACATTTCCATAGCCATCAGATGTTTTTGTTTTTTTTCCAGCTTGACTGCTCATTGCCCAAGCTTCACATTCATACAAAAGTATAGGCTCTATGTAGCACCTCAACACTCTTTTTCTCGTTTCAGTTGACATCTTTTTATTGGTCAGTATGTTTTTCATCTTGTTAAAGGCTACTTTTGCCATGGCGATTCTCGTTCTAATCTCTTCAAGGCATCTCCCATCGATGTTATGACTGTTCCGAGATAATTGTACCGATATACTTGTTGAAGAATGTGCCCATTTACAGTATATTGATATAAAGCATATTATATTGTGATATTTCTTTCTTCCAGTTGACGACCATAATATATGCCTTTTTACAATTTAATTCTAACCAAGTAAGAATTGATAAACCAACACAGAACTGGCGTCGTTAGCCGCTACACGCTGAGGAGGGGATCCGAGCACTTATGGACTGAATGGTTCGATGTGCAACGAGGATGATCTGTCGACTAACTAACTAACTAACAACCACATCTACTAATTGTTTCCGATCCCGCTCATTGTCTGCAATCAATACTGTATCATCTGCATATCTAATGTTATTGATGTTTCGTCCTCCGATGATGATTCCATTTATATCTTCTACATTCCTGAAAATATTTTAAACTGTACAGGGAAAAATGATCTGGAGACATTACACATCCCTGTCTCACACCTCTCTTAATAGGCTGATATTTTCCCATGCATTATCAATCCTTATGGCAGCTTGTTGTTTCCAATACGTGTTTTCATAAGTCTAATGTCTTTCCCATCAATTTGTAGATCTGCAAGCATATCCACAATGTTGACATGTCTTACTCTATCGAAAGCTTTTGTGTAGTCAATAAAGCAAAGATGTATATCTTTGTTTATTTCTATAGAACGTTCAATAACTGATCTCAGCATATACACAGCATTTACTGTACCCATTCCTTCTACAAACCCACATTGTTCTTCTACTTTTTCAGGTTGTATTTTCCTCCTAACTCTTTGCATGATAATTAATAGCAAAATCTTCGTGATGTGACTCATTATACTAATTGTTCGATGTTGATCATATTCCAAGGCTCCTGATTTCTTTGGGATTGAAATAAATACAGAATTCATAATTCAGACGGTATATTTCCAGTATCATATAATGTGTTCAGCTCATACGAATGTTAATAATCAACACAAGACGATTTGCTTTCAAATACCCTGCAGCTATTTCGGATCGGTATTCAGGATTGCGAATCGCCTGCTCTGCCCCTTCGCCACAGACGCCTGCAAATATATAAGAGAAAATGAAGATATCACATTAAGTTAATAGTTTGTACAAAATATATAAGAGCAAATAAAAAATATCACATTCGGTGATTTTTTCCCCCCCCACATATCCTTTTCAGGACATTGCAGTCAACACCTGCATTTTTTCAGCTGCTGTTGATGTCTTGGCAAGTTTTACGTTCAGTAGTTTGCCATTGTTTCTAAACGACCGGCTCACATACCTCCGTAAGTAACCAGGGCGACGCCACCCGCTATTCAGTGAATGAATTTTGTAAAATATATAAGAGAGCGTGAAGATTCAGTGAATAGACTTACGTAATATATAAGAGCTGCTCCATGGCGATGGGGTTACAGATGCAGTTCGTAATCCCGCATACCTGCGTTCGAAACACAGCTGTGGGCTATTTGGCGGCAGACCATACCGTTGGTTTTCTTACGAAATGGTATAGGTGCCGGTTGTTCAGAAAGCAATAGCAAACTATTGAACGTAAACATACCAAGAGATCACAACAGCAAAAAATGATGGTGTTGACTGCGACGTCCTGTAAAGGATATGCAACTAGCTAACAATATATAAGAGAACATGAAGATATCACATTCAGGAATAGATTGAACAAAATATATTTTATGACAACTACTCCACTCCCAATCGTCTTCTACTAATGTCACAAGGAGACATTGCTATCCTGGTTGGAATGGTTTACGAGACATAGATGTTTGAACTGACAATACCGATCAAAGACAAGAAACATCTCATCATCATCATCATCAAGTGCCCTGCCAGCTGGCGTAGGCGTTCATGGCTCTCCACAGATCTCGGTTTTTGGTTTTCTGGGTCAACTCTGCTGAGGATATTTCTCCAAGCCACCGTCTCAATCCATCTATGACGTACTAATTAAAATGACGTCGGAAGTGCTTGATTGCACGTCAGGCACAGGTTTGTGCCGAACCCAAGACTTGCTGAGAATGTGGAGGATCAGATGATTTCAACACAAGTCTTCTGACTGACTGACTGACTGGACTGACTGACTGACTGGCTGGCTGGCTAACTGACTGACTGACTGACTGACTGACTGACGTCATGAATGAACGAGGAGAAGATAACTGGACAATAGTAAAATATTGCACGTCCACGGCAGGACGTTGTGATCAACCCCAGGTTAATTGTCAAGGTAACTGTACGTTCAATGGTGTGAAATAAATGACAATTCTCTGTCGGGTGTTGGCAGTCTCCGTGGTCATGTCGCTACGCCACCTGCCTCGCACTCTGAAGGTTGTGGTTCGATTCCTGCCCACGTCGTTCGATTCACTGGTGCAATTTTCTCGTAGACTACTGGGGGTCGTCACTGGAGCTTTCAGCAGACTGCCCTGTGGAAATTGACCGAGTTATATGGGATAAGCACGGTTCAATGAAGTCGACCCTCTTGAATTGTAAAACCCTTTTGATCAGAGCGCTGGCTCTTAAACATCCAGTGTGCTGATGCCGAGGTAAAGGGTTCAACCCCTACACCGGACAGTTGGACTAAAATGGTGACTTCTCTTCCTTGACTTGCGGATGTAAATTACAATTACATCTGAAGACGGAGTGAGTTCGCCTGATGGCGAGGGACACTGTTAATAGGGAAAGCTAACCCACACGCAAAATTCAGTCCAGCTACTACTAGAAGTAGAGTAAATGGACTACGCTTGAATTCAAAACCAGGGAGCGCACAAAATAAAAACAGTTGAGTGGACACACATATATATATATAACACAGATACTGTAATTAGACAAAGAAGTAACAACGGACACATCTAATCGCAGTAGCAACGACGAGAATAATAATTATATTTATAGTCATAATATTGATGCTTGTCCTTTGAGGAATCCACCACAGCTTGATTTTTTAAGCAATTTTACATTACGTAGTTTGCCACAACTTGTGCTGTGGCGAAGTTACGATCGTAACTCGTAACCCCGCATACCGCGTTCGAAGCACAGCTGCGGGAGATTTGGCAGCAGACCGCTTTGCGTTGGTTCCCATACAAAGGGGTGAGTGCCGGTCGTTCAGAAATGGCAAACTACTGAAAATAAACCCAGAAATCACAAACAGCAAAACACGCTGGGGTTGACTGCCACGTCTTGAAAAGGATATGTAACTATTTAACTTACTTTGCCACACAGACATGAAGGTATTATCAAGTCTGATGTTACGTCTTCTGAAGAATATGAAATCAAGAGAGGATTTAAGCAAGGTTGTGTATGTGGGGGTGGAGTGGGGATGAGTGGTCTCGAGGTATGGTGTCCGCCTCGAGTGCTGGAGGTCCCGGGTTCAAGCCCCGGTGAGGGCCGGGATTTTTTCACGAGGACTTCTAGTAACAAAATTTCCCCTGGTCTCTGGGTAGTGAGATCGGACGCCCGTGTGTATTGTTGCGCACGTAAAAAATCCCCTGGCAGTTAGAAATCGAAAAAGAGTAGCCTAACGGCGCTGCCAGGGCAAAATTTCGAGTTAAAAATGTACCCAAAGTATTTCAGGATCCTCGCCGATGCTACGGAGTTCGTGCACTGATCTGAGATTTTGCGGACTCATGCTTGAGTTAGGAGTAGAACGGAGCACTTATGGGTTACACCCGTGTGCCGTGATGTTGATCTATCGACTAAACTAAAGTAAACATACATTACACTTCTATTGAAATGTGCCTTTCGTGATTAGGATGGTGGTATATACATTCACTCACGCTCACATGGCAACCTCTACAATGCTCAGAGATTGAAGGCCAAGTTCAAAATGAGGAGCTCTCCCCAAACTTCCAATCTCCAATGACCACGCACCAGCGCAGTAGCTCAGCAAGTTACTATGGCAACACCTTTTACAACAGCCGAATACAAAAGCTGATGACGCATCGATGTTCAGTGTCCCGTGAAGGGATACACGGGATACCACGCCTGAATCTTAAAGGAAACGAAGATGAAGAAGACTACACATTGAATGCACGCACTGGTTACATACCTGTGCCGACTACAAAGGCAGATTATGTAACGTAACACACAGACCAGCGCTGTTGGTAAGGAATTGTCAATACAAAATGAGCCGTTTAAGAACAAGACACAATAATCAACAAATCTTTTGGGTGACCGTGTGTGCACACTTATGCGTCTGTATTTATGCAGAAAGCCACAGACACACACGCACGCGCGCGCACGCACAAGCACACATCACACAAGATTATAAAATGTACCCCATTATAAGTTGAGGAAATCTAAGAAAAGAACAGATTTATCGATTTCTTGCCTACCCTACTTTTGATGGCGGCATATCGTAGGTGACCTAGTATTTAAAGAAAATCAAATTAACCCTGCGGATCGCAGCGGTACCAGGTCAGAAACATCAATACTCAAGTGTAAGCTCCCCTATATAGTATTTCCCTTAGGAATGCTATGATAGAAGCACCAACACTCAATTGTAAGGTATTCTCTATAGCAGGGTCGGGGAACGCCCGGCCCGCTGGCCGTATAAGGCCGCAAAATCATTTGGTCTGGCCGTGTCAAGGTACCCACAGACGGGACATGACATGCATTGAATCTGGGAGCTTTAATAATCATCAATAAATCTAGTAGCAACATCGTCGATACCATATTACATCACAGGCCTCGCCAAAGAGAGGCAGTTTCAGACACCACATTAGGGGTGAATTAATTAATTGTGTGACGAAATACAGCAGGTTAATCTGTAAATTGATATTTTGTATGGTCCACCAATGTTGTCATATATACCCAAATTATCCTCAGCAGAAAAAGGTTCCCCAACCCTGTTGTATATTCTGCCCCGTGGGGGTGCCATAATAGAGGCATCAACACTCAAGTGTAAGCTCTCCATTATAATGTTTCCCGTAGTGATGCCATGATAGAGGCATCAATATACAAGTGTAAGCTGTAAGGTATCATCACCATCATGTACCATGCCGATAAGCGTGGCGGACATATTTCGCCATCTCACTCGATCCCCAGTGTCGTGGATCAGCTCAGTGTTCTTTTCTCGACCAAGCCACGTGGCCAAGCCATCCGGGTGTTTACTTCTCTGCTTTCTTCTTGTTCTCTTCCCCTCGATCTTGCCATTTGTCACCAAGTTCTCTAATTTATTTCTTCTCATAACGTGACCAAAAAATTGTGACTGTCTACGTCTAATTTCTCTAATCAGTTTATGACGACATTCATTTGTTTCTTGTAAACTTGGTCATTGGCTTTTCTGTCCATGGTATTCTTTGCATTTTCCTCAGAATACACATTTCGACAGCCATCAGGTGTTTGTCAGTTTGACTGCTCATTGTCCACCCTCACATCCATATTCTTCTTCTGCGTTCATCCGGATTTTTTCCCCCGATGTGACTGCGTTGTACCTGTTTACAGCAGAGCTGTGTTCTTGCGCCGTTAGGGCGACACATCCGACTTTTGATGGCATTTGTTGACCGGGTTAACCTTCCCGGGACATCCATATTAATAGAGGCATAGTGTGGCCAAGAAGTTACCCCCGCAATTCGTAATCCCGTATACCGCGTTCAAAACACACCTGCAGGAGATTTGTCAGCAGAGCGCCTTGTGTTAGTTTCCAATACAATGGTATGAGTACCGCTAGTTCAGAAAGCAATGGCAAACTTTGTTTTTCTTTTCATATCCTTTTTACAGGACATCGCTGTCAACACCAGCATTGCAGTTGTTGATGTCTTGGCAAGTTTACGTTTAGTAGTTTGCCATTGCTTTCTGAACGACCGGCTCCCAACCATCACATTAAAACCCAGCGAGACACGATCTGTTGCCACATCGGTCGCAGCTGTGTTTCGAACGCAGGTAAGCGGAAATACGAACCGCCACGTAGACAGGCAATGGCAAACTACTGAACGTAAATTTGCCAAGAAATCATGAACAGTCAAAAAACGCTGGGATTGGCTGCAGCATCCTGTAAAGGATACGACACTAACTTTTAAAGTTTGCCATTGCTTTCTGAACGAGAACTGAACGTGAAAGTGGAACCGACCGGTGTAGTACACTATTCTTCTTCGTCTTCTTCAGCGTTCCGAGCCATTGAGGTTCTTTGTTGCAGATACAATCCGTCTCCATTCGTCTCTCTGGGTGACCTTCTCTTGCCAGTCGTTGATTCCAAGTGCTTGTAGGTCTGTATATATATATTATCTCTCCACCGTCTTCTTGGTCTACCTCGGGGTCTACGGTCATTTATTTCCTGAGTGTAAGCGAGTTTTGTTTCTCTATTATCTTCCATTCTTTCTATATGCCCCAGCCATTGTAGTCTATTAGCCTTCATGATACCAGTGATTAGCGGGGACTTAAACAGATCATAAATATCTTTGTTACTTCTTCTTTTCCACTCTCCAATGGGTCCAAAGATGCGTCTTAAAACTTTGTTCTCAAAGGTTTGTAACAAGGCTTCGTCTCCTTTCGTTGTACTCCAGGTTTCAGAGCCATACAGCACAACTGGTCTGATCAGTGTTTTGTATATTGTGCCTTTGTTGTTACGAGATAGCGCATTAGATGTTAGTAGATGTTGTAGTGCATAGTATATCTAATTTCCAGAGTTGATTCTAGTTTGTATTTCTTCCCTTATGATGTTGGAACAGTTAAAGATTGTACCCAGGTATTTGTATGTTTCCGTTCTTTTAATGGTCATATTATCTATTTGTATGTGGCTAGTAATACACTATACATATGCAAACTGAGCCTGGACAGCGGTCGAGATCTAGCTATGTTCTGTGCCTGGATGACCTGTAACGCTTGACCGGACTCGACGTAATGCCCCGTAACAATGTTTTGCACCGGCAGGCGAAAGTGTCCACACAAATCCATGGGTTCTGTGAATTCACTGAAGCGTGAACATGCATTCTAACAGATAGCTGTGAAACTGTGTCAAGGCCAGACTACGTCACGCCTGTACTATAAGTGGGATAGTCTGGTCCTCCTAAGTTCGATTGAGTCGTCGCTGGAGCTATGGAGTTTGCGCTGTGTGCGACGCTTTCGGCAGCCCGCTCTGCGGAAAGAGACTGAGCATATGAAATAAAACCCGACACGACGAAATATACCCTATTTTTGCGCTCGCTCGCTTTGAACTCAAACGTAGTCCGTACACACTACTTCTATTAGCATTGCATTGGATTGCATTGGCACCTTTCCGTCTTGACAGACGATAGTTTGGTACACTGTGCTTCAAAAAGGCTTAATAACAACGATCCGTGGCGGTGGCGAGTGTGGCTGGTAAGGCCAATTCTTGCTGCAAATGTTTGTCCACAGTGGATGCATGTGAAAACATGGTCATTTCCACCATCATGCGCCATATTAGTCCAACTGTCCGGTATAAGGGTTGAACCTTTCACCTCGGCATCAGCACGCCGGATGTTTAAGAACACGCGTTCTTATCCATTTGGCCATGCTGACCTGAAATATATCCCGTAAACCCTCCAGTAAAAAGTCCAGTTAAGGGCAGTTAATGTGAAGGAAATAAAGACAACGGATAGCTATGCAGATACTGACGGTCAACATTCTAAGTTAAAAGAGATCATGGTCTTCTCCAAGAAAAAAGAAATACCACAATATCAATTTAGTTGCATATCCTTTACACGACGTAAAGGTGATTAGTAAAGGAGAGCTTGTTACATGACACCACCACGACCTCAAGTATGAGAATGGAGGTGAAGGCGGTAACTGCAGCTTTCCACTGGTTTGAGAACAAACTGCATGCGCATGTTGTGATTGTGACTGATTTACAAAGCATGCTGACAAGGGTGAAGAGGGGCATGCTTCGTGCAGAATGGTATGCATTGATCCAGAGGTCATGGGTTGTGAGCATTCGCTGGATCTTCTCTCCATGACACTCTGGTGTGGTTGGAAATGAACAGGTAGACAGACTGGCTGGTGCCGCATCATTAAAGGTGATTGAATGCATGCTTGCTTGCGTTCGCGGGCTGTGAACTCTAGCGTGAAGTCCTGTATGTCGGATGAAGACATCCTGTTGTCCAACATCAGTGTAATGTCATACCGGACTGAGGTTTGCGTGAGTATCCGTTGTCCCATTTCTGGCTTATTGGCGTGCAGACTAGTGGTTTCTCGCCGTATAGGCAGATACTCTCCGACTTCAGAAGAATCAGCGATCCTACTACGTTAGCCAGGACCCCGAAGGGACCTGTTACCCAGGACGCACGACTAGGACGTGTTAGTAGGTCTTGGCCAGTATAAAATCTGGCCCTGGTGCCTTGGAAACACCTCTGCGTCCCATTGGATGCGTGATAGGGCAGATGTAGCACCCCCCCCCCCACCCAGGGGGGAATTTTAGGGTTTCGGGGGGGGGGGGGGGGTTAAGATTATTTCAAGATCGCGTTAATACAAGAACCGATTACTTGATATTGCTTTTCTCTTCATACTGTACGGTTCTGTACGTCTCACCCTTTTGTATAAAGTAAGTAGATCCACAAATCATGTTTTATGTGAACGTCTAGACTTGTTTTAGTATGTGCTATTAAATTTGGCTTCCATTATTACGTATACTGTGTAGGGGCGGGCGGGATTTTTAGGTAGGAAATACGAAAGGGGGGAATGACGTTCTGAAAATATGGTGAAGGGGGGCACGGGCCAAAAAAGGTTGAGAACCACTGGTCTAGAGAGAATGCGGCAGCAAGAGACGTCAGAGGATCTGGTAGGCAGTGTCACTCCGAGGTAAAGCAACGCGGACATATAATCAGATTGCAACTGGCACCATTAATACTGGAACTCTACGCTGGCTGTTGAAGATGATGATTGAGCGCTTGTGGGAATCCTCCGAGTGCAATGATATCGGTTCTTGACTTAACTCAGCTTAACTTTACATGACGTTGCAGTCAACCCCAGCATTGTTGGCTGTTTGTGATTTCTTGGCAAGTTGACGTTCAGTAGTTTACCATTGCTTTATAAACGATCGGCACTCGTACCATTGAATGAAAACTAACGCAAAGTGGTCTGCTGACAAATCGCTTGCAGCTATGAATCTAGTGCGGTATGCGGGATTACGAAATGCCACATCCAAGTAAATGGGGGAGGGGGGGGGGGAACACACAAGAATCGATACAAACTCATCAATAAAGACCAGTGAACTGTAGTGAGAAAAAGAGTTAAAAGAGGTAAGTAACACTGCCGTTTGATTAAGAGCATATGGTCCTGGCAATTTTCCCCCGATAGGCCAGGGTGTCATGGGAGCTAGATTGAGTTGATTTGAGTCTATCTAAGAACCGACATTACTGCACTCAGAACCTTCCCGTAGCGTCCCGTCCCCTCGTTCAACAGCCAGTGAAGGGTCATAATATTAATCGTCACCACCGCTATCTGATTTAAAGTTCTCCTGGTTTTTCCTCTTAGTTTTGAGATTCTTCCAGAGCCCCTGCCAATCCCTCGCAATACCATTCTTTCCACACTCGGATTCTCAGTCTGTATCCCTCCTACCTTCTCCACCTGGTCACACAAGCGCTCAACGATCTCTCTCTCTCTTGTTCATAGGTGGGAGCTAGATAATCCAGGCAATCGAGAAATTACCGAATACCGACCGTAGTGAATACCAACCTGTGGTGCTATTGATATATACAAAATCAGTACTTGAGACAATCCAGTCTTGGAAATTGTCGGTACTACGGACAATATTTTATGAACTTGTCAGCCAGCGTAAGGTCACCTAAGAGTGGATACCATTTCACTGTCGAGTGTCTGGAAGCGAGAAAACTGATCGACTAGCTAAGGAAGGAGCAATAGAAGAACAATCTGATGTGCATGTGACATACCGCCAACAGACAAGAATGATCAAATCAGCCAAACATCAACTCAAGATGATTACCACTTTATGGACAGACCAGAACAAATAATTATTCTGCGCCTCAGCACAGGACACAATAGATTATGCAACCACATGTAGACACAATTCAAAAATTCAAGATTGGCGAATCAGTTATGTGTACATGTGGATTGGCGCCACAGACAGCAAGATCACATATTCCAAGACTACATAAAATACGACATATCTAGGCAAACATTCTGGCCTAGAGAAAGAACAGTGGAAGATAATTTTTTTTATTATATGTGGACCACTGAGAGAACTATAAAAGGCAGTAAGTTCATACATGAAACAACATCGCAGATATAGACACATGTCAAGAAGAAGAAGAAGAAGAAGAAGAAGAAGAAGAAGAAGAAGAAGAAGAAGAAGAAGAAGAAGAAGAAGAAGAGCACGATTGTGTCAAATGCTACGTGTCTTAAATTATTAATTGTTCATAGAGGCAGAGGGAGTCACATACACACAGAACGAGAGAGAGAGAGAGAGAAAGAGAGAGAGAGAGAGAGAGAGAGAGAGAGAGAGAGAGAGAGAGAGAGAGAGAGAGAGAGAGAGAGAGAGAGAGAGAGAGAGAGAGAGAGGGAGAGAATTATCTATACTTGGTGCCATCCCAACCTCATCTGCCCATTTTGAACTTTACGTAATATGGATTAACAATCGGACACTATGAGTAAAGTTGAGTCAAGAACCGACATCACAGAACTCAGGAAATTCTCATGCCTGCTCCGTTCTAATCTGCAGCAGCCAGCGAAGAGTCCCAATAGTAATGGTACAAGTGGCAGTCTGATTATGTATCCGGCCTTTCCTCGGAGTTGTGTCGGCCAGATCCTCTGGTCACTCCTATAGAACCATTCAATCCAAACCTACCCTTGATGATCTACCCGTTTTTCTGTACTTTAAAGCCGATTCCAAAGGGCTCCGAGCACGCCTGCCTTATCATGCACCAATACCTCACTATGTGGTACAGACCCAGCCAATCTATCCACCTCTTTGCTTCCCACAACACCAGCATGCCCAGAAGTAGTCAAGATTTTTTTTTGGGACACGTTATAAGACATAAATTAGAGAACTTGTTGACAACTGGCAAGGTTTAAGGGAAAAGAACAAGGGGAAGACAGAGAAGTAAATATATGGATGGCTTGACCACGTGGCATGGTTGAGACAACACAGATCTGATCCACGACTCTGGTGATCGTGCGAAATGGCGAAACATGACCACCCACGCTTATCGGCATGGCGTATGATTATGTAAGGAAATACTATGCACGAGAGACTGAAGGGTGTCGAGTTGGTACACCCTGTTCCTTCAGTAGGCCACTGTTGTCATTTAGAGGTGATAAATTCGAAACCCGATTTTGAAAACGTTAGAATTCAAATGATAATTTTGTTTAATGGCTCCTATATAATCTTTACTTCTTTTAAGAACGCCAGTCATTACTTCTGAATTTGTTTAAGCGAGACAGGGAAGACTGAGAAAGGTAGACATTGAAAGTTTAAAAAGATAATAATATAAGCAACATCAACGTCACTAAAATATTAAATAACAGTTGTAAAGTGGCATGGTCGCCAATACCCGTCTCAGACCAGACACCTGAAAGGGAAATGCTGAAGGATATAAATAGAACTTACATCATCTTTTCAGTTTTACGCGACCTAAAAAGTAATACCAATGGCGGAATAATCTTTAGATGTATATTTACTTTTATGCATAAAACACAAATAATACTAGCACATATTTACAATTTATGTAAAATAATATGTGTGTAATGTACAAATCTATTAAATGTTATCAATTAGAGAATTCATAATTTACAGGTTGATTCGTGGCTGAGTGATTCTGCAGAACTTTGACACTGCGCATGCGCACATGATCGAAACAATTCTCGTCTGTGTTACGGGAAGAAGGCGAAGGAGAGGGATCAGAAAATGTTTCTTCTGGCGATTTAACTAATATTTACCCACTCTCCATCATGTGTGACAGCTGCAGTGAGATTCTGGTGCTGATCAACAATCGTAAGTTTTAAGAATTCGTTTGTGGGGATGCGAAATTTAGCTGGCAATGTTTCGATGATTATTATGATTTATTTCTGAAAATTTCTTCTTGTCCCAACATTGAAACCGAATCTGCGAGATCAAACGAAGTCAAATGAATTTCAAATAATTATGTAAACAGCATTTAAACAAGGGTTTGTGTAAATCAACGTTTAATTAATAATGTGGGCTATTAAATAGGTGCCTATTTGTCCTATTTCTAATTATTTAGTGTTTTGAATCTTAAGTGCCGGTACACAGAAATATAATTTAAATAATTAAATTTTGATGGTGAGGTCCACGATGATCAGTTTCATTAAACGAATTTTAATACAATTAATTTACAAAACTGGTGTCACTTGAAGCTAACGAAATGAAATCATATCAAATTGCTGTCATGTCTCTGCGTCAATTCTCAGCAGAGATATTTATAAAATTTATTATTTGTTTGACATCCATCCAGCGTAAACACAATATCACAATAACAAAGACAAGTGTAGCATGAACCATCAGATTTTTAAATTTGAGTATTTTCTAATGGGACCACCACCAGAAGATAGGCATTGAGAAACCGAATCTAATGGTACCAAGATGATGCATGTATGTCAATTAGAAGCGAAGATATGCAACTTTAAGTGTCGTGGTCATTAACGCAGAAATTGACACAAAAGATCTCCTCCGGGCATCTTTTTTTCGTGTCCAAACCAAGGTCATAGCAGAAGTTATCAAAATTTATGTTCTTACTAGTGTAGCTTGTTTATTTTTAAATGAACACCCTAGCAACCATACACGAACATCCTAGCAACCATACATCATTGCGATCGGTGTAGCGAAGCCTAATTGCTCATGTCATCTATTTTTACATATAATGCAATGTTACCTAATTAGCATATAAAAATGGCCGCTAATTAGTAGTTATATTCATTAATTACCATGAGCATTCTTTATATTAGCTTTAAACCCTGGTAAGTTGTATCTTGTATTCTGCGGAATTGTGCAACGCACGATATGTGTTATATCCTGTTTAGATAGTATGCAATGTTACCTAATTAGCATATAAAAATGGCCGCTAATTAGTAGTTATATTCATTAATTACCATGAGCATTCTTTATATTAGCTTTAAACCCTGGTAAGTTGTATCTTGTATTCTGCGGAATTGTGCAACGCACGATATGTGTTATATCCTGTTTAGATAGTATGCAATGTTACCTAATTAGCATATAAAAATGGCCGCTAATTAGTAGTTATATTCATTAATTACCATGAGCATTCTTTATATTAGCTTTAAACCCTGGTAAGTTGTATCTTGTATTCTGCGGAATTGTGCAACGCACGATATGTGTTATATCCTGGTTAGATAGTATGCAATGTTACCTAATTAGCATATAAAAATGGCCGCTAATTAGTAGTTATATTCATTAATTTCTGTTTACGATCACGACACTCAAAGTTGTATATCTTCGCTTCTAATTGACATACATGCAACATCTTGGTACCATTAGATTCGGTTTCTCAAGGCCTATCTTTCGTTGGTGGTCCCATTAGTAAATACTCAAATTTAAAATCTGATGGTTCATGCTAAAATAGATATCTTTATATAATGAGAGGAGGAGCGGCTGGCCGAGAGGCTAGAATGCCGGACTCTCATTCGGGAGGCCTGGGTTCGATCCCTCGGTAAGGTGTCAGATTTTTTTCTGTCGGGGGCAAAAAGAAAATCCTAACCTGCACAGTTCGCGGCGACTGCACTAGCCAGGCGGACTTTATTCCTCAGGCTCAAAGACCTCTCTGCCATACACCGCAAGGTACTATATTGGCAGTAAATGACAGTTTTTATATAATGAGAAATTATATTTTTCTAAAAAAAGATTTCTCCTTTATGCAAACATTTAAACATTTGTCATTAATTAAAGAGATTGGCTCACAAGGTAGTAGTTCGAATTGCATGTTTCTGGGAAGGTTAACCCGGTCAACAAATGCCAGCAGAAGTCGGATGTGTCGGCCTAACAGCGCAAGAACGCAGCTCTGCTGTAAACGGGCACAACGCAATCACATACGAAAAAAACTCCGGATGAACGCAGAAGAAGAAGAAGAAGATTAAGAATTGCATGTTTTAAAAAGTGAAACGCATGCCGACATTTTGGATTTCCAAAGGCAAAGTCAAAGAGGGATTTAATATGTCGGCAAAAATATGTCTTTCCCTGGATCATTTGTCGCCACAATAGTTTGGACTTTTCCTAACACATCAGGTACAGAACAACTGTCCACAACCAGCAGCCGGGTAATGTATCCTGTACTTATAGGATATCCTCCTTCGAACGCAGATAGATGGGATCTGAGATCATCAGCAGTCCTTGCCATGATAGTCAGTCAAATTTTAAATAAATTTATGTAAAATTAATATTTAATAATTACATGCATGCATATAATAATAAGAGATGATATCTTTATATAATGAGAAAGTACATATATTTTTATAAAAAGGATTTATTTATTTTTCCAATCGCAAAGAGAATTTAATCACGTCCGCAAAAATAATTATTAATTCATTAATTTTTTTCTACCAGAAATTACAAATAATATTTAAATGAAACTTTCCAAATTTATGTATCTTTGCATGCACAATTCGAAAATGCAACTAAAATTAACGAATATCTATGCCTTGTACTAAAATAATTTTGTATTGCGTGCCGACAATGTGGATTTACAATCACAAAGAGGAATTTATCATGTCCGCAAACAAAACTAATTTTTTTTCAACCAGAAATTACCCATATTTTTAAATGAAACTTTCCACATTTATGTATCTTTGCATGCACAATTCGAAAATGCAACTGAAATTAACGAATATCTATGCCCTGTACTAAAAAAATTGTTTATTGCGTGCCGACAATGTGGATTTACAATCACAAAGAGGAATTTATCATGTCCGCAAAACGAATTTTTTTCTACCAGAAATTATCCATATTTTTAAATGAAACTTTCCAATTTTATGTATCTTTGCATGCACAATTCGAAAATGCAACTAAAATTAACGAATATCTATGCCCTGTACTAAAATTATTATAATTATTTATGGTATGCCAAATAGTGAAATTATCTCAAAGACAAATTCAAATCTAACCACCGGCTATATGCACAATGTTTAGACTGGCCATTTTACCGGAAGCGGAGATGGTAATTCGTTATTGGCACAAGTTATTTAAATATATCCAATGAGATATACAAAGGGTATGTTAATAGTCAATGATGTGGGACACGACGAAACCCTTCTGCGCACGCGCGGAAAAAATGGCTTCCGGTTAAAGTATGCTTCAGTACTGATGGATCACGCTACAAGTAGAAAATGTCAGCACAAGAAAAGGCCAATTGCAAAATTAACCTAAGTGCACTGAAACAAGTGCATAAGGGCTCAGTCTCTGTAAATACTAATTTTAGATTGTGTATGTAAGTGAAAGTGCCCCTGTTACGTAGCAGCTGTGGACTCTGGATGGTATCTCCCTTTCATCAGCAGTCTATCTTTGCCTAATGAATGCAATAATAAATTTAAAACAGTATTATGAGTATTTCTACTCAACTTTGCCCCAAACAACTCTGGATTCCTTCAGAGTCCAGGTGTTTCATCCACTTTACTCTGTTGTGACATTATCTTAATCTAGGTGCAAATGTAATGTTGAAATTAGTTCTTTGGTAATTGTTAGCTTTCCCCACATAGGTGATCTCAGAGCCAGTGCATGAGCTTGTTCACTGCCATCGACTTCGGCACAGTCATGACAGTAGATTCACGTACATGACAGTAGATTAACACACTTGACAGTAGATTCACGTACACAACAGTAGATTCACATACATAAAGTAGATTCACGTGCATGACAGTCAATTCACGTACATGACAGTAGATTCACATAACCTACACAAGAGCAGAGGCTACTTTATTCTTGGCATTCTTTATTTTAACTTATTCAGTTATGAAGGATAAAATATCGCCAAATGTGACCTCCCATTTGGACACAAGAGCGACATAACACCATGCTGGGGTCATCATGTTATTTGTTTGTTTTTTATCGTATCTTACAGTTTCTATACTCTGTGAATGGAAATTGACATATTTGTTTATTTGATTGTGCACCATGTTTGGTGCAAACTTACTTTTTGTCTGGCGCTGAATCAGTTAAGAATCGACATTATAGCACGGTAGGTAAACACACAGATGGCCTTCCTCAGAAAATATAAAACATAGATACTGATCAGTTTCAGTAACAGATTTGTCCTCTCATGCATCTCTCGTGGCTGGAACCACTCTGACATCCAAACTCAAGCATACTTGAATAATTTCATCTGTTATCGACTTCAGCTAGCAGTTGTTCACAAATTGCTGGCATCTTGCTGTCTTGACAGAAGATACTTATTGATTTATTTGGTTATTTCGGGATTTGAATTTTAAATATTGAGCACAACCCACTACTGGCAATGCCGATCGCATTCTGGTATGAACCTAAGGCCTGTCCACGTCAATATGGAAGCACTAGTGCTCAATATTTAGAAGATACTTAAAAAAAGGCATATTAACTCAACCCTTGGCGGTAGCGGATGTGACTGATCAGATCAGTTCACCCGGCACTGATAAGTCTTCATGAAATCTTCAGTGTTCTAACTACTAGGCCTTTTGAAGCCAAAGGATGCATTTACTCATTGCCCACACTCTTGCTTGACCAGGGCAGTATACTATAAGTCCTTATAAAAGATAAGTGTCTATACCTAGTACAGACTCTGTGGCCTTATGCTCTTTTAGACTTACAGAGGGTGGTTCTCTCTCCAAAAAACAATAAATTGAATCACTAAAAACACAGTACATTTTAAACACGTCAACTTAAAGCTACTTTAGAACAATTACAAGAGGAAACACAACTAATGTCTTGGTATTCTCACAGCGGCCGTATACATGTATGCCTGTGCATGCTGTTAGCTTGTCAGGACTGCTATCTGTTTCACTTTTCACATGCAACAGTGTGGAGCATTGTGTGTGATATTCACTGGCACATGAATGGAGCATTATGGGGTGACCCTTTGCCGAAAAGATAGAACGGCAAACGACGACTAACTCAGTATCCTCTCATGCTACATTTGTCCATTTTGAACTTCATGTTGTACAGACTTGAGAATCAGATACTATGATTTCTTTGATGACTCAGGTACCCACAAGCTAAGCCAAGGCTGCAGTGATCTCTAACTCTCTCTCTATCTCTCTCTCTCTCTATCTCTCTCTCTCTCTCTCTCTCTCTCTCTCTCTCTCTCTCTCTCTCTCTCTCTCTCTCTCTCTCTCTCTCTCTCTCTCTCTCTCTCTCTCTCTCTGTCTGTGTTATGCACAGACACACACACAACACCCCCTCCCCCCCATAATTTTTTTCCCTGATGCCAGGGGGACAGGAGGATGCAGTGTATCTTACCTTCATGTACCATAGTCTGTCATTTTTAATCTTCTGTGGCATGGATATAATAACTGATCTCAGTTAGTTAGTCACGGTTCCAACTTCACGGCAACGGATCATCCCCATTATGCTCCATTCCTGTGCCGGTGAATATCACACAAAATGCTCCTCACTGCCCAATGTGAAAAGTGAAAAAGACAGGAGTCTCGGCAAGCCAACAGCCTGCACAGGTGCATAATGTCGCCGCCAGAATGCTAACACTGAAGTCCTCCTCGAAAAATACAGTTCATTATCGATGGAATCGGCAGTCACCAGAAAAACCTCATTGACCCGGTCTCTTTCCGCTGGGCGGCCCGCCGAAAGCGCCACACAAAGCACAAACTGATCTCTTTACTGCAGTATATCAAATTACATTGGAAATGCAGTTACACATTTTCATCCCCTAGTAGAGGACAGCCGGCTTCTTAGAGGTTAGCGACTTTTCTCCGTAATCTCGTATACTCTCGTAGGTAACGTGATGACTGTGAGAATCAGCAGTGGTTCGAATCGCATCGGTAACTTACGGGGTACGTGAGCCGGCCGCTCAGAAAGCAGTGGCAAACTAATGAGCGTAATCTTGCCAAGAAATCAACATACAGCTGAAAGATGCTGGTGTTGACAGTGTTGTCCTGTAAAAGGATATGCAAAAAAAAAAAAAAAGTAGAGGACAATGCTGAGTATGTCCATTTCTGCTCAAAATTGAAAAATCAGTGCTTCTGATTAAATCCCCTATCCTGGGATTTCAACCTGTTAACTCCACAGCCTTACAACACCCAGGGTTGGTAGTTGGTGCTCTCACTAAGCTGTGGGGTGTTCTGAGCAAAAAAAAATTTCTTGTGAACGGTTAGCATGAAAGAAGTCAACATCTCTGGGGGTTTATGTAGTGGGTTCAGATAGGCAGATGATGCGAGTACAGAGGCATGAAAACATGAGTACATCGTTAACAACTGTAATGTTCATACATCATTACGATAATATTTACATAAATCAATTCATAAACTTGCACAGCTCTCGCAATACTCTTGCTCGTTCACAGAGAATACCATAATCGTGCTTCAGCACACACACTAACACACGGCTAATAGCGGCCACATTCACTCTCACCGATGTCTAAGCAAATGGTCTATTATCTCTCTCAAACACAGTCAGGCATCCTCTCTCATCCACAGTCCGTGTCCCGTCTGAGGCTTTCTACTCAGTTAGGTGGTCACGAGGTTCTTGACCCTCGTGGGGTCCATGGAGGTCATGCTAGTCGGGTCTGTAGCACTGTCCTTCACTCGTCTGTTGATGCAGGCATACTGTGTCTTACCGTCCAAGGTGAACCTGTCCTGTCATTCAAGGGCACAGTCCTGTCTGTAACCCCTGTCATGGGCGTAGGGACCTGTCTACTATACCCGCACTATTTCCATGTCCTATGTCTGTCCTCTCCGTCCTGTCCTATGTCTGTCCTCTCCGTCCTGTCCTTTGGAGACCTTCACAGATGTGAACTAGCCTGCATTTGATTAACTCTTCAATCATGCCTTCATCTATCATTAACTCATGATGCGAGCTAGAAATATGTGTGCTGGTGGCCAGCATGGCTGAATGGATAAGAGCTCTTGTTCTTAAGCATCTAGTATACTGATGCCAAGGTAGCATGTTCAACCGCTACACTGGTCAGTTGGATTAAAATGTTGACTTCTCATCCTTCTTCTTTTGTTCACTTGAAATGTGTTTATAACTGCAATGTTGTCTCTTGTATGAATTTTAACTGTCTTTTTTTCGTTATTTTAGTTCACTCAGTGGTTCATAGAGTTTTATCTTCCACTGTTGTTTCTCTAGGCCAGAAGGTTTGCCTGGATATGTCCACTGTTGTTTCTCTAGGCCAGAAGGTTTGCCTAGATTTGTCCTCTGTTGTTTCTCTAGGCCAGAAGGTTTGCCTGGATATGTCCACTGTTGTTTCTCTAGGCCAGAAGGTTTGCCTGGATATGTCCACTGTCCAGAAGGTTTGCCTGAATATATCCACTGTTGTTTCTCTAGGCCAGACAGTTTGCCTAGATATGTCCACTGTTGTTTCTCTAGGCCAGAAGGTTTGCCTGGATATGTCCACTGCACTAGAAGTAGCACATATACGGATTTTGTTTAAGTTCAAAGCGCGCGCGTGCACACATGCACTAACTCATGCGTGCGAGCTAAGGAAAGTGGCGGGCATGCTAGTGAAGTTGTTAGCGAACTGCTGGTAATGTCATGAGCACGGGTGGACGTGGGTTCACCTCCTGGGCTCGTCACTTGTCAAAGTGAAGGAAATATTGGCCACTGATTCCTTCTTGCTCTCTGGCATACAAATATAGTGCAACCACATCACAGACCCATAGCAGAAAATTGTTGGAACACATTTTTAATTTTTTTTATTTATTATGGAAGCTGTGTAGAGGAAACAAGTGATGATAAAGTTTTAAGCTAGAATGAAGTCTTTCTGGTGACTGCCGCTTCCATCGACAATGAACTGTATTATCCGTGGATGACTTTCGTGTAGGTAATTTCTAATGGCGGCATTATGCACAGTGTACCTGCGCGGACTGTTGGCTTGCCAAAACTCCTGTCTTTTCCATTTTTCACATTGTACAGTGAGGAGCATTTTGTGGGATATTGACTGGCACATGAACAGAGCATAAAAGCGATGATCGTGAAGTTTTGGAACTGTGACTAACTAAGTTAGAAACATGATGAATGCATTACAATAAAGGCTTAATACCAACCTGGCCATGTGCGTTGAATCATGATCAGGTTATATCCTAACATGCCTCTTCACAGATGTGAAGTTGCAGTACGACTCTTGCACACTATGTTGGTTTCTGGACTTGGAGAAAGGGGAGTGGGGGGATCTCAGCATCACAGACCCCATGAAGTCAATCTTAAGGCATTGAAAGACAACATTGCACATAGAGACAATTTATTTCAAAGAGTTTCTGTCAGGTCTTAGTCAGATATGACTGAGCTACAGTAGACGGTACTACCAGCTTTATCTTAGTACTGAATGTTGGTTGGCGCTCACCCAACCCGACACCCCACATTATGCCAACTGCTTCGGGCGGAAGAGCTCAATTTAGAGGGTGCAATCCTTATCCTAGTGTGAGGAAATGCAACCTTAAGACTAAATGTTATTGCAGGGCAGACAGGGCCCTAAGCCTTGGTTGGCAGTGGTCTAGTATCAAAGTTCTGACAGAAGGACAGTAAGACATTGCTTTGCTGATCGGCAGCTTCTGCAGCTTGTCTTTTTCCAGATGTTTTGGTATTACCTTTCCCCTGAAGTAAATTAGGCAGGCCAAGAGAGGGATCAAGCTGTATGGGCAACACATTTTCTCTGTAATTCAGCCCAGGTTTTGTACTATAGAGAGATACAACTCCATCCCTAGTTCCCACTATGGTTTGTACTTATACCTTTTTATATTTTGAAGCACAATGTAACAATTATCTATCAAGACGGCAGGGTGCCAGTATACAGTATTTCAAGCAATTGAATGAAGAAGTAAATCTTCCAGAAGGTTTACAACCAGTATCCTCTGATTGTGGACAGATTTTTCCTCCTTTTCACATTGCATTAACTAAAGATTTCTTTGGTTTCCCTGTTGCAGATCACAGCCGCCATGTATCCGGTGGGCTGTCCCAGCTTAGCAGAAATGAAGTGGAAACCCTCATTCGATATGCATTTTCTTGGAACAATAAGTGAGTTGCTTTACATAATCTCGGTCTACAGTAATGATTAACTATGACTATTAATGTTAATGCTTCGAGAGTCGACATGGCTGACGGTGTAACACACTTATAACTTCTCCGCTGACTGTGGCATGGTGGGTTCGCAGTTTTACAGAATTAAGAATTCAGTTTTGACAGGAATGGAATGTTCTGGGGAATGGAATGTTCTGGATCATTACTCAGGATAGCCATGGTCTCGCAAGATGGGTGGGTACCAGAGATTTTTTTCTGGGGGAATGGCAACAATGAAGTCAACTGGAAATCCCTGTTGGTTATGCTTTTATCTTGTATATGTGAACAATTAATTCTATGGTGGGGGTGGGGGGGGGGGGCCTGAATGGTCTCGAGGTATGGTGTCTGCCTCAAGTGCTGGAGATCCCGGGCTCAAGTCCCGGTGAGGGCTGGGATTTTTTCACGTGTACTTCTAGTAACAAAATTTCCCCTGTCTCTGGGTAATGAGATCGGATACCCAGTGAATTGTTGCACAGGTAAAAAATCCCTTGGCAGTTGGAAATCGAAAATGTGTAGCCTAATGGCACTGCCCGGGCAAAATTTCAAGTTAAAAATCTACCCAAAGTATGTCAGGATCCTCACCGGTGCTACAGAATTTGTGCACTGAGTTGAGTTTCTCCTGACTCAGGCTTGAGTTAGGAGTAGAATGGAGAACTTATAGGTTATACCCGTGTGCCGAGAGGTTGATCCGTTGACTAAACTAACTCTATACACCGCTACAGCAGTGACTGCTATGGGATTCTTCTTTGTTCTCTATGGAATTATTTTACACTGTCAGAGCAGAGTTACAAAGTGTGTCCACCTGGTTTTGGTGGACCACATTCCTGACCTGGTTTGTTACATGCACTTCAGCTTTGTTTTGCTGTCTGTGTTTTTGTAGCATTGGTTTGCTTATTCATGTTTTTTATAGCATTGGTTTGTTTTGCTTTTGTAATGTTGGTTTGAATGTTTGTGTTTTGTAGTGTTGATTTGCTTGCTTGTTTTTGTAGCATGCATTTGTTTTTCATTGTGTTGGTTTACACGTTCATGTTTTTGTGTGTTTTTGTAGCATATCATTTGCTTGTTCATGTTCTTGTACTGTTGTTTTGCTTGTTCATGTGTTCATAGTGTTGTTTCTTCATATTTTTATAGCCTTGATTTACTTACTCATGTTTTTGAAGTGTTGGTTGTCTTGTTCATGTTTGTGTAGCATTGACCTGCTTGTTCTTGATTATTGTAGTGTTGGTTTGCTTGTTCGTGATTTTGTAACTTTGGCTTTGCTTGTTCATGTTTTTTAAACTTTGGATTTGCTTGTTCATGTTTTTTGTAGTGTTGGTTTCCTTGTTCATGTTTTTGTAACTTTGGGTTTATTTGTTCAAGTGTTTGTATCTATGAGTTTGCTTGTTCATGTTTTTGTGCCATTGGTTCGCTTGTTTGTTTTAATATAATTGGTTTCCTTGTATGGTTTAGTAGCATTGGTTTGCTTGCTTGTTTTCATATAATTGGTTTAGTAACGTTGGTTTGCTTATTGTTATGGAAGATATTTTGTCTACTTAAAAACTATAAACAAAACTTTGATTATCCTAGAAGCAAACTTAAGAGTGCAGCACTTGCTGTGAGCTTGCTAAACTACAAAACTTTGAAAAGTATAGTTGGAAATCTTAAAGTGTAGATATTAAGGACCCAGCCCTGGCAACAACTGCAGAATAAGAAAATCTACCTACAGTATGAATTCTGATATACAAACATTGGGAAAGCTACTATAAATGACAGAGTTTGTGCACTGTGTTGGGATTCTCCTTGTACAGGTGGAGGATGGAGCACTTATGTAGGTATCTGTGTACAATTAAAATGGTTCTTGACAAACCTCAAATAAAAATAAGATTATAAGAAAACAAGATATTTTCAGAAGTCACATGGCTGAAAGGTTAAAAAGTTAAGAGCACTTGTTCTTAAACTTCTGGTTTGCTGATGGCGGACTTAAATGTTAAATTCTTGTTTTTGATTTGGGGTCGTAAATTACAGGGACCTCATAACACAGAGTATGCTCGCCTGATGGATTAGACAGGTAATAGAGAAAGCTAGCCCACATGCAAACATCAAGCAAACTTACGCTCAAGTTCAAAGCGAGCGGGAAAAAGAAAAGTTTTCTAGAATTTAGTCATTGAACTAAGTGGGCACGGCACATCTGTATGTTCTCTGTATGGCTTCTTAATAAAGATATACTGAGCCAGTGCTGAACTCCAAACTGCATGGAACTAAATAGGAACTCCAAAATTGTCAAGTTCATCATGAGAACTCATCTAACGGGACAGTCATCAAAGATGGAAGAAGACGAATCATAGCACTTCTTGCCTTCTTTGTAACCTTGGCGGTCGCTGGGACATCACTGCACACTGTATGACCTTCTTCCATAAGTATCCATCTCTTACGAACATATGCTTCTGCCAGGGTTTTTGCTGTCCAGCAAATGAGAGCATTCTCTAAGAAACAAATGAAAATTGTAAATTGATTAGAGAAATTAGACGTAGGCAGATGTATTTTTGGGCAATGCTATTTGGACAAATAAAAATCATAAATTGATTAGAGAAATTATATGTAGACATACACTATTTTGGGGCATGTTATGGAGACAAATAAACGTTACAATTTCTAACAACTGGCAAAATTGATGAGAAAAGAGCAAGGGATAAATATCTGGATGGCTTGACCACATGGCATAAAGCACACAGACATGATTCAGGTGAGATATGAGATGACCGTCCTCACTTATTGTCATGGCACATGATGATGAGTTTTTTTGCTGTTCATTTCTATTATCTGTCCACTGCATATTTAGCCTTCCCCGTTTCCATTTTCAAGGGAGATGTTCCTATAGGTGTGGGATTTAACTGTCAACTGTGGAATAATGATTGAATCTTAAACTGTCCTTCTTTTGAGTTCCATATGTGAAATAATAATTGAATCTTAAACTGTGCTTCATTTGAATTCCATGTGTAGAATAATGATTGTATCTTAAACTGTGCTTCATTTCTGAGTTACATCTGTGAAATAATGATTGCATATTAAACTGTGCGTCTCTGTGGCTAAAGGGCTTGTGAACGCGGTTTGTGAGCCCGTATACCCGGGTTCGAAACACGGCGGTGCTGGTTTTTTCTAAAAAGGTAAAGGTTCGGTCGTTCAGAAAGCAATGGCAAACTACTGAACGTAACACTTGCCTAGTACATCAACAGCAGCTGAAAATGCTGGTGTTGACTGCAACGTCCCGTAAGGGATACGCAACAAAATTATTTATATTATTAAACTACTTCATTTCTGAGTTACATCTGTATAATAATTATTGCATATTAAACGGCTTGATTTCTGAGTTGCATCTGTGGAATAATGATTGAATCTTAAACTGTGCTTCATTTCTGAGTTCCATCTGTGGAATAATGGTTGAATCTTAAACTGTGCTTCATTTCTGAGTTGCATCTGTGGAATAATGATTGTATCTTAAACTGTGCTTCATTTCTGAGTTCCAGGAGGTGTCTGTGTGTGTACAAGGACTTCAAGAACTTCGACAAGCTGACCAACCTTGTTCAAGTTGTCCTCAGCATGGGCATGGAGCTGATCCAGTCCCTCCCTGACATACTGCCCCGAAAGCTGAAAGTCAAGGCTCAGGAAGCTGCCAGAAAAGAGTGCACCCAGTCTCAGTCATCTGTAGATGAGGAGGTGATGAGGCGGAATAGTGAATCTGCGAGTGAGGAGAGTAAATCAGGCGAGGAGGGGAGTAAAGAGGAGGTCGGTTCAGATCCAGAGGATGAAAGTATTTGGAATGATTGGAGTATAGAGGAGTTGAAGCGGATGTTGGACTTCCAGACTCACCTGTTTCTGTCCAATTTTGCTGTGTATATGGCACATAAAGTCATGACTGCTCACAACATGGAGGTGAGTACTATTTTCCTGCACCAAGCAGTTGTTACTTTAGTTAGTTAAGCTGTAAAATAACCTTGGTTTGGGTATAAAGGATCCTTGGGAAAACTCTAAAACCCAATTCAATGACATTCGGGTCATTGGAGCCCTGACAAGGGCTTGCATTTGAGGTAGAAGCAGATGTATATATTTTCCTTGCCTTGGAATTTTCTCAACTGTGAAGAGGTATGGTGGTGTAAGGAGTTACATCAGTAACACAATGGGGAAGAATAAATGTGTGATGTTCTGTGTGAAATCTGGACATTGCACTTGTGCAGCATCATTGTCTCAGTGATGTATTGACCTGTGGCACAGGGAATCCATCATGGTTAGTACCATTGCCTGCCAACTTGGTGGTTTGAGATTAAGTCCCTGGTAATGCTGTGCTAAAGTTGCTTTCTGGTCAGTTGCGCCCTAGGTCCCGCCAAACCTGTAAAGTCAATCATTATCATCTGGGCAACAGGTCCTTTGTAGGACATTACTCTCTCACAGCCCACTAGAAGGTCAGCCGAATGGATAAGGGTGCTTGTTCTTAATCATCCCATGTGCTGATGCTGGCATGGCGGGTTCAACCCCTACACTGGCCAGTTGGACTAAAATTTTCATCCCTCGTCCTTGACTTGGGGATGTAAATTATAGGTACCTCTGAAGTCGGAATGGGTTCACCTGATGGCAGGGGACACTACTGATAATAGGAAAAGCTAATCCAGACCAAAAATAATTCAAGTAGCACTAGAAGTAGTAGCACATTTATGGACTACGCTTGAGTTTAAAGCGAGAGAACGAAAATAAAAAAATCACAGCCCACTGAAGGCTCCATTCTTCTTCAGTTCCTGCTGCCATAAACATTATAATGCCCAGGGCGTATTGAGTGTCTTGCATCCACTGTCATGTTAACTCCCACATCTTCCTGGAAGTATGCTGACATTGTATGCATGTGTCTTATTTTCAGGAACTTTCCTCTGCGGAGACGACGGCTTTACATAACTACTGTGAGATCAATGTGAGTTAGCAAAGATCCATTTTTCATGTTATGTAGTTTTATTTTCCCCCTTATAATTGGTCTAAAGTGGCTAGAAGTTGGCTTATGTTTAATTTAGTGTGTTTTTAGTGCTGAAATTTACTCTTTCTTGAAGTGAAAAATAACTTATATAAGTGTAGAGTCATTTGTATGTCACTGCATCACCAGGAAGGTTAATCCAGTCAACAAATGCCTGAAGAAATTGGGTGTGTCGGCTTAAATGTCGCAGCTCTGCTGTAAACAGGCACAAGGCCAAAACAAACATTCCGGACGAACAAAAGAAGAAGAAGAAGAAGTCCTTGCAACGCACGTTCATTTCTTCCTCTAGCCATTAAATATGTTTCTGAAACATTCCAATCCCAAGCAGTTGTCTCTTTAATAAATGTCTGGATCACAAGGATTTAAAATAATAACATTCAGGGACAGGAGAGAGTTCGATAACAATTTCCTGGGTCATGAGTTATTTAATAACAAGAAGAGGGTAGGTTAATAAACCGCAACATGGTACGTCATAATTCATGGCATGCAATTTTAATTACTGTTACATGTGTGTTACAGAGCCTCCTAAGGGCAGCAAAACTAGTAACACTGTAATCCAGCTTGTTATATGAGCTGAGTAAAATCCAACATATCGTGAACAAGTCTAAAGGGAGGTAACAAATGAATGATACAGGAGGACATGGACAGAGCTTCACCTCGGCACTGCCAGGTACAAGATGAGATGATGGATAGAGGTGCATGGGACAGCCGAGGATAGGAGGCTTGCAGTGAGATAGCTGCGGGTCTGTGCCAAACTGGGGGATAATGGGTGAAAGGAGAAAGAGCATAGGGAAGACAAATAAATGAATGCCTGGATGGCTTGGCAACATGGCTTAATTAGGACAAGAATACTGGACCTGATTGAGAGATCTGGTGATCATGTGAGATGATGAACCTTGACCATCTTCACATATTGGCATGTGCTTTATGATGATGACCTTGATCTGTAGATTGTTTAGTGGATTTGTTAGGATTTCTGATCAAGCTATAGTGTAATGTGATTTTGTTTCCCTTGAATCCTGTCCAGGACATTGATGCACCTCTACTGCTTCTTCGGAACATCTGCTTCTTCATAGACAGCAACGGAGTTGGGGCGCTGAGCCAGTGTTTTGAGAAAGCCAACAACAAGAACTTGCCACTCATCTTTGCTCATACGCTGATCACGATCATCACGCATGTAATTGATGTTTTTTTGGTTGGGTTGTTCTGTTGCCAGTTGTGATGATGTTATATTGGTGATGTAAAAATGTGTATGTGAAGTTTGATGGATGGAAGTCTGATGTTCTGTTAGAAGGGCTTATGCATCTCTCTGTCCCCAAGGACTTTGTTGTGGGTGGAGTAGCTACTGGTATGGTCACCCATCCCTAGCAGGACAGTCCAAGAGTAGATACTAGATTAAGAGGGACATTGCATGTTCTTGTTCTTTCTCTTCCTACTTCTCTTCTACTTTTGTTTCTCTTCTTTTTCTTCCTATTCTTGGAGACTCGTGGGGATTGTCGCTGGAGCTACGGAGTTTGTACTTTGTGCGATGCTTCTGGCAGGTCATCCTTGCCGAAAGAGACCAAGCCATATAGGATAAACCCCGGGGCAATGAAGTCGATCCTCTCAACTTTTAAGACTTGTTTCTTCCTCCTACTTCTCTTCTTTTTCTGCTTTTGTTGTTTTTGTTTTTCTTCTTACATTTTCTGAGGTCAACATAAATATATTTAAAGAAACCAGCAGTCAGCTTAAGGCTGTTGATATCTCCATAGTTTACCCTCAAATGCAGCAGATGAAGACCAAAGTGAATTTCACCGGTTAACTAAAGGAAACAATGAAAGACAGCACCATGAAGTGTTGGGTTGGATTACAAAAAGGCACACATTTTACAACTCTGCTGTGAACAAGTACAACACAGTTAGTCCAAAACAAAAAAGTATTGGATGAATAAAGAAGAAGAAGAATAAACACTACTTAAGCAGTGGTCTCCCTGGCCTAGGGGTTAACGTCTTTCTCCGTAATACTGTTTATTCTCGTGAGTAACGTAACCTGCGCGAGAATCAGCAGTGGTTCTCCTCACATTGGTAACCTACGGGGTATGTGAGCCGGTCGCTCTGAAAGTAATGGCAAACTACTGAACATAATCTTGCCTAGTATATCAACAGCAGCTGAAAAATGCTGATGTTGACTGCAACATCCTGTAAGGGATATGCAAAAGCAACGGAAAAAAATGCATGAGTTGAGCATTATTGTTGATGATGACCCGGTCAGAACAGAATCTGAATCTGGACGGGTTGTCCACTAAACAAACTGAGATGGTATTTTAATATCTCATCCCATGATTTTGTGTGTGGATTGTGTGAACAGCTTAACTGTTCTGTGCTGAATTGTCAGTATGTATGTTTAACATCTGTCATCGTCATCTGAGCAATTAGAGCTGATTTATCAGCCCACATCTGAAAGCATGTTACAAGAAGATTAATATTAAATTTTCTTTCTCTCACTCTCTCGCACCTCCCCTCCCACCTCTTTCTCTGCACCTACCTCTCTCTTCTCTCGTTATGTCTCTAAATGTCTACCCCCATCCTCTTTTTTTCTGTCTGCTGCTTCATGTGCTTGTTTCTGTGTACACATAAACACATGTCTGCATAATCACAGTGAACATACTTTATTGTGAATCCGTTTCCAGTTACGTATGTGGGTCAACACACCAACCATCATGACGTGCATTCTGCCGCTGCGCACCCCCATCATCCGCTACATGTGCACATTATCCGAGGCAGACATGAGGGCAGCAGCAGCCCACAACACCATGGAACTTATGTGGCAGGCCATTAAAGAGCCCATGGACTCGCAGATGGCCTTTGACCGAGAAGTCATGGCATTGGTATACAAATGTCTGACGGCTTCAACGTTGACCATTCGCCTCGGAGGCATCTGTCAGATCAGTGTAAGTATTCAATTGTAGCCATAGTGATGAGGTTGAGCATTTAATATCTGTTGATTGTTGCTCTTTGACTGAGTTATTGGAGCTTATAAAGGAAGGGAAGTGTAGTAGCACTGTAGCCTACCTTGCATGTTTTAAGGGGAATGAGACTGACTGCCTCATCCGTGACGTAGGAGAATTGGCATTATTCTTCTTTCGTTTGCTAATTTGTCTATAACTGTAATGTTTTCTCTTGTTTGAATTTTGCTGTCTTTTTTAGTTCGCGCAGTGGTCCACAGAGTTTATCTTCCATTGTCGTCTCTCTAGGCCAGAAGGTATGTTGAAGTTTGGACAGTCTTGGAGTAAGTGAACTGCTGTCTGCGGTGCCAATCTTCAATTTTGTATACATGCTTTGTGTAATCTATTGTGTCCTGTTCTGAGGCGCAGACTAATAATTTTTCTGGTCTGTCCGTAAAGTGATAACATCTTGAGCTGATTGATGTGATTATTCTTTTCTTTTGGTGGTATGTCACAGTTACATCAGGTTGTTTCTTTCTTAGCTAATCGAACAACTCACTCGTTTCCAGTTACTCCACAATGAGATGATACCCACTGTATGGTGACCTTACGCTGGCTGCGTAGTTCAAATAGTAGTGTCTGTAGTTCTGGCAGTTAGCTACATTACAGCTGACCTTCAATGTGGAGATGGTCTTGGTGGTGGGTATTTAGAAATGGACAGGAAGAACCCTGGAGGTCAAATGCTGGCAAAAAGGGAGACACCTGGGAAACCTAATCGTGTGGAGTGAAGAATGGTTGCCTAGTGATCTTTCCAATAATGGGGGAAGGCAATGCAGGGTCACAGTAAAGGTATTACATGTCACAGTGAAGGTATTACAACAGGCAGGCATCTATGGTACATTTGTACATGTTCTATTACGTAACATCCAACTATCATATAATTTATTCTTGTGACGTTCTATTATGTAACATCCAACTATCATATAATTGATTCTTGTAACGTTCTATTACGTAACATCCAACTATCATATAATTGATTCTTGTAACGTTCTATTACGTAACATCCAACTATAATATAATTGATTCTTGTGACGTTCTATTACGTAACGTCCAACTATCATATAATTTATTCTTTTGACGTTCTATTACATAACGTCCAACTATCATATAATTTATTCTTGTGACGTTCTATTACGTAACATCCAACTATCATATAATTGATTCTTGTAACGTTCTATTACGTAACGTCCAACTATCATATAATTGATTCTTCTGACGTTCTATTACGTAACGTCCAACTATCGTATAATTGATTCTTGTGAAGTCAACGGCCATCTCCATACCTACAACACATCAGATCCATATAGACCAATTGACATTCCATGTGGCCAGTATCACACCTCGTCTCCTGAGCTTCCCAAGCCATTACCTGATACTCCTTTTAGGCTGAGTTGACTTGTTAGCCCAGGTCGATTATATACCAGGGTGATTCAAATGAAAACCTTAAAAGTATGGTAGAAATTACAATAACCATGCCATTGTCTTGTAACCTGTCAGTGTTCTTGTTAAGGATATTAAGAGTATTAGGCACATGACATCACGGTGCAAACACGGTGATGTCATTAGGACAGTTTAAATATGGCCACCCCACTTTTGACATGCACCAAAGAGGAGCAGTGTTCTGTTACCCGTTTTATTTAATCAGTGAAGGGGTGAAACCTATAGAAATTCATCGGCAAATGAAGGTCCAGTATGGTGATGAATGCCTGTCAGTCCAGCAAGTGTATGAGTGGAGTAGGAAGTTTCAACTCGCAATCATATCCAAACAACGTGGACTTTGAGTAAAGGTGTCCTTTTGCAACGTGACAACGCTCGACCCCCCATACTCCCGTGCTACAGTTGAAAGCATCGAATACCTCCACTTTCAGTGTGTACCACGTACCCCGTACTCGCCAGACCTAGCCCCAAGTGATTTCCACCTGTTTGGACAACTCAAAGAGTAAAACAACATTTAAGGTTTTCATTTGAAGCCTCCTTATAAATCTGCCTCTATGTGAATTGGAACCCAATAGCGCTGGATCAGCCGGCAAGCATCTAGCAACTACGCTACCACTGCTCCCATATGATTGGTACTTGTTCCCCACTAGTTTTACATGCATTGAAATATGCTTCTGTGTTTGGAACAACTTACTGATAAGGGCAGTTTTTTTTCAAAACTTACCATCACAAAATGTTGGCTGCGCTCCAGGCTGACTGATATAAACCTGGAAAAAGCAGTTGCCAGTAGCATCATCAATACCAGCTAACATCACATGCCTCATCAAAGAGAAACAAGAAGTTGCGTATAGTTATTTTTGTATGGCTCGCGAATAATGTTATAAATATTCAATTAGCATTTAGTGGGAAAAAAGGTCCTCCATTAATTTTATATAACTGCAAATTGTTTTTTTCCTGTCCGCAGACGATGATTAACACATACAATGATAATATCAGCAATGAATCGATGGCAGACGTTGAAAGGTTGGTTATATATTGATATCCTATTCTCTCTTTCTTTCTCCCTTCCATTCCTTTGTCCATATTTTTCTTCCCCCCCTCTCTCTCTCTCTCTCTCTCTCTCTCTCTCTCTCTCTCTCTCTCTCTCTCTCTCTCTCTCTCTCTCTCTCTCTCTCTGTCTCTCTCTCTCTCTCTCTCTCTCTCTCTCTCTCTCTCTCTCTCTCTCTCTCTCTCTCTCTCTCCCCATGTCTCTCTGTCTCTCTCTTTCTCTCTCTCCCTCATCTATTTTACCAACAATCTCTCTCTTTATGTGAATGCATAGAGTTAACTATGTTATTCGTATATTGTCATTCACCACTTGTAATCTGTACTGTGCCCATGCTGTGTACATATAATTGTGTTTGCTTCTGTATAGATATAATAAAAAGTTAGTTGCATATCCTTTACAGTACGTTGCAGTCAACCTGTGACCCCTAAGCAAGTTTATGTTCAGAGGTTTGCCATTTCTTTCTGAACGACCGTAACCCATGCAATTTTATAAAATACCCAGCGCTAAGCAGTCTGCCACCAAATTACCCACAGCTGTATTGTGAATGTGGGATTACGAATTGTCTGTAACCCCTTCATCTAACATAAGTAAAAAGGTAAAGGAACTCTTTTCATAGCATGAGGTGTATGGGTATATGGTGTTAGCCCATAATGTTGAGAACAGTTGGCACTCAATACGTCATGTGGTTGGTAGTATGTTGGCCACCTTTGCTTTCTAGGACATTTTCTGGTGCTGATTTTTGGCTTGGTTGACCTGGAAGCTGAGAAACATCTAATGACGATGGAAATGTGGTTGTTGAAAAAATAATGCAAAGAATACCATTGACGGACAGATAATCAAATAAGACAGTGCTTCAGGAAACAGATTAAAAATGGAAATTGGAGAAATTACAGTCGAGGTATTTTTGACATGTTATGAGGAGAAATGACTTGAAAATTTAGTGACCGCGGGCAAGCTTGATGGAAAGAGAGCAAGAGGAAGACAAATGGATAAATAAATGGTTTGACAGCATGGCATGGTCGGGACAAGAACACAGACCTGATTTGAGACTCGGGTGACCATGTGAGATTGCGAACCATGCCCACCCACGCGCATCAGTTCGGGGCTTGGTGATGATGACCTGGAAGCTTAAGCCAATAAAAACATTCCTGTCTTAACCCTACCAGACCGCTGTACCGATTTTCAGAAATTTCCGAATCTGCCGCTATACCGCTGTCCCTAATTTTCGGCATTTTGCCTATTTCATGATAAATATGCTTCACAGTCGTGGTCAAAACTCATGTTTAGCCATTGCAAATGTCTGCCCCCATAGGTTTGAATTGACTTTGTGTGGATTAACGCGAAAAATTTATGAAAATTCACAATGAAACGAGCGATTGATGAACCAAGCACTTCAACAAGAAAGTGAAGTAGGTCTAGGCTTTTCACAGTCCAACAGGTGATCGATACTTTAGTTTATTCGGACTGGATTGGCACACAAAAAGGTGGAATATCGGCGCTAGGGCGCTAGATGAAAGGAAGACCTATTTTCTACAATGTCTCCAAGTTACATCTTATTCTAACCACTTGTTTGCATGTAACTAACATTTTTCTACATCATGTTGGTTTTTTCTCTTTAATGCTCAGGAGCCCAGGTATAGGGGACTGTTAGGGTTAGGGCCTCAGGTCTGGTAGGGTTAAGGAGGTTTGAACACATGATCACTGAGCCAGCAGAGTGTGTTAGCCACTGAATGATTCTGCGGCTCCCTAAATGAATTTAACATGCATCTTGTCAGTGTATTGTTAATGTGTGAATGATTAATGGTTAAATGTTAGTTGCATATCCTTTACAGGACCTTGCAATCAGCCCCAGCAATTTTTTTGGCTGTTTATGATTTCTTGGCAAGTTTACGTTCAGTAGTTTGCCATTGCTTTCTGAACTACCAGCAGCCATATCATTGTATGAAAACCAGCACAGGGTGGTCTGCAGCCAAATTGTCCGCAGCTGTGTTTCGAACACAGTATGTGGTATTGCTTTCCTAAGCCCTTCGCCGCAAGGCTTGCGATTAATGCTAGACAGAGCAAAACATAAGAGGAGTCAATGTACTAAACTCTGCAGTGGTATACATATTGCAGTTAGCTTTATTTACCACTGGAGGTGATGGTAAGATTTGTAGGGGTGACCCACTGAAGTGTGGAAGCTTCTTTATACTTCTGCTAGATGAGATGGAGAGGTGCTCATATACTGCTATGTAGTTGGATTTCATGCTGACCAAGGACTCTCTTCACCTCCATGTGGGACATACTGACCAAGGCCTACCTCACCTCCCTGTGAGGGATGCTGGCCAAAACATACAGACCAATGCCTTTCTTCACCTCAACGTGAGACATTCTGACTAATGAAGAGAGCGTTAATCGTGGTCTTCTTTGTGATGAAGTCTGCCAAGTACTAGAGACTGTGCTTGCTATGATGCTGCTGGAGAGTCACAGCAATCCCTCGTCATGATGGTAGATAGTCAGCACCCAGGTCTTGCACTCGCCGCTTGGACAGCTCACTTGCATGCTCAGACTGACTGTATATTGCTGGCCTATGAGAATGGTATCAACATCAACCTATGTCATAGGGTTAGTGGCTTGCTTGTCAAGATAGTGTCCGGGTTCAATCCGTAGCCGAGGCAGGGTTATTTTTGTCTGAGTACTGTGGCTCTGTGGTTGACCCAGCCTCATTCAAATGGGTACAGGACAGTTTTAAGAATTTTCTGGGAATTCTCTCTCATGGAGGGTGATGAGAAAGGGAACTGGCCATCCTACCACATGTCATGACCTAGAATAAGTTATACCCGGGAAGGTTAACCTGGTCAACAAACGCCAGCAGAAGTCGAATGTGTCGGCCTAAAGGCACATTATCGCAGCTCTGCTGTAAACAGGCACAGTATCGCAGCTCCGCTGTAAATGGGCAGAACGCAATCACATTTTTAAGACTCTGGATGAATGCAGCAAAAGAAGAAGAATGTTATACCTTAACACTTCACACCTAAATAACAGTACCTGCAATGGGACTACATTTTTCCAGAATGAAAGCTTGTCATTATCAGTCTGTAATTCAAGTCATATTTCTTAACCTCCTTATTTGCACGGAGACTGTGTCTTGAAAGTCCCTGATAAGCATCATATGGTCAGTTTGGTCTTTTTTCTTTCTTTTTCACTTGCTTTGAATTCAAACGTAGTCCAAACACATGCTACTTACTACCTCTAGTCCACTGGACTGATTTTTGCATGTGGATTAGAAGGGGGGGGGGGGGGGGGGAATTGCGAACACAGCAGAAAACAAAAATATTCATCTCAATTCACCGACTTGTGAATGTTAGTTCTTGATATATAATGTGTAGAGCTGAGGTGAATCAGATTGTTTGTGATGTTCTTTGCAGTTTTGGTGAGGAAATGGCCAAGTGGTTGACAGAGCACAAAATCATAGATCTGATATTTGGACCAAACTTACACATTGAGGTTTGTTAATGTGTTGTTGTTGCATCTGATGTTGTTGTTATTATTGGTTGTATGGATATTTGTTTCTGAAGTTGTTATTATTGATTGTATGAAAGTCTGTTAGTTGCTGCTGTTGCTTTTATTATTGGTGGTGTGGAGAGTATCTGTTGTTTTTGATGTTATAGGTATTGATAAAATTGAAAACATTTGTAGTTGTCATTGTTGATAGTATGGGGAGCATCTATTGTTGATAGTGTTGTTATTATTGATAATATCGAGAACATCTGTTGATGTGGTTATTTTTGATTGTATGGAGAAAATCAGTTATTGCTGTTGTTGATAATATGGAAAACATCTGTTATTGCTGTTGTTGTTATTTATTGCATGGAGAAAATGTGTTTCTGATGTTGTTATTACTGATTGTATGAAGAACATCTATTGTTGCTGGAGAACATTCATTGTTGATGTTGTTACAGGTAATAGATTTGATCAATTCCAAGAACTTGAACTAGTACCCGGTTCATTAAATTTGTTTATTCAAATTAGACACTTTTCCTCCTTTTACTTTTTAAATATTTACATCTGTTGCAATCTAGTTTTACTGATTCTGTTGCCATTTTGATTTCTTTTTTATTTTACTGTAATCTTATATAGGTAACACTTTTACTATCATGCTGTAATGTTTTATTAGCCATTTTTCTTTGTCACGTAATGATTCTATTCACCTTCCATCGAAGTTTGTTCATTTGTTCCATTACATGCCTACTGTCAAAGGTTTTCTCCCTTGTAGCCAATATACCCGAGCGAGAGAGAGAGAGAATGTGCATCTGTACGTGCTTGTGTATAAACATGCACATATGCAGACATATACACACATATTTACTATATTTATGCATGTATACACATGTATTTACTATGTTTATTTTGCCAGATTATTAAACAGAGCCAGATCATCCTGAACTTTCTTGGTGCTGAGGGCAAGATCACCAATGCCAATCTGGACGTTATCTGGGGAGCTGCCCAGGTAATGGCATTGTTACAGCGAGAGTAATTTTATGTCCTTAACTTTCAGTCCCACCTATTGCGTGGTGTGTTCTCTTATTTCTTTTAAACGTTTGATCAGGACATGCTAAATAAATCTGGCTTCTGGAGAGGCTACTTCACTGTGTATTTAGTCTATTTGAAAGCCATGAACAGTGATTATTGTGACTTTGTTCTGAAACTTTCTAGTGCTGAAAAAAATATATTAACCCTTTACAGGTCATAGCGGCCAATTCCGGCCGATGCCATAAAACGATCGCAGCGGCCGATTCCGGCCGATACTATTATGCATTGTAAAATCGCGATCTCTCGGCTTTCCGACACTTCCGACGGCTGCTTTCGCCGACAGCTTGACAACGTGGCCGCCATTTGTAAACGCGATAGTATGAATTTTGAACAGACTTTTACGGACAATTTTTGATAGTTTTCAGGATTTTTACGCTGTTTTTCAAAACGGATTTCGGCGATTCTTCAAGTGATAGCCGGGATTTCGCTCTGTTCAATTTAAGTGACATTAAAGGGCACGAAGTTGACTATTAATCGGTGCTAGATATCAGTGCAAAGCGTTACTTTGCATTAGCAGTCGTGAGTCGGACTTTAAATAAAGTGATTATGATTCTGAAAATGTGTTTGTAAATTGCCGTATAGATGACGGAAAATCATAAGCAACATGCCGTATTTCGTAAATATTTGTGTTCATATATGGATTGCCGACAACAATCACGTGAGTAACATATTTTGCATTCTTTTACCTTCATTGTGTTGTTTATTTAACTAAAATCGGTTGACTAACACCTTATTTGTGATGTTTTTACTGACGCGACCCGAAATTTTACCGAACCTGAACAAATCTTGCCCGTTCAGGGCTAGAAAATGACAAGCGTCTGCCCTGTAAAGGGTTAATGTATGCTGAAGCTGAGGTAGCAGATTCAACTCCTACACCGGACAGTTGGACTAAAATGTTGAGTTCTCGTCCTTGACTTTGGGACGTCAATTACAAGTACCTCAGAGATCGAAGTGGGTTCACCTGATGGCGAGGGACACTGATAATAGGGAAAGCTAGTCCACACTCAAAAGTCAGTCCAGTGCACTAGAAGTAGCATGCGTATGGACTACGCTTGAGTTCAAAGAGATCGAATGCAAAAAAAAAAAAACACACACACACACATCTGTGAGAGACAGGAGATTTTGGTTATATAGTGAGAAGAAAAGCATAGGATACCATTGTGGTGCATGGAAATAGCAGAATTTGAAGGTAGTTCAGTAGAAATGATGCTTGATGGTGTAAGACCAACAGCATGAAGTAATATCATCTATTGATCTGTGGAGAGACTAGCACTTATTTCTGTGTGCAAGACACATGATGATTGCCATGTTGTTGTTTGGGTGTAACTGAGCTCGTAGGTAATAACTACTGTTGTCTAGATGAAATCTGATGTCAGGTGCATTACAGTGATGATTCCCGTCTCTTGGCTCTTACATACACGTTGCCGACTGATGCTCATGACAAAGTGAACAGAGCGCACAGCGGCAGCTCAACGCAGTTTTATTTCATGACGCACACCATTCCAGGCCTCATTAGCCAGCCAAGCAGTTCATACACTGTGTGCTGACTCGTACACATACTATCCCACTAATAACTGACCATTCAGGGGTTATCTGTCTTCTGGGTTTACACTGTTGCGGTAGTGTACTAGCCACAAACCAATGCTACTGGTGGATTAGGGTTGTCCTTAAGACGTCTAAGAAAAGACTTACTGTGTTATGCTGACTGTTGGGATCTTGATGTGGGAAACTCTTCGATAATCGTGTGGATGTCTTGTATGGAGATATCACTGAAGTCTGTGTGTGGATGTCTTGTATGGAGATATCACTGAAGTCTGTGTGTGGATGTCTTGTATGGAGATATCACTGAAGTCTGTGTGTAGATGTCTTGTATGGAGATATCACTGAAGTCTGTGTGTGGATGTCTTGTATGGAGATATCACTGAAGTCTGTGTGTAGATGTCTTGTATGGAGATATCACTGAAGTCTGTGTGTGGATGTCTTGTATGGAGATATCACTGAAGTCTGTGTGTAGATGTCTTGTATGGAGATATCACTGAAGTCTGTGTGTAGATGTCTTGTATGGAGATATCACTGAAGTCTGTGTGTAGATGTCTTGTATGGAGATATCACTGAAGTCTGTGTGTAGATGTCTTGTATGGAGATATCACTGAAGTCTGTGTGTAGATGTCTTGTATGGAGATATCACTGAAGTCTGTGTGTAGATGTCTTGTATGGAGATATCACTGAAGTCTGTGTAGATGTCTTGTATGGAGATATCACTGAAGTCTGTGTGTAGATGTCTTGTATGGAGATATCACTGAAGTCTGTGTGTGGATGTCTTGTATGGAGATATCACTGAAGTCTGTGTGTAGATGTCTTGTATGGAGATATCACTGAAGTCTGTGTGTGTCTGTTCCTTAAGATGTCTGCGCCCTGAATAACAAGTCTCGCTAGCCCTTTCGCTCAGGTTGCTACCTCTGCTCCTACATTTCCCGTGATCCGGTGAGCTCCTTGAGCATTACTAATTCTGTCTTTGTTTTATTGTTAACCCTTACTGTTCCTATCTCTCTACTGTTCTACCACTCTGTCCATCTTATAACTCATTTCTGTCCATGAAAATGATCCTTTTAAGAAAATGGTCTGCACAAAACCTAGATTGATGCAGTTGAACTGTTTAAGCATGTTCTGTCATGTGTTGCGTCCCCAGCTGAAGCACTGCGGCAAGCAAGTGTATGAAGTTCTCCTGCCTCTCATTAAGTCTGTGGAACCAGAGCAGAACCAGCATCTGAGACATCTCATTGACAAACTGGACCCGGCCTGCTACAATGAGTCTGTAAGTATTTACATGAAAACAGTGTTTGTAGAAGAATACCAGTATTAAGAGACCACATATTTATTTACCTGTGCCACCACACACTGACGACAAGCTACATAAGTGTCCTAATCACTTGTGGTTGACAGTCTGGGATTCTGAGACAGGCAGCACACATTAAAAAAATTGTTTGTCTATTTCTTTTTCATTGATATATTTTTTCTTATTTTTCATTCTTCTCATTCGGTTGTTATGACTTATGCAGTCATTGTTGTATATACTCTGTGCGTATATGTTGTGCTGAAGGTGTTAACGGGGTGCAAAGCACGTTCAAAACACATCTTTGGGGGATTTGGCAGCAAACTGCCTTGTGTTGCTTCTGTAAAATGGTATGAGTGCCGGTTGTTCAAAAGTAATGACAAACTTCTGAAAGTAAACTTGCCAAGAAATCACAAACAACCAATAAATGCTGGGGTTGACTGCAACGTCCTGTAAAGGATATGCAACTAACTTTTCTAGTGTATGTTTGCAGATGAAGGCTTGTAGCTACAATATCCTTTGTTTTCCCAAATTTTATTCTGTAAAGTGGCATTAGTTTGTATTATTTTAGATTGTTTACAGTTTTAGATTGTTTACAGTATCACGGGAGTGTTGCTTTTTGGAAGTTGCAATCTTCTCAGCATTGTACCAAATGATAGGTAGACTGGGCAGTTACAGAGTAAAAGTGTTATTCATTTGACACTGCCGCAGTCGTTTTATGCACGTCTGTCTGTCTGTCCCTCCCCCCATCTCTATCTCTCTTTCTCTATCACCCTGCCTCCCCCCCCCTCTCTCTCTCTCTCTCTCTCTCTCTCTCTCTCTCTCTCTCTCTCTCTCTCTCTCTCTCTCTCTCTCTCTCTCTCTCTCTCTCTCTCTCTCTCTCTCTCTCTCTCTCTCTCTCTCACCACATAACAGTGGACAGTTGAAGAAAACGCCAGTCACTGAACCAACAGAAGCAGCACCAATGATGCCCACTGTTGCCAAAACAGATGGCCCAGTTTTAAATCTAACAGGATGTGGCATTTTTTTCAGGGCTTAGGTGAACTGAACACCAATACATCAGACATGACTCATTCTTCCATGGGATTGACCAGCCAACCACGACGACAGGTGAACCAGGCTAGACCCACCTTTGTCAGCAATTGAAACTTCTGATTGGAATATAACTGTCACAGGGATTAGAATACAACCGTCACAGGGATTGAAATATAAATGTTACATCACTTTACAGGACCTGGGCATGCCCACATGTGCTCCTTCCTTGGAAGATGTTGAAGAGTATGATATGAATTAAATGGTGTTGGGGGAGGGGATGATCTGTGGTAGTGGAGTGCCTGGTATGCTTGCCTGCCGTCATCGAGGTCATGTGTTCCAAATGTCTTTGGAAGAAAAAGTGCTCAGAGTCATCTTAACCACATCACCCTTAATTAAAGTGACCAATATCTATTTTTTAAAAATAATGCTAGCATATGTCCGGTGCACCTAAAGATGTGTGAAGGGGTCCTTTGCTTAATAGTGGCTAGAGTGCCAGTTCTTCTTCTGGAGACCCGGGTTTGAATCCTTGATATCGTGTGGATTTGTTTTCTGTCGGGAGCAAAAAGAAAACCTTAACCTGAACAGTTTGCGGCAACTGGACGAGTCAGGCGGCTTTATATCCTCAGGCACAAAACCCCCCAGTCCTACACTGCATGGTACTATAGGCAGTAGAGTACAGTCTATGTATTACATTATACCATTTCCTTTCTGCAGGTTCTTTGTTTATCATCAATCCTAACTCGAAGTCAGTGGCAGACGTTTCAAGCAGAAGAAAGTCAGAGACGCAAGCTGACGGAGGCAACTGCCTTGACAGGAACCAGAAGTAAATCTTTTTATATTGTGTAGCTTAGTTAGTTATCTCTCATTTACTTTTGTCATCGTCTGTAGCTTAACCATCTACTTTTGTCCGCATCTATGGCTTAACCATCTACTGTTGTCCGCATCTATGGCTTTACCATCTAATTTTGGCTTAACCATCTTATTTTTGTCCGCACCTATGGCTTAATCATCTAATTTTGTCTGCATCTATGGCTTAACCATCTAATTTTGTCCACATCTGTGGCTGAAGGGATAGTGAAGCAGCTTCAGTTTCCTGACATAGCCATGGATTTTGTTTTTGTTTTTTGGGCTCTCGCTTTGAACTCAGAAGTAGTCTATACACTTGGCTTTCCCTACTAACAGTGTCCCTTGCCATCAGGAGAACCCACTCCAGCTTCACTATTGGTAATTTACGCCCCCAAGCCAAGGACGAAGCCGTGGATTTGAAATCAGCTACTGATGACTCGAAGGAGGTCGCTATGTGTTAATTTCAGTGGCATGAGGCATCGGTCATTCAAAAAGCAACATCAAACTTTTTTTGTTATTGTTCGCATATCCTTTTTTTTTACAGGACATCGCTGTGAACACCAGCATTTTACTGCTGTTGTTGATGTCTTGACAAGTTTACGTTCAGTAGTTTGCCATTGCTTTCTGAACGACTGGCTCCCATACTAACTCGTTAAAACCCCAGCGCAACGCGGCCTGCTGCCAAATCGCTCGCGGCTGTGTTTTGGACTTGGGTATGGCCATGTCACATTGTCACACATTGTCATTGATGTTCTCGTCCCATTGTCACATTATGTCACACATTGCCATTGATGTCCACATCCCATTGTCACATTATGTCACACATTGTCATTGATAATCATGCCCCATTGTCACATTATGTCACACATTGTCATTGATGTTCTCATCACATTATGTCACACATTGCCATTGATGTCCACATCCCATTGTCACATTATGTCACACATTGTCATTGATATTCACGCCCCATTGTCACATTATGTCACACATTGTCATTGATGTTCACGCCCCATTGTCACATTATGTCACACATTGTCATTGATGTCCACATCCCATTGTCACATTATGTCACACATTGTCATTGATAATCATGCCCCATTGTCACATTATGTCACACATTATCATTGATGTCCACATCCCATTGTCACATTATGTCACACATTGTCATTGATAATCATGCCCCATTGTCACATTATGTCACACATTGTCATTGATAATCATGCCCCATTGTCACATTATGTCACACATTGTCATTGATGTCCACATCCCATTGTCACATTATGTCACACATTGTCATTGATATTCACGTCCCATTGTCACATTATGTCACACATTGTCATTGATAATCATGCCCCATTGTCACATTATGTCACACATTGTCATTGATATTCACGCCCCATTGTCACATTATGTCACACATTATCATTGATGTTCACATCCCATTTTCATATTAGGTCATTCAGTGTCATTGATATTCATGTCCCATTTTCACATTAGGTCATTAATTGTCAGTGATGTTTGTGTCACATTATATCACACATTGTTATTGATGTTATATCATCTATTGTCGTTAAAGTATGTGCCCGATTTTCACATATTATCCATTGTGGTTGAAGTTCGTGTCCCATGTTCACATTATGATAAATGTTCACAATCAGGAGCAGTAAAGGCAGCACCTGACCATATGAGCAGCAGCGACAGTGAATCCGAGGAGGAAGGGGCACCACCCCCAAACAAGATACAACGGGTGACTTTTAAAATTATTCCCGTAATTTAGCAGAAATATCATTATTGAATAAAATTAACAATAGCTAGCTGTGGTTAGAAATATTTGCCTTAAGTAAAAATGTATAGAATGCTTAATGTTGTGCATATATGTTACTGGGACCCCACAGGGGGTGGATTGGAGGTATATCATCAGCAGAATTGATCCTGAACACCAAAGACAGAGATCTGTGGAGAGACATTATTGCCTTTGCCAGCTGGCAGGTCACTTGATGATTATGATGATGATGACTTCTAGTATAAAATAAGCAGACAGTACAAGTACAGCATGCAGGCATGGCTTTAAGAAAAGATTGATAACTGGTAGTTTATTATGTACATTTGTTCTAAGTGACTGCTTAGTAATCAAGAAAGGTTAGTTTTTCACTTGTAACCCTTACAGTGCCAGGGATTGACATTGCGTTTGACTTGTAGAAGTCACCGTCTGTTTTATCAGTTCATTTTGTCAGTCAGGTATACAGATTTGACAGTAGATGTTACTACCTACTTTCTGTTAGTGCTGAAGATTGGGTGGCGCTTACCAAACCTGACACTTCACATTGTGCGAACGGTTTCGGGTGGAGGAGCGCAAATTTGAAGGGTACAAGCCTTATTCTTGTGCGAGGAAATGCAACCTAAAGACTAAATGTCATGGCAGGGCAGACCAGGCATTGAGTCTTGATTGGCAACTGGTATAGTATCGAAACTTCGACAGATGGACAGTTAGAGTATTGTTTTACTGATCCGGCAGCTTCTGGAGCTTGTCTTGTCCCAGGTGTATTGTGTTACCTTTCGTCTGGAGTAAACTAGGCAGGCCGAGAGAGGAATCATGCTGCATGGGCAACACATGGACTCTGCAATTCAGCCCAGGCTTTGTGTTTTGGGAAGGTATAATTCTATCCCTGATCTTAACTGGACTTGGAATCAAAGCGAGAGGTAGCAGTTATGGGTTATAAGTCCTCTTATGTGTGATGGTGGAAATGACCATGTGTTCACATGCATCCATTGTGGACAAGCATTTACAGCGTGAATTAGTCTGATCAGTCAATTTGCTACTGCCATGGGTTGTAGATATTATGCCTTTTTTGAAGCACAATGTAACAAACTATTGTCTTCTGTCAAGATGGCCAGGTGCCTGTATATACAGATTTACATTAAGCTTGGCTTGAGTGCTATTAGACACAGGTTTAATGCCAACTCTCATCATTCACAGTGATACTATGATGTTTTAAAAAAGTATATTAAAAGTTATAAACGGTATTGCTTCCTTTTGTTTCCTTTTTTATCGCCAGAATTCTCATTGTCCCATCCATTAAAATAATCCTGAACTATTTCTGACATGCTAGGACAGCAAATTTCCAAAATAGAACCATTGCCAAGAATTAGAACTCGGTTCACAACCTTTAACCTCATTAACCTTTCTTGATTACTGAATGAAAAGAGCAGGACCTTTAAAACTAATTATATCATTTGTATTGTATATCAATTGTAGGTTTTATATTTGTTGCAGAGATTGACTGACCTACATATGGCTTCCGTCTGTGACGAAGTGGTAGGGGCTTTAAGTCCGGAGGAGAACCATTGCTGTACCGGATGCATCCCCCGCCATACCATCCATCACCTCCCGCAGTCTCATCATCCTATACCCCAGCATCACCACCACCACCATCATCAGCAGCATATACACCATCCTCAACATCATCACCACCACCACTGGACTCGCGACAGCAGCACATGAATCTACATCATGATGGCGGCGGCTCCGACAGCTCAATGGAAGGTACAACAGTGCATTTATTTTTCTCTCTGTATAAGTATACTAGCTGCCCGGCCCGGCTTCGCCCAGGCCCTGGCGGGGATCTATCTATCTATCTATCTATCTGTCTGTCTGTCTGTCTGTCTGTCTGACCCGGCTTCGCCCAGCTCCTGGTGGGGAGCATCTCATTTAATTCATATAAGTAGTCATATAAGCTCCCGTTCCCGACTGTCTGTCTGTCTGACCCGGCCCGGCTTCACCCAGTCCCTGGTGGGGAGCATCTCATTTAATTCATATATGTAGTCATCTAAGCTCCCGTTCCCGACTATCTGTCTGTCTGTCTGACCCGGCTTCACCCAGTCCCTGGTGGGGAGCATCTCATTTAATTCATATAGTAGTGATATAAGTTCCCGACTATCTGTCTGTCTGAGCCGGCCTGGCTTCACCCAGTCCCTGGTGGGGAGCATGTCATTTAATTCATATAAGTAGTCAAATAAGCTCCCGTTCCCGACTATCTGTCTGTCTGTCTATCTATCTGACCAGGCGTGGTTTCGCCCAGCTCCTGGCGCACAGTAACTTAAAAGAATGTCCTTCCACACACCATCCATTATTTTTAATGAAAACTGTTTTCAATCACCGACATGACACTTGATAGCTTCTTTAAGTAGAAAAAGATGGGTTACAATGTTATGCATTATGCATTATTTTTATGAAAACTTTGAAAATGCCTTAAAGATTATATCATTATTTATTATAACTCATATGCCTGAAAATAACTATAGACAAAGAGTTTAACATTAGTGCAAGTAAGTCCAACAATATTACTATAAAGTATATAAAAATGTTACTAAAAGTTATGCCCCTTGAAATAACTTTTCTAGAGTGAAGTCCCCATGCTATATAGAAATTATATAATGAAAAATTAAATGTTATTAAGTGAGTAGCCGATTTTACACTAAGAAACTATTATAGTTGGTTGCACAGGAATGAAAGGAAGACGTGTAGAAAATTTCATCTCAATCGGATGGACCGTTCGCGAACGCATAAACGACGGACACCCATACATACATACACACATCGATGTTTATAGATATAGATTTAGTGGGTGTGTTAGCGGAATGGCTAAGAAGTTGCGCTGACAGTGGCACGTGCCAGGTAGGATGAGGGTTTGTTACGTCTTTTTTTCTTCTTCTTCTTCTTCTTCTTCTTCTTCTTCTTCTTCTTCTTCTTCTTCTTCTTCTTCTTCTTCTTCTTCTTCTTCTTCTTCTTCTGCGTTCATCCGGAGAGTTTTTTCGGACATGATTGCACTTAGCCTTTAACAGCAAAACTGCATTCTTGCGTCGTTAGGCTGACACATCTGACTTCTGCGGGCATTTGACCGGATTAACCTTCCTGGGAGTTATATAGTCTTACCGGAGGGAAAGACTAACCCCTACTCCTCTGTGCACTCATCATCATCATCATCCAGTGCCTTGCCGGCTGGCATGGGCGATCATGCCTCTCCACAAATTACGATCTCCGACGACAATGGGTCAATTTGTGTGTCGACTCCCTTCTGTGCCATGATACAAGACTCAAGAATTTTCTCACTCTGTCATCCTTTTTGTCTTTCTTTCTGCAAATTTTTCTGGTTGTCACAACATGTTTCAGTTTTAGGTCTTCTCATAATGTGGCCAAAAAAAAAGGATGACTTCCTCTTTCTTATGTTTGTGATAAGTTGTCTTTGAAACTCAGCTTCACTTAAAACATACTGATTATTCAATATGGCTGTACAATTAATTTTAGCATTCCAAGGCTTCTAATGATTTTGTTCGCCTGTTTACTAATTGCCCAGAATACGCAGCCATATGTTAAATCTGGTTTTATATAACAAGGACAATGACTTATTGCACAAAAAATTCATTTGATAGGATGCAGTTTTTCCTTGTCCTATTCTGTGTATCTCAGTGATGCATCTCCCATCTGATGTTATCCATGTGCCCCAAAATAACGTCCTTTACTTTGCTTGCACTCAAGCCTAAAAGTGTGATGATCCTAACAATTAACAAACCCAAACCCAGGTTCCTACTTTTGGACTTGTGATTGTTGTTTATTTTGAAAATTTAGCCTCCTCTTCTACACTAGGGTTTATAGTTTATAGGTAGCTCTTGTGACATTATTGCAAACACACACATGTACATCATCTCTCGTTTTTTCCCTATCTATCTCCATACTTTCATGCAGACTTTGTATTTTCTCTCATTCACATGCTTATTCAATTCTTTCACTCTCACTCATGTTCAAACCTCTTTCCTTCACATGTACTCACTCATATTTTTATCACTCACTCATCTCCTATTCCTTCTGTCTGTCTCTCTCACTCTTTCTCTACCCAACCCTCCCTCTCTGTCTCTATCTCTTCCTCTATTTTTGTAGATATCCATGTGCAGTGAAGGTGATCTTATACAAACCAAACCAACATTTGATACATTGTTTATCCCCAGGTCAGTCAGAGCTGAGCTATGAAGAGGATGAAGAGGAAGACAACCCACGACTGAGGGCTGTGGTGCAGAGTGTTATGGCCAAAAATGTTCAACACAGATCTGGCAACATTGACGATGGCGGGGAGTCCAGCGAGGACGATGGAGGAGCCGATGTTGTTGTGAACAAGGAGGGTATTCCTTTGCGAAGATCTGTTCGGGGTCGAGTTGGACGAAGACCTGAAGGTTTAGTTCGAAAGGATGTTAGCGGGTTGGAGGTGAATGCGTTAATGGGGGTGGCATTGGCAAGCTCAGAATGCAAACGCTATACAAGAAACTGCAACAGATGATGAAGAAGATGACGAGGAAGAGGAGGAAGATGAAGATGAGGAGGTGAGTTCAGATAATGATGAAGGCAGCGAGGGTCACCATAATCAGCATCGACACCACAGCAAGGAGCGAGAAAGGCAGCTGCAGCTGGAGGCTGAGAAGGTGATCCGGCGGCAGAGGCTGACTCGGCAGTTGATGGCCTCAGGTCCAGAAGAACAATCACTGGTTGAAGTGCATGAGGTTGAGGAGGACGACGAGGAGGAGGATGATGATGAAGATGAGGAAGAAGAGGAGATGGAAGAAGGGAAGGAAGTTCTACCTGCCAAGGTAATTGTGACATTATCATTATCCAGAACATTGTATTCCCTTAGTGAATTTAATCACAGAAACCACGCACAAAATGTTGCATAATTTATTGCCTGGCATATTTCGTCAGGTGCATACTCTAGAGTTATATATCATATGAAGTGAATAGATGAATAATACTTTTAACCCTTTACAGGGTGGAACGTCCATTTCCATCCGATTCCTTAAACGGGCAGATCGTCTGAAACCGCCCGATACTATTATGCATTGTAAAATTGCGATCTCTCAGTTTTCCGATACTTCTGACGGCTACTTTCACTTTCGCCGATAGCTTGACAACGTGGCCGCCATTTGCCTATGAATTTGGACGGACTTTTTTTTTGATAGTTTTCGGAGTTTTTACGCTTCTTCAAGCGATAGCCGAGATTTCGCTAGGTTCAATTTAAGTGACATTGTAGGGCACGAAGTTGATTACTAATCGGAGCTAGATATCAGTGCAAAGTGTTACTTTGCATTAGCAGTCGTGAGTCGGACTTTAAAAGAAAGTGATTATGATTCTGCAAATGTGTTTGTAAATTGCCGTATAGATGACTGAAAATCACAAACAACTGTATTTCGTAAATATTTGTGTTCATATATGGATTACTGACAACAATCACGTGAGTAACATATTCTGCAAGCTTTTCCCTTCATTGTGTTGTTTATTTAACTAAAATCGGTTGACTAACACCTTATTTGTGATGTTTTTACTAACGTAGCCCGAAATTTTACCGAACCTGACAAAAAGCTTGCCCGTTCAGAGCAAAAAAATGGACAAGCATCTGCCATGTAAAGGGTTAAGTGAGACATTAGCAATTAGGCGGTTCTAGCCAGTTTTATGCAGACAGAAATAATTTGTATTAAGTTTGAAATTACTGTGGGGATTACAGGCTGCACATTTGAACAATACTTGTGACTGTCTTTTAATTGTTTTAGCTCAAGTATTATTCATTTATTCACTTCAGATGATATATATAACTCTCCAGTTTGCACCTGATGACATGCAGAAAAATATGCCAGGCAATAAATCGTGCAATATTTTGTTCGTGAATTCTGTGTTTAAATTATTAACATTACAGTAGGCTTACTAAAGTCCAGCTATCAGTAACCAGACCATTGTCGGACTCGGAAAATGGTTGGCCACTGAACAGTAGTGCTTATGTTACATAGAAATGAAATTTACTATGTACAGTATAGTGTATATTATCATCATCATGTGGCTTCTATTTTCTCATATTTTCTCTCATCACACCGGCTCTGCAGGCGCAATTTATGATCCTGTATAACACATTCGAAACAGCTGCGGGCGATTTGGCAGCAGATTGCCTTGCTTAGTTTTAATACAATGGTATGAGTGCTAGTCGTTCAGAAAGCAATGTCAAACTATTGAAAGTAAACTTGCCAAGAAATCACAAACAGCCAAAAAATGGTGGGGTTGACTGGCGTCCTGTAAAGGATATGCAACTAGGGTACCAGACTACAATCTAATATTTCATTACACCATAGGGTAGAAGTACCAGACTACAATCTCATTTTCCATTACACTCTTTTGTAGAAGTACCAGACTACAATCTCATTTTCCATTACATCCTAGGGTAGAAGTACAAGACTACAAAATTCATTTTCCATTACGCCCTTGGGTAGAAGTACCATAACCTTGAACAGAGACAGATCAACATTTAGGTTATCAACATTAAGGGTGAAATGATATGTCAGAATCATGTGATTGGGCACTAACAATTTGTGTATTCCTCTCCAGAGAACTGCCCATGGCCAGGTGGAGGAAAAGCACAATAGCAGCCTGAGTGACGAGGAGTGGCAGGCCATACACGGGCACATCCATGGACATGCCCCAGTCAGGAGCCACGGCCACCATCACGTCTTGATAGAGGATGATGAGGAGATGGAGAAGGAGCTCATGAGGAATCTGACAGCCAAGGAGCTCAAGCCAGGGTAACTGCTCTAACAAATTGCTTTTGTTGTTTTCTTTGATAAACTTGATTCAACTGTGGTACCAGGTGGAGAAAGGTGGAGGGAACAGACTGAGAACTTGTATGTGGAGAGAATGATTTGGTGGGGGGATGGCAGGGGTTCTGGATGAATCTCACAACTAAGAGGGAAGACCAGGAGAACTTTCAATCAGATGGCAGTTGGAACGATTAGCAGTGTGACTCTTCGTTGACTGTTGAATGAGGGGATGGAGCATGTGTGGGAATTTCCTGAGTGCAGTGATGTCAGTTCTTAGCTCAACTCAACTTTGATAAACTTGAAATAAGTTTTTTTTTTGGGGGGGGGGGGGGGTGTTAAGAGTGGCTGTTTGAGTGAAGTTTTCAAGTTGAGGGGTTTCTTTGTATTTAGAAAATGTTGTGGTACTTCTTAACATCATGTTATTGGCCTCCTCCAATGTTACGTGTTACTTCTTAACATCATGTTATTGGCCTCCTCCAATGTTATATGTTACTTCTTAACATCATGTTATTGGCCTCCTCCAATGTTACGTGTTACTTCTTAACATCATGTTATTGGCCTCCTCCAATGTTATATGTTACTTCTTATCATGTTATTGGCCTCCTCCAATGTTATATGTTACTTCTTATCATGTTATTGGCCTCCTCCAATGTTATATGTTACTTCTTAACATCATGCTATTGGCCTCCTCCAATGTTATATGTTACTTCTTAACATCATGTTATTGCCCTCCTCCAATGTTATATGTTACTTCTTAACATCATGTTATTGGCTCCTCCAATGTTATGTTACATGTTACTTCTTAACATCATGTTATTGGCCTCCTCCAAATTGTCAACGGTTTATGCATTGCCGGTTCCGTGGGTAAGGGATTACGGACACAGGTTTGTAATCCTGTATACCATGTTCGAAACACAGCTGTAGGCGATTTGGCAACAGACCAACCATATTGTGTTGGTTTTTTATGAAATGGTATGGGTGCCGGTCATTGAGAAAGCAATGGCAAACTACAGAACGTAAATTTGTCCAGGAATCTCAAACAGCCAAAACATGCTGGAGTTGACTGCTACGCCCTGGAAAGGATATGCAACTAACTTTTTTGTGCATTGCATGTTATGAAACTGATAACTGTTTGTACATTTCTTCGACTATTTACTAATTCTGTAGTGATCTCCTCTGGCTCCCCACATATCATCCCACTGTATATCTGTCCTCTATCATTTCTACTGGTTTAACTGCATTGAAGCTGCTTAGTCTGGTGGTTATATGCCTGCCTGCCAGCTCAGTAGTTATGGGTTCGAATTTTGAATCAAAGTGCATGTTTAGATTGACCTGGGCTGCCAGGTCAGTCCGGTCTAAAGTGAGTGCCAGGAAATTACTTGGGAATCCAGGCAGCAGGTCTAAAATTGACCATATCATCCCTGGAGTGCCAATTCTTCTATAAGAACTTGGGTTTAGCCCATGCATGGCAGATGACACCTTAAGGCCTGAAAAAAGGGGTCCTTTTAACTTCATGTTAATAATGTCTATCTGTTTTTCTTCCTTGTCAGTTTATGGGCTTAAAATTCTGTAACATTAGTTTTGTCTTTGTCATCAGTGCATCCTGAGTTAATTTTTTGAAATACAGGTATTTCTTTCTGCATTAGGACATATGGACTTCCCTGATAGAGGTTGTCCCTGCCTGATATGGGTTTCTATGATACAGATTTTCACTTCCCTATAGGGACATATAAACTTCTATCAAAAACGGTTTGCATTCCACATTGGGACATAAAGATTTCTATTATTTAGGTTTTCCCATCCCCATGGGAAATGTCCCTTCCCCATGGGAAATGTGGACTTATATGGTCAGAAATATATAATCCAGCCTCTGCTGGGAATTGAACCCAAACCACTGACTTTGCAGGCTAATGCATTAACCACCATGCTAGCATGGCTCTATCACGACATATGAACTTTAAACATGCTTTCCTATCCCATTGAGGCAAATGAACTTCATTAATATAGGTTGTCCTCCCCCATCAGGACATATTGATTTAATATTCTGTAATATTGTTTTCTTTATGCTTTTGATCCATGGCATAGAAACATGGATTACCATAATCTGATATTTTACTATTTCCCTTCCTCAGGACTTATGGACTGAGTATTCTAAGCCCTGACGATGACGAAGGCAGCTGTCACAGTTCTCGAATCAGTAACAAATCAGAGAAAAACATGGCAGACTTTGATGGTGAGGAAGGATTGAGCGAGGAAGAGCTGGCACAGATCAATGCTCATGTCAGATTTAACCAGCCGGCCCCACACATCACTGCTCTATACCATCCTCACGCCAGAGGTCAGTATTTATAACAGAAACAGATTTCAATAATTCCATCAAGGAATATCATCATGCCATCGAGGAATTTTGGATAGTGTTGCTATGTCCACATTTTCTTGATCACATAACAGTCATGTGGTGTGTGATGTGATCAGCAGGTCACCTGGCACCCAAAAGAAAATTGTCTGACACCTCATTTAAGAGACAAGGTTGTCCCTGGAGCTGCCAGGTCATGTTCTCTTTACTTTTGTTGGTTACCTCAGGCATATATACTTTTCGTAACTCATGTATACTTTTCCTAAGTTCCTTTGCTACATAAACCCTCTCTATGCCAATTGATACTTTATTCCATTTGTTGTTACTATAACTCCTTTTGTCCTATGTTTTATTATTTTTATTATTTATTGTTTTTATTATTATTTATTTATTTATGTTTTATTATATAGGACAAAAGGAGTTACTTTAATTCCTCTTATCCTGATATTTGATTATTTAAATTCCTTTATTTTTTTATTTTAAGTCCTTCTGTCCTGTAGTTTTATTATTTTCTTCTACTTCTTCTTCGTTCATCCAGAGTTTTTTTTTTCCGGATGTGATTGCGTTGTGCCTGTTTACAGCAGAGCTGCGTTCTTGTGCCGTTAGGCCTGACACAAATCCGACTTCTGTGGGCATTTGTTGACCGGGTTAACCTTCCCGGGGGTTTCTTAGGACGTTTGACTCTCATTGGTGTGGTGTTATCTTCCATTCTAGCTGGCCCATATAGAACAGCCAAAGACATCCTGGTCAGCCCTCAAGGGAAGGCAGGGGCAGACCATGGGCATTCCCCGCCATCCAAGGAGGCTTCCATAATTGCAGAGCCAACACACAGCGCTCTGGTACTGGGCTCACCCAAGGAATCGTCACATCCTGCACATGGCTGCTTAGCCTCACTTCCGTATATTGGGCCTTCCGTTCACCATAGGCTGTTCTTCCGGAAACCAGAAGAATGCAGTGTGCAGATGACATCCACACAGTGAGCTTTCGACTTCGGACTTTCCTCGCAATGGATTTGCTATCCGAGCAATATTCCATTTCGTGCCACTAGGACACTTTTTCCACCTTATTTGAAGCCCACACAGTGAGCTTTTGATTCGGACTTTCCACGTAATGGATTTGCTATCCAAGCAATATTCCATTTCGTGCCACTAGGACACTTTTTCCACCTTTTATGAAGCTCACACAGTGAGCTTTTGATTTGGACTTTCCACGTAATGGATTTGCTATCGGAGCAGTATTCCATTTCATGCCTCTGGGAGGCTTTTGTAACCAACATACCTGTGGTATGAAGTGTGGCAGTCTGAATACTTCTTCATACACCTTTAAATGTCAACCTGTATGTAGTTAAAGTAAGCTGCGGTCAACTTGAGCTTGTTGGTATCTCCATAGAGCTTGTCCTCAAATGAAGCAGGTGTGGGCCAAAATATCTTTCTCTGTTCTGCATATATTGGGCAATCCTGCAGCAAATGTTTTGCTGTCATTTTTCCAGTTCGACAATTACATTCATCGGTATCTCCTATTTTTAGTTTATTGAACAAGTGGTATTTCAGCGTGTTATGTCCTGTGCGGAGTCTGAAGATTGCTACTTGTTCTCTTCGGTCGAGTTTGTAATATGCATCATCCTTCTGGTGGCATGGATGCTCTGATTCCCATTTGGTTTTATAGGTGCTTTTTATCAAACCTCTTTGCCTCATTGTAAGTTATGTCTATGTCAGGCTGTGGTAGTCGTCCGCCCTCTTTTGCCAGTCTGTCAGCCTCTTCATTTCCAGGTATACTGCAATGTGATGGGATCCACTGTATTACAACTGTTTTGGATTTCTGGCTTAGACCATGGAGTGCTGCTCTTAGGTCAGCTATTTCTGTGCTGTTATTACTCTTCAGTATTGAGACAGCTGACTTTGCATCTGTGAAGATAGCTATTTGCTTCTCTTTATTTTCCTCCATCAAGAGCATTTCTGCTGCAGTTTTCAGAGCCTCTACCTCTGCTTTGAAGTTACTTGAAAACTTTCCAGTTGCCACTTGAATGTGTTTTTTTTCACTCCATTTTTTTAAATTTAGGAGAATTCCTCCTCCTCCATTCTCTATTGAATTTTTGGCTGATCCATCTGTATATGCATGGGTCCAATTGCTGCTTGGGTAATGTTCTTTTATGTAATTTAGGGTTATTTCTCTTCTTTCGGTTTCATGCTGAGTGTTCTTTTTCTCAATACCAGGAATGTTTTCTATCATCTCAGGCAGTTGCTGCTGTCTCCAAGCTGGGAAGTTGTGTGCATAGTAAATGGGCTTGACTGTTGATATGTTAAGTATGGGATCTGCCCTAATCTTTCGTTTTGCAGTTTCTAAAAAGTTGCTACGCTTCAGTCTTCCTTTTCCAAAACCATTAAACTTGTTATACATAGGGTGGTCTGTCAATCTTTTAAATTTTTCTGCTTGTTGCTGGGCTCTGCTATCTCTTCTGTCCTGCATTGGTGGTAAACAAGTGATCTTTTCTAGTTCATTAATAGGCGTTGTCTTCAGGCTTCCAGTTATGATTCGCATTCCTTGGTTTTGGCTCACATTTTGTTAAAGTTTGACTTAGTGTGTTGCCAAGCTGCAATGCCA